>LCWF01000110.1:0-109892 GCA_001006345.1 Phaeomoniella chlamydospora | reverse complement strand
TATTCTATAGAATATTAGGTAGTTAATCTCTAATTAAAAGGCTATACGACTATCTTTCTTCTAAAGGAGCTCCCTCTTTCTCTCGTTTTCTGTTTTTAGTAGTAAATAAGATATAAAAGCGATCGTCTATACGTAGGATTAGGGGGGTTAGATAGGTAATAGATCTCCTTGTGAAAAGAGGAATATCCGGTGTTTAGTTTGTGGATTGTAATATAAATAAAAGTAGAGCGAGGCGATCTATAAATAGAAACGGAGCCGTTGTGAAGTTATAGAGGGCGAAGACGCTTTAAGGTCTTTTGGTTGGTGTAAGAAAGGCTAGGGGGAACGCTCGTTATATATATAAGGGGCGTCATAGTTGGAGGCAGTGCGATCGAGGTCGAAGGTGTCGTTTCGAGTAGTTAAGGAATACTGTTGCGTTACTGTTTCTGAGGAGGGCTATTTTCGGGCACCTCAAGATCTAGAGAAGTGGAGGCCGGACCAGCGTTGGGGGCCAGCGTTGGGGGCCAGCGTCGCGTCTTGGTATTGAGAGAAAAGTGCCTTTAAAAGCGGCGGCCAAATCCTCCAGATTCGGCGGCAGATTTCCCTGCAATCTTCGTTTGACGGGTAAAAGTAGTGAATTGGAGTTGCACAACATACATAACTTACATAATTACATACCTAGGTACAGTAGTAATTAGAGTGGGAGAGGAGCGTAGCGTAGCCTACCATCGTAATTAATACATAATTAGGTATTGTACTGGAAAAGGGGCACGAAAGTGAAGGGGAAGAGCAAGCACCACCCCGGTTTTCTTGGCGCTACGGCGGTTGCGCTTCTTTCCCCCTTAGATTCAATCAATCCACGTCCGATTGACCCTTTTTTCTGGACTGTCAACCCGAACAGCTTCTCAACCACGCGCCTTCTGTTTCGCTCCCTTCGCCATTTTTGCCATCTGCTCTTGTCATCTTGGTCGCATTGTATTTTTGATAAAATTGTCGACTGCTCGGTGTGCTTGACCTATCCAATTTCACCCACCGAAGATGTCGTCTGCCATGAGCGCGGTAAGTTTACTGGCTGGTCATTTCATCTGGTCGACCATCGGCTGACAGCTGTGCGCTATCCTACAGATCAAGATTCGCAGGAAGAAAAACGTCAAGAAGGGTATCCAGTTCTGTTTGATGGTCTGCGGTGCTAGCGGAACAGGTAACCTACTACCCAAGTCGCTTTGTTGCGGTCATGGCTGACATCTTGTACCTAGGACGAACTACCTTCGTCAACACTCTTTGCGGCAAGAAAGTTCTGCAAGGTAAAGACTCAGATGATCCAGAAAATGCACATTTGGAAGAGGGTGTGCGCATCAAGCCAGTCACAGTTGGTAAGCATGGATCGCAGCGCTTCAGAAACCACAGAACCCTAACACCATCCACACAGAACTTGAGCTTGACGAGGAGGGTACCCGTATATCTTTGACTATTGTCGACACGCCAGGATTTGGTGACCAAATTGATAACGAAGCAGCGTTTGGTGAGATCGTCGGCTACCTCGAACACCAATATGATGATATCCTTGCCGAAGAGTCCCGAATCAAGCGTAACCCTCGTTTCAGAGACAACCGTGTACACGCCCTTCTCTACTTTATCACACCTACTGGCCATGGTCTGCGAGAACTCGATATCGAATTGATGAAAAGACTGTCACCAAGGGTCAACGTCATTCCTGTTATCGGCAAGGCTGACTCCCTCACCCCAGCTGAACTTGCCGAGTCAAAGAAGCTTGTCATGGAGGATATTGAACACTATAGAATACCCGTCTACAACTTCCCTTACGATATTGAAGAGGATGATGAAGATACGGTTGAGGAGAACGCAGAGCTTCGAGGTCTGATGCCATTTGCCATTGTTGGCTCTGAAGATGTCATTGAAGTTGGTGGAAGAAGAGTTCGAGCCAGGCAATACCCATGGGGTATCGTCGAGGTTGACAACCCTCGCCACTCTGACTTCCTTGCTATTCGAAGTGCTCTCCTGCATTCTCACCTTGCCGACCTCAAGGAGATTACTCACGACTTCCTCTACGAAAACTACCGTACTGAGAAGCTCAGCAAGAGTGTGGATGGTGCCATGGGGTATGTGTCACCTGCATATCATTTCTGGACAAAATCACTAACACTGTCGCAGTACCGATTCATCCATCAACCCCGAAGACCTTGCCTCACAATCTGTTCGTCTCAAGGAAGAGCAACTTCGAAGAGAAGAGGAGAAGCTCCGCGAGATCGAACTCAAGGTTCAACGCGAGATCAACGAGAAGCGACAAGAACTTCTGGCTCGCGAGAGCCAACTTCGGGAGATCGAAGCCCGGATGCAACGCGAGGCCAGCAGTCAACAGGAGGATCTCAATGGCGAGGCGGTTGCTTAATATACTTGTCTGGACTGATCCTTGCTCTGCGGTATCATTGTGGGCCCGCAGATCTGTTTCATCTCTGCAGCTGGTTGGGAAACCCGTGCTTTGTAGCGTTTGCTTGGAATTGCGGTGGTGCTTGGACGAAAAAGTCGGAGGGCAAGCACCTCGACGGTACGCTGGAAGACCTCCATCTTCATTTCATCCTCTCGACTTATAGTAGCTATTCCCCCTCCTTTCGTGGACATGCCTTAGTTTATAAAATTCGAATAGCGTGCAGCGAGTTGATAGGGTAGGTAGACTTATATGCTATGTAATGAGCTGGTCACATTCGTTTCAAGTCCTCGCCCCTGCGTTCGGTGTCCTTTTATTGTGTAGTCCTCCCGATCCCCCAATCACGATGAATGAGCGATGTGGCCGGCTGCTGGTTGGACAGTATAGGTGGTCACACATTGGGAACAAAACAGTCGGTGAGCAGCATCTTAGGAGCAATCACCCGAAACTCGTAAGGTAACACAAACTCCCGTTGGGATGCAGGGAATATCTGGGGTAGCTGGGACCGCATGGGGCAGGTTTCGAGGCATTTTTTCCCTTCCGTTCCTTTTGGGCCAGGGGAGTGGGCAGACATGCGTCCCAACAAGGTTGCACAAGCATTTGATTGGCAGGTCGTCAGAGATCGGTTCGGCGACCTGCCTGTAGAATCACACACCCAGGGGATTTTGCGGAGAGAGAGGGAGGGAGGGTTGTCCTTGGAACTATTGATTTCCCCGACTAATGCACAAGGACGTGGGGTATGCATGAAAAGGAAAAGGCCCAAGGTAGGTACATGGCAACATTACATGTAATTCGACTGGGGGGGTAAGAGGAACAAAAAGAATGAGTTCTTGAACGGTTCGTATGGGAAGTACTGAATGGTATGTATGGGTTATGGTTGTGACGGTATGGTACCATCAGGGTTACATATCATACAGTACATGCATCGTATATGTGAGTGAAACCTTGCACTGGATTTTCGTCCCTGTTGGTCAGCCAATATTGGTCGGGTCTGACAGTGATACAGGGACATGGATACCTATATCCTGCCCAAGGCAACAGTAATGCGGTACACATTATATCACTCAGAGAACCCAAAAGCCACCCTGTAGTGTTTTACTGGCTACCTGAGGTACACACCAGGTGAAAAAGAAGGTAGGCGGATCGAGATTCGCTGCATATGCTGCTTGGTGGCCGCGTTGACGATGGGTTCTCAAGGTACCTGCTGACCGGATACGAAGTGCAGGTACATCGACGGGAGTTCCGTTGATGCTGAAGATCGAGGCAGAGTGTATTGCAGGCCATGGCTTCTCAGGCCTCGAACCCAGCCCTCGGACAGCTTGCAATCAGCCAATTGATCATATACATCCACCTCCGATAATGGTATTCATCAAGCAGGATCTCGATTTCGTTTCTTGACGGAAATCTCAAGTGAGAGAAACCACCAAACGCGGCCAACTCAATCGGGTAATTCGGGGAGTGAAGTTCAGTGATTCTTTCAAAATCGCCCTCCGAACGATTGGCCTGGGAAGAGTTTCAGCCTTGGAATACCATCTTCAGGAATGTCACTATCGTCGTCATCTTCGCCAGTTAAAGTACAGGCATATCGGAGGTCCAGTCAGCCGACATCCAGGTTACTATAATTGTATAAGCATTCCTGCTGACCACATTTGTCGTCGAGCCTGATCATTTCCTCTTCAGCGAGATGAACGATATTCGATGACATACATGTGCCATTATGTTGAGAACGTCTATGAATCTACCGGGTATTACTTAATAGAGTACGAGACTCGGCCAAGAGGATCAACCCTGAAGGCGAGCAGTAAATATTTCCCTTCTTCCTACTGTATCGTTATCTAACTTTCGCTACAGATAGACAACTGAGTGTGTATAGCGCCAACGGCGGGTCTGCCCTGTCTTTTCGTCTCAACAGCGTTGAACTCCGTACCGAAGAAGATCACGGGATACATTGGTATACAAGGGGACAGATGATTAGAGATAATGAAGCAGCATGTTGATGCCATACTTAACCTGTACATCACAAGCGCCCAGTGGAGACGGTCAAGATATACCACCCTACGCCAGTCTGACGATCGGGACCAGGACTGGAATTCGGGTGTCAATTAGCTACCCTTCCTCTCGCCCTCCCATGCCTGGGAATTCCATTGGCAGATTCGACTGTGACACCGAGTGTCAAAATGGGTTAAGGGAACAGAGGTCAATACCCAGTAGCAACGATGAGAATGTAATCCACGTCCAAACATCCGCATCAGGTACATAGGCCAAGAGAAATCGTAAGAAAAGAGACAGTATGATACCGTACGTAACGATGTCAATCGGTGGATGATCGGTATGTCCGATCTCGAGATGGAATGGACGTACCCTTGTCGTACCATGCATTACATGCTGCAGACAAGAAAATGAAGGGGGATGGTATGGATTGGCCGTCACCAATCCTCGTCCTGCGTCTCGCCATTTCCAGTTTATTTTACATCGTGAGTAATTTATCGCGGCACCAGGCTGTGCCCCCATTGTCTTGTCGCTCCATGTCTGTGTGTGCCATTGCAGGTGTTTCCCTGGGCGGATGGCCGGATTGAATTTGCATCGTTCTCCTCTCTCCCCATTTCCAATCCGCCATCCCACGTTCTCTTACTCTTGTCATACTCTCAGCAAAAAATTGATCCAAACTTTATTAAAATCCACTCATTTTCTGACTTAGGCCCGAGACGGTTTCGCTCTTTTCTTCGTTTGAATAGTTCCCGAGCTCCGGTTTCCTTCACCCACCAAACCTCGGATCCCTCAGCTTTCCTGCTCTCTATTAATTGTCGCTACACATCCTCCTTCAATTCAACCACACGGCAAAGCGTGCAATTCACTTCCCTCTCGCCCGTCACGACTTTACCTTTCGTTTTGGGCAATTGCTCGCGTGCCTCATTGAAACCACTCTCAATGCTCGCAGGTTCTGCGCAAGCATGAACCCCACCTACTTGGGCCGGATCATTGGCGAGTTAGGTTACCTCAAATCAAGTCCACCACTCTCATACGAACGTACTCAGAAGCGCCGAGTGAATAAGAAATTTCCGCCTTGAACACTTTCCAGCAGTTGCCATGCGACATGCCTGACCAGTGGGAGAACACAATGCCCACTTCCCCCGGAATCGCTTCTGTGACCGCTTCCTATGCGCCTAGCAAAGGCTCACGATCGACAAAGGCTCTTCCCATCTTATCACAGACGCGGTCAGGGGTGCTATCGAAAGACCATGCTCGCCACATATTCCATCTTGAAGAAGGGGATGACACTGCCAGTGACTCAGCAGAGCCTGTCACCCCAACAAGTGATACTGGGCCGCTCGATGTACCTAGCAAACAAGTGAGACATGAGAACGACACTTTCACAAGCGGTATACGGCATTCACAACCTGTGTCCATTGGCTCAGGCCCCAATGCTCAACTGAGACCAGACCTTCATGCTGCTCACACTCCAGACGAAATGCCGGTTGGATCACCAACGGAAAAAAATAGTTTCAAGCGTGTGGCGTCTCAGAGTTTCAAGTCACTATTCCGACGGTCCAACAGTCAAACACCTGATGAACCGATGAGACCGCGACCGCTCACTTCAGGGTCATCGAGAGCTACTTCGGCCCAGGATGCCAATCTACTAGCACCACATAAAAGCTCAAATTCTCCATCGAATAGCAATTCACCATTCGTGTCTCAATCAAATAGCCCGGCTCCTGGTTCGCCAACAAGCACCATGAGATCTGAGTCGCCTCACTCAACCTCCCAGCAAGAGTTGAAGAGCCTTGACCGAGGACAGAGATCGTCGACTGGATTCACCATGAGAGAGAAGAGTAAAGGTTTATTTGTGCCTCCTCAACCACCACGGGCGTCTTCATTCAACCTGCAGTCTTCCAGTTCAGATCAAATTCAGGAGATCCAAAAGAACCCGTTCTCCATCCCGGCGTCAGAAGGAACCGGCTCTAAGGCGAGACGAATGAGCACTACTCTTGCCAGCGATATTTCGGTGGATGCGTGCGACTTGGTCGACGAGTTCACTTCGGCGTCCAGATTACCCGGCCGAAGAGGCAAAGAGGTAGGCAAAGGCGCCTCATCTACCGTAAAAGTGATGTATCGCAAAGGTCAAGACAAAGGCCGCCAATATGCTGTCAAGGAATTCCGAAGGAGAAATGCCAAAGAGACCGAGGATGAGTATGTCAAGAAGGTCAAATCCGAGTATTCAATTGCCCATTCGTTGCACCACCCCAACATTGTGGAAACCATACGACTTTGTACACATTCCGGTCGGTGGAATCATGTCATGGAGTACTGCCAGCAAGGGGAATTATTCGCGCTTGTCCAGAGAGGCTATTTAAAATACGAAGATCACAACTGTTTTTTTAAGCAGTTGCTCCGTGGTGTCGCATATCTTCACAGTCATGGAATTGCACACAGAGATATAAAGCTCGAGAACCTACTGATGAATGACGAGGGCTACATCAAGATTACCGACTTTGGAGTCTCAGAAGTGTTCTGTGGCGAACACCCTGCTCTACGAACCTCTGGCGGTGAATGTGGGGTCAATATGCAGGGATGTCGACGTTGTAAACCGGGCATCTGCGGATCACTACCCTACATTGCACCAGAAGTCCTAGCGAAGAAAGGAGACTATGATCCACGACCGCTGGATGTCTGGAGTTGTGCGATCGTCTATCTGACTCTATTCCACAAGGGTAATCCGTGGCCTAGTGCAGACATGGCCAATCCCAACTACAGGCAGTTTGCTGAAGGGTGGGATGCATTTCTTGCCAAAACTCCCGACGGGCCTATCGACGAGAACAATTACCCACGTTGCGGTCCTGTCATGTCCAAGCTACCAAACCAGAGCTTGAAGAGATTATTGTTGAAAATGCTTCACCCAGACCCCGAGAAGCGGGCCACAATCCATGAAGCTTTGAACGACAAGTTCGTACGAAACATAGAATGCTGCGCACGCGACGAGACGACTGAAAAGCCCGGAAGAGGCATTGATGCCGCGGGAAAGGAGAGTTGTAAAGCTGCAAGCAAGATGGTTGTACAAAAGAAACACAATCACATACCTCCTCCAGTCAAGAGATTACCTCAACATCGATTTGATATGGGAGATGGATATAGTCGATACGATTGAGACGACCACAAAAAGTTTTTTATTTTCGGATCGGTGCATAGATACCCTGGGCATGGAGCATGGAACATGGAGCACGGGGGCATGGCGTTAATTTGGCATCTTCATCCTGCGATTAGCAGAGTTGTCATTGTGTATAGCAAATCATCTATGCTAGAACACCCAAATAGCAATCTACAATAATGAAAGGTTTCCCTTTTACCAAGTTTGCATCATCATGCTTTACGTAAACAACTGTGATACTTGGCCATCCTATTGTTGTACCACCCCATCTCAATCCCTCTCACAAAACCCACGGCACAAGGAAAACGACATCAGATATTATTTCTGATAAACCAGAACAACAGAAACAAAAATCGTCCATATTATCCACCTACCTGGGTCTAAATACCATATCCCAGGATAGCTCGTCGTTTTCGTTCTAAAATCTTAATTATCACCTTCCTCAGTTCCGTACTACCGTACGATGCTGTTCCCGCATCACCTGAATATAATTTATTGATTTCTAACGTAACTAATGCAATTACAATATGAACAACCTCAACTCCATATTAAGATCACCTTCGACTTCAACATCAATGTCACTTTTTGTCTTTCTAACTTATAGTAATCATAAGAACCTCGAGGAACCCAGAAAATGACGGTATCAACACTTAACTTCGCCGTAAGGGATGAGCAACGCAACGACGATAGAAACATCAGAGCGAGGTCGTTTCTGATAACTTCTACGTTCGTCCCTTGAGTTTCAGCAATGGCGATCTGAAGCAGATTGAGAGAACTGTATCTAGGCGGGTGTTTCGATCTTTGATGCCGTTTGTTATACCTCCGTTTTCCTTTCTCTTTCATTGTTTGAGTATGTGGATTTTGATCTCATGGTGTCTATGGTTTCTTTGGTGTTCGTGGTGTTGAATGAGGGTTCTGTTCTGTTCTGTTCTGCTCTGCTCTGTTGATCTTTGTCTCGTCATGGCTTCGGGTGCTGGCTGGAGACAGACGGAATGGTGAAGAAAGGTATGGCTATAGATTTCTATGACTTCGACTCGTTGGGGGTTGGGAGAACTCGTGGGTGGGTTGGTGGTGAGGATTTACGGCTTGGCTTCACCTTTGCTTTTGAGAAACAATAAGTGTGGTGAAGAAAGCTGGAGGACGTAATTATGGATTTCTTTTCAAGGGGTTTGGCTTTGTTTTCTGGTTTCTTGATCCTTTTTGGAATACTGACGCAGTCGCAGATATTAGTGGTCTTTATGATTACAATGATGGCTACAGGAACCGTCTCGCTGTCTTGCATCACGGCCGCGTTGAGGCTGGTATCACAATGGGTCTACGTCGTCCATGCCGAACACCATAGGTATTCTTGGTTCCGTTTCGGGCCTATAATCTCTTCATTTTCTGTCCTGGTGATTGATTGGTCTCCTCTGCCTTAATTTCGAGCTCACAAGCGCTGTCCAAGAAAGTCTATTGGCTTTCACCTCTTTTATCATTGCGGATTTCACTTCGACAGGCGGTCTATCGAGTCATCCTTCATCCATTGCGTCTTTTTCCTGGCCGAAAGCTTGCAAGGATCTTCAAACCGTGGCATTTCTGGAGGACGAGAAAGGTAGTCAATCATCGAACAACTTGCAATTTTTCTTCCTCGATGGTGCATCCACTTCTAGATCTCTCGCGGGACCCAAAGGACTGACCATTTGTTAATCGAGCAGAGGAGAAATCGGGATAGATTAGCCTATGCAATGCAATGCAATACAAGAACGGGAATCGAATCCAGATAGAATCGTATGATTGAGAGGCGATACAATGTTATTCTTTCTAGTATATAGAATAAAACAACACCTAGGTACATACCCTACATACCTAAGTCGGGAGATAGGCAGGTCGCTCGGCTCCATTACGGACCATTCCCCAAAACCCCGTCTCCAAATTACCACCATCCCCTCCATCTGCTCAACCCATCCTATCCTTTCCACGTCTCGAAACATTTTTTCCAGACCTTCGTCACCTAAACCCTCACTGACCGACTCCGCCTTCAGGTCCCTTATTCCTCTTCAAAACCTCCAAACTCTTCTGCACGATATTCAATGCACTGACATTCTTCCCTGTTTCTTTATCCTGATAAACATTCATACTTGCATCCCCTTCGACATAAACCAGAGTCCTGTTCAATTCGTTTCTCGTTAGTAAAATCAAATGGCCCTTCAGAAACCCGCTAGGTTGGTTCCATCGAACCCCCCCCAAAAAGGCAAAAAAAGGAGAATTAATGTAACGTAACGTACCC
Organism: Phaeomoniella chlamydospora; assembly: GCA_001006345.1. Classification (NCBI taxonomy): domain Eukaryota; kingdom Fungi; phylum Ascomycota; class Eurotiomycetes; order Phaeomoniellales; family Phaeomoniellaceae; genus Phaeomoniella; species Phaeomoniella chlamydospora. The sequence continues at coordinate 100,058 of LCWF01000110.1, read as the reverse complement.
CTTCTCCAACCCCAACAGATACTCTCTCGCCCGACTTCCTTCCTGAGTGTTGAAGTTCGCAATCCGGAACCAGCTCGTCGCCTGCTGACCGCTTTCGTCGCGAGGCCCGGTCGATACGCCGAGGCTGTAACGGATGTATTCGGCACCGGAGGTCGTGGTGTGAAGATCTGGTGCGGCCGCAAGACGTCCGATCAAAGTGATTTTGGAGAGTGGGGAGACCGGGGAGGAGGAGAAGGCGCGGCGGGAGGTTGCGCGGAGGAGGAGGGGGGCGGTGGTGGTGGTGAAGAGAGGGCGGAGTAGGGGGCTGGGTGAGAGCGTCATTGTCAAAAGTTGGGGGTGTGGTCGTAGTTGTGGTGAGGAGGTCGAAGTAGAGGAGGTGAAGGGGTGGGAGATGCGATGTAATTAGGTGAAGTTGTTGAAGTAAAGCGAGTTTGGGAGTAGAGGTTGTGGGAAGGAACTGGATAAATACTTAGTGTCGCGTAAGAAAATCAAAGGTTTCTTGTTTGCGCGCAAGGGATTTTAAGGCTACTGTTGATTGTTGGAAGGGATGCGATACAAAGTGATGTCTGTCGATGTTCACCCTGGCTTGATGCCAACTCCTTTGTTCTGATAGCGCGATTGCGGCTTAGCTTCGAGAGAGGACTGTTACTGGTTCGGGTTTGGCAGGTCTGCATATCACGTGACAGTCGCGTTAAACCCTGATCTGACGCGTTAATCGCGTTTTCGCTGGATGCAACCGGCGAAAACTCATACAAATGATTGCAACCAAACTATCTAAGCAACGTAGTAATTAGGGACTATGGAGATACAGTCCAATGTCAACAACCAAGAGAATCTCAACTCACTGAGATACTGGTTCATGACTATGAGAATCTTCATCCCTGGTAGACTGGCTCCATGTAGTCCGATCCCAAGGATCTACTTTTACACCAAAGACTGCCTTAAAACGGCGCAATAGGTTAAGCTCCTGTATTCTTCCTTAAAGCCAGCATGTCCATACTTGCCAGGAATGGAAACCAGCTGAAAATCCTCTAACATTGCAGATATCATTGCTGTCTGTCACTCTTCTCATCATATTTTGGCACAGAGTCATAATAGATCTCAATCTGTTCACTCCCCGTGTATCTTTTGGCGGGAGCTTGCTCATTCGATTGTTGGTAGTGGCTAATTTTAGTTTTTCTGTACAAACAGGGCATAGGTACGGTGGCTGTCTTGCATCCTCTTCTAACTGACGCCGTGGATTGCATTAAACAGGCATAGTAGATTCAATGCTCAAGACCAAAGGTATGAAGAAGCTCATGTGTAGTTGTTCGAAGCATTCGAAATAGCCACAAGTAATATACGTCATTCCTGTCAGATGCTGCTATCGTGGCATATGCCTTCACAGCGAGAGCCATTGATCAATGTTCGTAAATTGAAACGGGCGTTCTTCTGCTCTCCACTGCGTCTTGCTCACTACCGCGGCCAAGACGGCCAGGGCACTCAACTTCCCGGGCACATAGATGATCCACGTATTGAGAACAGTGTGAAGCCGGCCAGGAATGTAGTCGATCTAAACCCTGTTTTCATCCAACCAGGGGAGATAGCGTGCCATGCTGACAACAGCAACCCTACTCGCGCCATATGCTCTTCCGCAGCAGAAATCACCATCGTCATCTTTGTATATGTCATGAATGGTGAGCATTACGAGGGAAAACGTATGATCAGGGAGAACGTCATTAGCAACGTCTAGAAGGTCGTTCAGATTTAGCTGACGCGGGAACAATGAGTCAGGACTACGTCGAGTTCGAATGCGGACAACCCCTTCGGCGGCAGCTAATCCTATATATTTGGGTTGCTTTCTTGAAGAGGACGAGTTCTCCCAGGCCACAAACCGAAGAGATTGGCCTAGAACTATCACCGGCAGGGGGGAGAAGCATTCTGAGTGAATGTTCGATACCGACGAACCCTCTACGCTACTCTGAGTAAGTGAGTAGCGAATAGGGTAGAGGTTGGGCGTTTGGTATTGGCTGTTGGGAGTTGGGAGTTATCAAAGACAAGAACTCATGTGGAGAATCTTCAGAGATGCCCCACATTTGATGCTCCGCGGGCGCTCATTTTCTTCTGCAGATTGCTATGTCATAGGGCTGGTAGGTGAATTACGAGATCCGATGCCTCGAAGCCCCGAGAACACGATGGCTGTGAATATAATATGTTGTAAACGAATCTTGCGCCAGTAGATTACCTGAATAGGTCAAACGGGTATTTGGCGGAGCGAGTATTTCCAGACATACTGCGTTGCCCAAAAATTGAGCAAGGCGATTCTCATGATGTCAAGTTTCTTTCATCGCTACACTTCCAACCAGTCGGCACAAATTGGCACCGCTGCAGTTGTCGGGGCGCTGGTTGCAGGTACCGCAATCCTCTCATTTCAAGCTGCTGCTCGACAAGAAAGGGTTGCTGCCCTAAAGAGAAGCATACCTACGTTGGAAGAAGAGGATGCGAACGAAGAATCGAGGCATACCGATGTAAGAATGAAAAAACCCTCGGATATGGGAGAGATTGGGAAGGCTGACATCGTGGGTTTTGCCCAAGCGAAGCTTACAGAATATGGTTTTGCGAATACAAACTCGTTGCGTAACGACGATGCTGCAAAACTAGAAGATGAGCATGCCGCCATAATCGCGGGGAAGGCGCGCAAAGGAGACTACGCCGACGGTAAGAGAGCCTTTATTTGAGGCTTGGAGTGTGCTAATTCATAGTAGAGCTCATTACGGAGCAATTAACTCGATCGTCTTCGTTTCTTACCCCGGCCGGATTAGAGAAGGTTAAGAATTCATTTGTGATAGTCATCGGGTTAGGAGGAGTGGGATCGCATGCCGTCACAGCTCTAGCGCGATCAGGTGTCTCTCATATTAGACTTATAGACTTTGATCAAGTCACATTATCATCCCTGAATCGACATGCTCTCGCAACTCTGGCCGACGTCGGTACGCCAAAGGTTCATTGTGTCCGAAAGAGACTGGAACAGATCGTACCATGGGTACATTTTGATTGCAGGAATGAACTTTATTCTTCTGAGGCGGCAGCAACGCTCCTTCATCCCTGGTCTCTGGACACGACGTCGACCTCGTCAACAGGGGATGACTTCGTGGGACATAAGCCAGATTTCGTCCTCGACTGCATCGACAACATAAGCTCCAAAGTAGCTTTGCTCCACTACTGTCACAACCATTCTATTCCCGTCATATCCTCTATGGGCGCTGGCTGCAAATCTGACCCAACTCGAATATCGATCGGCGACATATCTGCCAGCATTGAAGACCCTCTTTCCCGTTCCACCCGTCGACGCCTAAAACTCCTCGGCGTTCAATCTGGCATTCCAGTGGTATTTTCCACCGAAAAGCCGGCCCCCGGCAAGGCTGCCCTCCTTCCTCTCGATGAGGAAGAATTTCAAAAAGGCACCGTCGGCGACCTCGGGGTACTCCCTGACTTTCGAGTCCGTATTCTCCCTGTTCTAGGCACTATGCCTGCCATATTCGGGTATTCTCTGGCAAACTACGTGATTTGCAAGATTTCCGGATATCCAATAGACTTCATTTCAGGAGCCCGTGGCCGAGAAAGACTGTACGACCAAATATTGGCCCAACTCCAAGGCCAAGAAGAACGATTAGCACGATGGCAAGAAGACCAACGAGCCAATGCCGAACCCTCATATTCGAAACGCGACATATACGGTCTTCGTATCCCTATCACGAAAGACGACGTATCGTACCTGTTCGAAGAAGTCTATCGCGGTCGATCCGTAATCAGCGGTCTAAGCACCCGTCTCGCTCTAACACGATGGAAACGATCTTCATCTTCTTCCCCTATCCCCGACTACGGTTTCGGCGCCAATCCCGACTGGGAATCTCAGGGCCAGAAAAGCGTAGATCTGAAATTAAAAGACCTGGTCCTGATGACGAAGGAAGAAGCGTCGAAACATGAAAAGGAGTGTTTGATGGGTGGGAGGAAGGTCGAGGATTTGTATTCGAAGAAGGTAGTTGAATTGGTGGAGAGGAGGGTCAGGGAAGAGGAATTTTATGAAAAATATAGATAGATAAAGATAAATAGGTAGGTAAATGGGTATGTATAGAAGATGGGGGTCTACATCTTGTTGGTTGAATAGATGTGTCGGTTATATGTTGGCATTACCTACATACTGTAAAGAGCAGAAAAGGATGCTACTTATACACAGTGAATCTGTGATAGATCTCCTCCTTCTGTAGCTGGTACCATTTGTCATAACGAAGACGGCACCTGTGCTTTCATTCTCAATTGATATTATATCATGACCTCCTACGACCAACACCGCAAAATGAAGTGTACACCGACCGCTCCTTTCAAGCTCTCCACCCTTGCACAAAGTCATGTAGTCGATCAATAACCACTCCAAACACCGCATTAACAGAATCTCCAATGACCGTTTCCAAGTTTCTCACCGCATCCTCTTCACTCAGTTCCAGATGGAATCTCTCCTTCACCTTCAAAACTGCTTTGTCCGGCTCGAGCTTGATATCTGGTATATTGGCATTCACCATAAGACTAAAGAGATTGAGAACAAGACTAGAGCTTTTTCTGAGCGTCGTATATGCTGTGAAGCAGTATTGTTTAAATTGAAGGTATTGTGGAGAATTTGTTCCGCCCATGCCTTCGACCATCTCTTTACACAGCTTCATCATCGGAGCAAAGGGCTTGGGATCACGACCTAGAATGAAGCCAAAGTCAATGTGAAAAAAATGGCCAGAGGGCGCGAGGAGGAGATTTTCCAGGTGGCGGTCACCGACTCCTAGGATATAGGTGATCACGCAATAGCCAGCGCAAGATTTCAGATATGTATCCATGGTCTCTTTTCGAACACCCAGCGCTTCCTTGTCATCAGGGTTGTGAGCACGGAGGTAGGATAAGATTGAGCCTTTGTACTTAGCGGAGGCGGCGGATAGGGATGTCGAAGGGATGAACTGGACAGCGCCAGCGATTGGTCCTGTGGCGAGGATCGAATAAGGTGTGAGCTTGAGATCCAAATTCTCTTTGCGAAGAAGACGGTCCATGAGCGAGATAATTTGAATGACTAATTGATCTTGGCGAAGGTCGTCGCCAGTCTTGAAGATTATGGGATATTTCGTATTATTGCTGGTGCGAAAGTTGATGAGAAGAGGTGACAAGGACGACTTGAAGACGTTGGCATCTTGCGGATCTACCCCGGTAACTAGAACCTTGGGATCGAGTGGTAATGGAAGCGGCGGTGAAACGGTTAGAAGGTCGTTTTTGGGATCGGCCAGATACCTCTTCAATCGCTCTATCTTGTGAGTTCGATTTTCACGAGCGTATTTGATGTCCTTACTGATCTTCGTCAATATGGTGATGAGTTCGCCTTGGCGTAGAAGAATTTTGCGGATATCGGGATGGTTCTCTTCCAGAGCAAGCATGAAGTGATATTCGACTTTTGCAAAAAGCTTCCGATGAGCATTACTCTCTGAGCTTCGATCGTCACATTCAACCATCAGATACCAATGGAAGAAATTTCCGAGCATGAAATTGCTTGATGCTCTTTCCACTAAGAACGTCGCTAAGTATGAATCATCTAAACCTCCATTTTCGCTATCAGGAGATATTCTCTCGAATTTCAAGGCCTGGACAAGTTGGAGGAGGTATAAAACAAGCTCATCGTCGTCGGCCTTACGTAGACGATCAACAGCATAGGCTCGGACAACCGGGCTATCAAAAGTTGGACCAAGAAGCTCAAGAGCGTCATCCACGTCTATTTCGGCCCAGCGAGGGATCAACTCCACGGCTTGACGCGCTTCACCTGGATCAGACCAATTGGTAGACTTCACAAATTTTGTAAGAGCTCGTTTGTCTTTGCTTAGATGACGCCGAAATCTCCAGATCAAATCCTTTTCCTCTCCATTCAATTCTTGCGTTGGACCGTAGGACATAATCTCGTTCAGTTCATCTCTTAACTTTGCGTTTGGCTTTTGATCCTGGTCCAAGATACCATTTCGATTGCTTCGAACAAGTCTTCGATGCTTCGTCTCGCACGGGTTGTCTCGCTGAAATTGTTCGGGGTCGTATATCCGGATTACACGACTGTCATCGTCCTCTCCAAGACCATTTGGGCCTGCTATTCCAGGACCAAAACGAACTTCAGGCGGTGGAGGCTTTAGATTCTGGTTTGCGGATGATTGATTTTGTGGTTGAACAAATTTCGGTGGTGGATACTCATGATCAGCAAAGACCACTGGAAAATCGAAACGGGGAAATTCTATATAAAGTGTGAAATGCTCCTCATTCTCGCTTTCGCTTTCAGATTCTGCATCCGACAGGCTGTTTTCTCTTCCATTTGCCCCGTCGGAAGTAGTAGCCTTCGCGGCAGCATTCTGTTCGGACCTCACTGCTTTGAGCAAAGCGGCGTGCTTTTGGCCCGCAACCTCGGCCTCCTGTTTCTTCTTTTCGACGGCTCTGAAGACGAGTTGGTCCAGCCAGTCAACCCTTGAAATTTCGCCCATTTCGTGTTTCTTGAAAAGCTTTTCTATACGTTCTAACTCTAATTCCTGCGGTGTGGGTTCAGCCTTGGGCCGGCCTTTCCGCCTCCTCTTTGGTTTGGGTATAGAAGGGGTGGTGGTTGCCGATGAACCGTCGGCTTCTCGATGACGATATATTTTGCATTTTTGTCTGCCCTTTGCCAAAGTACCATCCTGTTCAAAAAGTGGTATCGTCGTGCCTCCAAATGGGATAGAATGGCCTTTGCCGCCTTGCACGTCCAATGGTGACAGATCCCAAACTGTTATTGCCAGTTGTGCATTTTGAGGTATATCTTTGATCGCTACAGGTAGTTCAAGCCATTCGTTCCATGTTCTGCTATTCTTGAAATATTTGTACGATGTTTGCGTCGAAACACCCAGTGGCTTTGAGTCAGCCCACAGTTGGACCGTAACATAATGATCGAAGTTCGGATCTTGGACAGAACCGATATACCGTAGCTGGGGATCTTTCAGCAACGTCGAGTAGGGTATGGGTCTTAATTTGCCCTCGAGAGAATTTCTAAGTCATCTTGTGTCAGCGAGCCACATGCCGCATTACCATGCCAAAACAAAAGCCCCGGAGAAAGATGCTGTGGGTTGAGAGCAAATGAAGAATATACACACATCTTCACATAGACAGGAAAGTCAAGTTGTTTGGACGATGCGAAGCTGTAGGGTTCCATTCGGGCTGTGAATCGACGAGCATCTTTCGAGCTGCTTGCCCAAGTGAGTAGGAACTACCTATGTAAATGACTGATTCCCCTTGAATAGACGAACGTGCAGACAGTTCCAGGTTGTATCTGGAGGCAGAGGGAAGCAGCTGTTGGAGAAGGCGAATGTGACGTGCATTGATCAGTTGGAGTCGACTTGGCTCTCCAGACTAAAAGCTACGGGGAAAGCTTTCGGGGAGGGCACCCCACTAACAGAAATGATCGCAGTGATAAGCACCAGCTTGAAGGGGCGTTCGTAGGGTCCAGTGATTACCTATTGTACCTAAGGTAGCTATAATTCCGATAATCACGCGCCAACGCGTCCGCCGCGATATCATTTTCATTCCCTACTGTACCTGTACAAAGAGCACAGTACAGAAACCGCACAGCATACAGCGACATTAACAAGGCAGGCCATAGTAGCATGAAACTCGAACGAACGACATCAACAAGACGATGACATGCGACAATTAGATGCCCGGTTCACTCTTATAGGATGGAATTACTGAAGGAGCAAAGTCTATTCATCTAAAGCTCCAACCAAACCGATCGCTACAAACAATTGCTGCTCGCATTGTTTATGCAGTTACACATCACAGGCATCTCCTTGATCATTAAACGAACCGCGCATCTATAGGTGGCCATGGCACGCCTTGCGCCTGCATCACCGTCGCCTGCACGAAGCGGAAGGGACGATTCTACTCTCAACGGAACGATTCGGTCGCGGTCGGCAGCCTCGCCTGATACTTCGCATACTCAAGCATCAGAGGATGATGATAGCGCGGAAGGAAGGCACCGTGTTAGCAATGGCGGGAAACGCAAGTCGGCGGAAAGAGTCGTGGCAGGCCCGTCGTCTACCTCGAAAAGACGGAGAACGAGCACGGTGAGCCAGGGGACGATTCAACCTGAGCCTACCAAAGACAGAGATTACTATGATCCTGACCAAGACCCCATGGAGAGACGAGTGGTGCGAAAGAACATGAGAGAGCTAGCAAATCAACTCAACGGTATGATGATTGTCCTGGAGATGGATGAGCTAGCTGACCTAGCGATTCGTAGATTCTAGAGCGGAATATCTTCAGGCCCAGTCAGATGGCCTTCTCGAAACTTTGAACCAGGCGGATACATTCTTCAAATCAGTCAAACAGACGTCGGACGCTACCATTGATTCGAGGATTCTGGTGCAGACAGGAGATCTGTCATACAAGAAGACTACCCAACTCGTCCTGGGAGACGGTGCCACTGGCATTGAAGTCGATGATTTCGTTTTTCGTTGTATTGCATACATGCGAAGTGCGCCAAGCGATGATGACGGCCTTTTAAATCAAACCCAACATTCAAGTTCTCAAAGGAACCGTAGACGCCCGACTCAGCGCACAGCAGACTCGGACGCGGAGGATGAAGATGAGTCCGAGGACTTCGCTTATGACTGGTCTTATCTTGGTTCTTCCGCATGTTTTCCGTACAACTCTCGACCCTGTGTCTCCGGATTCCTTCTAGGTCCTCTTTCCCTCCAGAAACGGGCGCGTATCCAGTCTCAGCGCCGGGCAAGACAGCCTCGTGCAAACCTAGCTGATGTTATGCGGCCCACTCAGTTAACGACTGAGGATATCGAGGCATCGCATGAGACTGCCAACTTGACCCAGATTTGTGATGGCATATCAAAGCTTCTGCGGAAAGTACAAGCTGATGGACAAGAGAGAGTAGAAGCTGAGGTTGACGATGATATGACCGAGGATGAAGTATTACAGATAATGCAGGAGCATGGCGTCAGCGATGATGGTGGTGTGCCACTGATGCACTTCTGCGTGAATCCCAAATCATTCGGTCAAACAGTCGAAAACCTATTTTATGTGAGCTTCTTGATCAAGGAGGGGGCAGCCGGTATAAACTTTGATTCAACGGGACTGCCAACACTACGTAAGTCAGCCATACACTTGTCTAAATACTAGGCCGGTCCTTGCACTTGATGAGAACTGGACTAACGGTACATCGATATAGATCCTCACCAGCCCACGGCTCCGCAGGAAGCCCAGGTAAAAGGGGTCACGAAGAATCAAGCTGTGTTCGCTCTTGATTTCCAGACATGGGAGGATCTGGTCCATACATTTGGTCTGACAGAATCTCTCATTCCTCATAGGCAGGAAGAGGAATACGACGATGGAACAATAGAAACGACATGAGACCCGAAGAGTAGAAATGGTTTTTTGATATAACGGTCTGGGCTTCAGGTGGTCGGGTACTTTGGAATGTGATTAATGATTTCGTTCAAGCGATACCAAGGGCTACTAGGCGTTAGCGGTGTAAGCCAATCTGTATATTGTTTGGGGAAAGACCGTCTAATTGAATTGTCTCATAGGTCTTGAGTTTTCAGTATATCCCGTGCTGGAGAAATGAGCTATATATACAACAAATGTGCAAAATATTTACCTTATTTGAGTCTGACGATCAGAAGCCATCTGTGACCAACAGGACTTGATCCGTGAAAGTTGTCATTATGAACAGGGTTCCACATGGTAGATGTCAAAGTGAGTCTAAACTCACCGAAAAAAACGACGTCAATGTTGACATTCCCAAAACGGAATCCGCCATCATCCCTTACAAAGATATTTTTCTAATTGACTTCAAATTTCTTCTTCAACATATTGTTCTCGAAATTACACTCTTTTTAATCCAGAGGAAAGACATAATCGTAATAGGACATTGGAGAAGCAAATTGTATACATTCATTTGGTAGACAAAACCAGGTCGCATCGATCCAATTCGGACAATTGTGCTGCACGATTCCGCGAGCTGGTACTCCGGAGAAAGACGATCGGATTTGTTGAACAATAATATCAATATGCCTCCTCAACCTCACACATCATCATATCACCCTTCCTCCACTGCCTCGACGATAACCTCCAATCAACCACCACCTCCACCTATAATCAATGCCTCTACATCCTCAGTCCGCCGCAACCTATTTCACGCGCATCTTTCCCGTCGCCCCGCATCCTCCGCCTCAACTTCATCAACCGCGACAACCGCGACCATGACCAACGGCATGCCAGCAACCGCAAACCTAACTCGTCCATCCTCTGCTCGTACAACCGCATCCTCCCGCCCAGCATCTTCACGTTCCCAATCCACCAAAGCCTCCGCCCCATCGTCTCGGTCCACAACCGCCACCGACGACCCATTCGGCGCACCATCCACCACCTCCTCCACCACGACAACAACGACCCCCGCCGTAATATCCAACGACATCGTCGCTCTCGACCCACAAACCAAAAAACCCATCGGACTCCTCGACCTGCCCCTCCTCCCCCTCCACCTCCCATACTCTCACTCCCATCATCAACAATCCCCCACTTCCACCACGCCCTCCCCAGACCTCCAAGTCTCCAACGCCATGAACCCCTCAACATCCCACCACTCCCCCTTCCACCCTCATCACTCGTCCTCCTCTTCCGAGGAGAAAGCCCGCATCGAAAAATCCCTAGTGGAAATGATGTATCGGGCGCGTACGCGCGGCCGAACCGGGCACACAACGGGCTACGCAGCGGGGTTAGGCGCGGAGATGGAAGAAGTATTGGACCTCGTCAGGGAGAGTCTAAGGAGGAAAGTCAGGGGGATCGAAGAGGAGGCTTGGATGTACGGAGATGACGGGGAAGGCAGAGAAGGCGGGATGGGTGGAAGAGGGTGGGGTGTGGGAGAAAGTGAGGACTGAGAGCATGAGAAGATTTGGTATGAGGACTCGGTGCCTATTCCTCTTATACCGATATAGGACAAAAGGATTGGGAATAGGAGAGTGGATCCTCTGTCCAATTCTGAGAAAACTTGTTGGATGTAGATAGATAGAAGATGAGAATGGAACAGCATGGACAAAGGTTTGTGAATGTAATAACAGATAGGTTTAATGATGGTGATGATGATGATGCGATACGATACGACACAATACGAGATGAATTCATCATAACGCTCCCCCTTTCTTCGATGTTCTGATAGGTGACTAGTTTGTTACTTTAGCTATATAAACCAACAAGTTATGGAAGCAGTTAGCTATGCTGTTTCCACCCCTTTTTCACCACGGGAAAGGAGATCCTTTCCGATCAGTCCAGATCCATGGTCGGTGGTGCTTGGGGACCTTCCACTGTTTTCTGTGCTGCGGCGGGTTTAGGGGTCCCTGACCTCGCACTGCTACCTCCTGAAGTATTTGCACCGCCGCCACCAAAGAACATACTACCCATCATATCCATTAATGGGTTACCCATTTGTCTTGGGATTCGAATACCGAACCACAATTCGCCGATTCCTGCCAAAGCATCATTCCATCCCCATGTCTCGCCGATTTCTTTTTCTTTAAGATGTGTGGCATAATGTTTGGCGAGATCGGTGAAAAGGGATCTTTGACCTTTTTGGCATGAGAGTAATAAAAGGCCGAGGAAGTTGAGAAGAGGGAGGGATGGAAAAACGCGCATATCAGATTTCGAGGAACTAACGGACTGGGTAAATAATGTCGGGTTGGACGATGTGAGATGGGAGGTGAAGAGTTGGTATGATTTGGTGGCAGAAGAGAGATTGCCAAGCAGGAGGTAGGGAAAAATGGCACGGGAGAGGTAGAGGGGAGCAGTGTGCGGAGAATCGGCCGTGTACCAGGTGTAAAGGACGGTGCTTAAAGGATTGGGAGACTGTGAGGTACCGAGAAGAAGATGGCGTTCGGCATCATATGGGTTGTTCTCTGAGAGAAGGGAGCTGTTAGTATTTGCGGAAAGGAAAGATGGTCGTAGTCGAAGATGGCGGTTAACAGAGAGGAAGTATGAGGAATACCAACCTTTAGCATGCATCTCTCCCACTACATGATGTATTTCCGGATCCCCCATTTCCACTTCTCCAAACCTGGCACTCCATCCCACGATTTCCTGGACATATCTCTTCCTCGTTGGTTCTTCTCTGGGAAAATCCTTCAAAACATCAAGCAACCGTTTTCTATTCGCATCATTGACTTCCCATTCCCCTTTCACGTATACATCATTGACCAGCATCAGCGCTAGATCACCTCCACTTCCACCCTGACCGGCTTGTAATAGGGCTTTGGCGCCACCGGACAAGATGTCAGCGGCATTGGCGAACGTAGATTGAGATTTAAGGTAACGAGAAGCGATGACCCGGAGTTGCTGATGAGCTTCGTAGAAGTTTCCCTCGGCGATTCTGAGCCACATCAGTCAGTGTCGATCTTCGAAGCACTCACAATGGAGGAATTTACTTTTCCTTCTGCCTTGCTATTGTTTTCTCTATTTTGGATGACATTGCGGAAGGTTCGGGGGCGGCCGGAAAGCTGGAGGAACGAGGCAATCTGGAAGATAGTGTACGGTAGGTAAAGGTATAGCGCAGACAGTGTTGTACAGTTGATATGTTTTGTATTGCGCTTCCTCTATGCAGGTACTGTAGCTGGGAAGTTTGAGATCGTGTGGGGCAGCAATCTGGAGTACTTGAGCTTCCCGGCCAAAATGTTATGTACGTCAATAATACGTAGGTAATTCAAGTACACGCCGGCTGAATGAACGATGCACTCTACAGCCTCAGACACTGCAAGTTGCTGCAAGGTCTACTTCAAGTATATACGGTGCTTACAGTCCCTAGGCGACGACATGCTGCTATGGATATGCAGAGCAGAATGTCAGCTTCATCTCGCAATCCAGAACAGAGGAATAGAACATGTAGATGTTCCTACAACATAGTACAAAATGTATTAGTCGACCAAGTCCTCCCCTATACGCTAGGAAACGCGGTGGTCAAGACGCCGTGGCTATATGCAAAGACAGATCGTGATTTATGCTCGCCCATGATACATGGAATTGTTCTCACACTTGTGATCCGGTAACAAGAACACTCTTCGAACAAGGAAACATTAAATATACGCTTGAACGCTGCACAAGGTCGAACAGAGACAGACCGGAAACTTGGTTTATATGCCCTGAACACATAAGAGATATCCCATGTTGCCATCACCTACCATTAGCTCGCATCAGATTTTGCTGGCTGTTGAGGCTCTGGTGGATCGCTGGAGCCCTTGGTTCTTGTGCTCGTTGAACCACTTCCGGAATCATCCTTCACATCTTCCTCTTCGGCACTTTTCTTTGCCTCGCTTGTATCTTTAGAGGACCCTCCCCCCGTGGCACCCGTGCCATTAAGCATTGGCATCTGGCTTTGGCTATCGCTCAATCGCCTCACTTCCGGAGTTTCTTTCTTACGCCTAATAGACATTGGTTTCTTTTTCGTCTTGCCAGTCGTGGTAGTCATCGTCGAAGACGCCCCCGTTGATGAATTCGTAGCGGCTGAGTCCTCCGTTGAAAATTCTTTCCATTTCCTCCACCCATCGAAATCAATGAGCGCTTGCATGCAGCCCCACTCAGTGACTTTTCTTTCCAGCCAGACAAAGTTCACAGGCTGTTGCACGATTAGCAGAGGACGCTGCGGAGATTGTGTAGGCTTACCTTGGTCAAAAAATCGTTGCATCCTGCTGCAAGAGCTTCATGCCTATCACTCTGTAGAGAGCTCGCCGTCAAAGCCACCACGATGACAGGGCTTTTAAAAAGGGCACGCTGTTCCAAAACATCATCGCCTTGCGGCTCGTATTGTCCATTCTGAACGTGCTCTTCTGAGGCATTGTCGTTATCTTCGAGCGATCGAGAATTCTTGTTCGACGAGATGGGGCTTGAGAAGACACCGATATTGTTCACCCGCTCAAGCCTTCGTATCTCACGAGTCGCTTCCAAGCCACTCATTACGGGAAGTTGAATGTCCATCAGCACCAAATGAAACCCTCCCATTTTCCATTTATTCACAGCTTCCCGTCCGTTCACCGCAGTTTTCCACCTCACCTTGAGCCTGCGCATGAATGCTTCGAGCAATCGGAGATTGATAACGTTGTCTTCGACGATCAAAACATTAATCGGCGGCACCGAGCCGTCCAACAAACCCGCAGATGGTTTGTTTAGGGAATTACCCGCACCCCGGTCTTTCTGTACCGTCATCTTCTTGCCTTTCTTGGGCTTCTGGCCGGGCCGTGGCGATGCGACCCGACCTGGTGGAGTGATTGCCGATTTGTGTTCATTGCCAGGTGCTGGTGGCGTTGGGAGTGGAGGGGGTGCAGGGGCGGATGCACCATTGCTCAACTGCTTGTTTGCATCTGAAGAGATCACGTCGTCAATACCTGATCCAGAATAGTAAGAGTTCGGATGAGAAGGAGGGTTAATACCGATCATGTGTTGATTTGGTGCAGCCGATGTGATAATGGTAGGAGACGAGGTATGATTACGACCAAACTTTGGTCGGTGCTGACCAGACCCATGCTGGCGATATGTTCTACCTCCGGGAGAAGGTAACGGCGGGACTTGGCCGGTCGTCAGTACAGACATCGCATGAACAGGTTGATGGTGAACACTGCCGGAATGATTTGAAGGGGCATTATGCGGGGAGGGAATGACGGGCATCGGTGGGAAGTACCCATTCTCTTCAGTGGGCATTCTAGATTCTTCCACCATGTATTGAGGTAGCGAAAATCCGTACCTGGGCGAAGGTCTTGGGGTTCGTCGTTGAGGTATATCGATAATCAAAGCTTCTTCGACCGTCTGGCCACCGGTATAGTATGTATCTAGGGTGCGACAAATTTGTTCTTCCGGTCCCAGAATGCGGTCTATCGGACCAACACGTCCGGTATGCTCTCGACTGACGATCCGCAGAGTAATGTCTGGTGCATCTAGACTCCTCCCGAGGGAGTTGCCATATTTCCTCAAAATTGCTTCCCTCACATCATCCACGACATCATCCTCTGTAATTGTCACGAGTGTTGCTGAAGCTCCAGGTCGTTTGACCCATATCTTTCGTTGCACCATCCCAGCATTGATTGTAGGCAGCGCTCCGCTCAGAAAGTCGGTGGCTGCTGATCTACTTTGGGGGCGTTCCGACAGCAGAAGCGATTGGATCAGCCGTTGTTGGCCTGGGGGAACGATTGATTGTCTCCGCTCTGCAAGAGTGGGTCGTTGAGACGGAGTTTTTGGTGATACTTGAGCAGTAGCTGTACTGGGCCTGGTCTCGACTTCAGGCTCCTGTTTTATCTCTTCGACAGCGTCCTCGAATTCCTCTTCGATAACATTGACCTCTCTTTTCTGGTTCAGTGGCGTCAAAGTCGGATGGTCCGGTGTGGGCTCCTGGACCACAAGTTCGGGACAACCCTTTTCTGCTGAGGCTTCATTCAATTTATGCGTTGGTCCCTCGAGCGGTGTCTTCGATCCTTCGACTGAGGTTGCTTCGGAGGGTGGTCGACTTCGAGATGCCTTGATGAGACGTCTTGGACGTGGCGACGCGCTTCTGTCGATGGCGGAGAGTGATCGGACACTCGATGCTCTCCGTCCGCGGAGGTCAGGCGTGTTGGGCACCGAGGAGACGGTTGCAGCCGAACCAGACGCTGGTAATTCAGGATTGGTGTGATTGTTGTCGGATGGTTCAGGTGCTGATGTTGGGGAAGTGGGTAGATCTTTGGCGGACTGGGCGGATGAAGTAGATGATCGGCGCAGGAATTTGGAGCGCAAAACGCGAACGATTTCGCCCATATTTTCGGGCCAACAAAGTCAATTGATCAAGCAACTCTTAGTGTCGGGTTTAAGAGTATCTTTTCTGCAGTGTTTGGCTAAGGCCGTCATCATCGGGTCGGTTCTCGCTCCCCTCCCGTACCTCTCAAATGATAAATGGTCATTAGAGGTAGAAGCAAAGTATATCGCTGGGTAGAGTCGACTTGACGTGCAGTTCAATTGGCGATATGTTCTTTTCCGAGGCAAGAGAAGGAGGAACTTACGCTGTATTGTACTGTTGGACGATAGCCGAGTCCCACTTGCTGTGCATCGCTGGCAGGAACTTAAATCCCTCTCTTTGGCCTGTTTCCTTCCGGCGATTAGTGACTAAGAGTACCAATCTCGAAACTGGAGTCGCTCTTCAAAACGATGGCTTTTCTATAGACAGACATGATGTTTTCAAAACAAGCATCGTGAAGCTGTTCGAACATCATCAAACTACTGTGCCAAATACTATGTAAAAAAAGGAGACTGACTGTCTAGAAGGTTCTTGCCCACTACAGTACCTCTTAAGCCACAAGACTGCGTTCGCCTATTGACATGTACACGGGTCGGCTCTTATGTTCAAGTATTGTGCTCTTCGGTAAGAGTGGGAAATTCTTGATTGGTAGCAACGCTGTACTGGGAAACTTGGTTCGGGAGATTGAATGAATCCTCATTTTATTGGATTGACTAGGGTCCGCATTTGCCCAGCAAAGGCCTCATACTGTCCAACACGTACTCGATCGATCGCAGCATGGTAGTGATCGGAAATGACATCGCAATTGCAAATTCACGCATAATTGCCCATCTCGCCGTCTAGGGATCCCGGTGAATTTTTGTGGGTTCTAGCCTATTGTTTTGTGATCTGACCTCCCTACCTCATCTATACTGTAAGGTGGGAACTGCCTAGCAATAGTCGACGTGGCATCGAAGCGGATTTAGAAAGAAGACAGGCTATAGAAGCTGTTGATACATAGATATATCCATCCTGATCTATCCCAATAATGACATGTACAAATTTCAGCGCTTGAAACATGTACGCAAGCAAACACGACACTATTCAATTGCCACTGAAGCAGAGACAAGAGACCACGGCGATCTATGGTGACGATGAACCGAATGCGGGCACGCGGTTACCCTATCATCAATGCGTTCTCTCAAAGCCAACCAGCCGTAAGTCTTGACACGCTTTTCGTGACAGAACATGCTAACCTGAGTCAAACATGTTCATTGATAACAAAGTGGGTAAAGAGTTGGTATCATGCAATATCGTAAAGGCCGTCTAGTGATGTCCGATTACTCTCTCTTCCTTTGGTTTCCATGAACCTGCCATCATTGTCAGTATGATCTTCTTAGGGAGGATGTGCAGAAGAGGCGCTGAGTTTCTTACCTTCGAATTCGTGCTTTACAAAGGCCAGGGGATGATCTGGTTCTTTTGCGCCCATCTGTCCCACACCAGGACTAAAACTTGTGATCGGAAGCACCATGACATCCCCGACTTGCTTATGGGCATCAACTTTCGTGAAATCCATGGCAGTAATGTTCTTGCCACGAAGGTCAAAGTAGTTGGGGTTGTTGAAATAGTTCATGACCGAATCAGTCCAAGCACCAGGGCCGGTGAATTCCACAATGGTCTTGTCCATTTTGCCCTCGCGTAGGATTTTCTCCTTCTTCATCCTTAGGGTTTCTTCCGTGATTTTGGCCACAATGTCCACGAGGACGGGATGGCCAGGTTTCGACTGAATAGTCCATTGGCAGAATTGTACTCGGCGGGAGTACCATTTAGCCCAATCCGGCCTATCCGCATCGGCCTCAATACCGATAATCAAGCCTACATTCTCACGCTTGAATCCTTCTGGCAACCACTCCATGGTAGGCTTGAGCGCAATGGTATCGATGTCGGTGTATATACCTCCACGGGCCAACAGAATCAGATATCTAAAAAAGTCGGCCTTCAAGACAGGTACTGGTAACGACTCGTATGCTTCGTATACATCTGGAATAGCTGCGTAGAGATATTTTATGAGGTGATCGGCTTGCTCATCATTGACCACCTCATGTATAAAACCAGGGTGCTTCTCGGACCACGATGCCTCGAACGGTCGGAGAGATTCGTCGAACCCGCCGTCTGCCGGTGTATATTTCCAGGTCTGCCAGATATAGGCAGGCAGCTTCGAGGCAAGGTCGTACGGGAAATTGTATCTTATTTGTTCTCGAAGTGGCTTGCCGGTCATGTCTTCTATAGGTCGTTGGACATTGCGGGAAATTTCTGGAGTCGCAGGAGGCGCCAGGGGGGGTTCTGCATTCACATTTCCCTTCCCTTCAGCGACAATACCTGCTGGGGTGTTGGTGAATGGGGTTGTGCTTTTCGTGTCAACTGGTACATTTGGGGATGAATCGTGTGATGCTCTTAGGAAGAGGAAAAGGGCGAGGAGCACGGCCGCAGCCACCAGGGCTTTTCGGAATGTCCACATGGTCGTCAGAAGCAAGATCCCGGGCTCAGATGAATGCGCTCAAGAGCTACGCGCAGGAGAAGCGAGAAGCGTGAGTGCGTTATCACCTGGTCATACCCATAACAGCTTATTGTCCGGATTTTGAAATGCTATCACCTCAATCCGCGGCGTGTCGGTATCGTCGAGTGCCCGGATGATGCGGAACAAAACTCGCTCGTGAGGTAGAAGATGTCGCAACACAAGCAATCGAGAAAGAACTTTTCGGAGAAAGGACAAAGTGTGACGGGTGTTGTGATCTTGAACAAGTTGAAAATGCGACTATGAAGCTAGGGGTCAATATTATTGCTGCGGATCCTCAAATCTCTGGCAGCAGGGAGGAAATTGTGGATTTGGGAAACAATACTGGACACGGGGAAGCTGGAACGCAGATAGTGGACCACAAAAGCGCCAATCTGGCCGCACGCAGTTGATTGGGAGGCTGAAACCCTCTCTTGAAGCATAGAAATGCAAACAGAGTTTATCGAGCCCAGGGGTAAACAGCCATCGTGGGATGTTGCCAACTTCGAGAGCAAGGACAATTTATACCATAAAAACGACCAGATCATGAATAGAGGATTGCGTATCCCTCGTCCGTTCCCACCAGACGGTAAAGGACTGGCTTCAGGATCTACAGTGCTGTGGTAGTACGGTCCAGGACCAATAAGCCACTTATTGCGAGGCAAGCTAAGCATCAAGCTCCAACGGTGCAAATCTGCATCCCAGGCCTTTACTGGCTCGTCTAAGCAGCGTTCGGGAACCATGACAGAAGTAGGTTAATGATTAGCCGGAAATAAAGGGACGTTTGTGGCCGGTTTCCCATGCAGATCACAGCCCTCGGGTCGAGGGCCAAAACATTACGGTTGACTTGAGGCAAGGTCTGTCAGGGTTTGCAAAGACCGGAGAGGAACTGATGCTGAAAATAGGGAAACGGTGTCAATCGGGTAGGTCAGATTATCATCAGATATGATACGATACAGCGTTGTAGTATCACAAGAGGAAGGTTCATATCCGACCCCCACGAGATGAAACTGTGGTCCAAGAGACAATGGCTTTTCTTGGAACAATACAGCTTCATTTAGATGCTTGCATAGATTTCGGTAGAATGGGTTTCCGTGACCCCTCAGTTGTTTCTACCAGGGTGCAGAATGTTTCCTTTTGGCAGGTTTGCGGTTCAACTGACAGCCTGTACATCACCTCACATGTCGATGGCGCCATCGATCAATGGCAGGAACTGATAGATGGGAGAGTCTACTCAGAAGATAGGCCACCAGTCCCTGGTGCATTGATTTCCCGTGCCACCAAGCCGCGGTCTAGATGTCTAGATGCACAATGACCACGTCTTTCTGCAAGCTGTGTAGTATCCGCTGACACGGCTACATTTGATAAGCCTTTAGACCAAACGAGGTGCCTGATAGCAATGAAATATGCAGGTGACTACTGGTCTGCTGTTAATCGAGTGATCCATAGCCGTGGAGTGCCTGGTAGTTGGTAGTTAGTATGAGGCTATGCTGTTCGTGATACATGCCCAGTTCCTACCGATATCGAGCTAGACCTTAGTTCTGTCGCAGGATTGCATGCTGTAGATCTTTCCCGTGGTACGAACTGTCAATATCCCTCTGATGCATATATCGCAACAAGATTTGTGAAGCCTGGTTATCTCGTCATACGATGCATCTTCAGCTTAAGCAGACACAAGAAGAATCCCTGAAGTATAATGTACATCGAAGCATACCTATCTCATTGAAAGCCTCTCGGGCAAGTCCCTCGGTTCGGGGCTTATATCGATATCCAGCTAGTCTCGCACAGGTTCCTTCAGCCTGCAATCGTCATATGGTCATTTTAACCCTCATGAAACTTTTCGACATGGGAATACTGACAGCCGACTTAGTTATATACAGTAGCATGATGTGTAAACCGCTGGATGGGTTTCCCAAAATACTACTCTGTAGGTCCTGTACCACAGTATTATATCAAGGCTCGGGGGTAATTCCGCCTTCACCGCTGCGGTCGCTGAAGCTTCCATTTTGGAGCAAAAAGAAAATTAATTAATAAAAATGACGCGATACATAAACAGCCGTACCTGTGGTGAGAAAGAATTTCGCACAAGTGCAAAAGAAAGCATTGACTAATCAAAACCGACTGTGTCGACAATACTGTACATATTGCGGCGTTCTTAATTCCAGTGTAGCCTTCACTTTTATTATATGTTGATTTGACCCAGAAGCCCTTATTAGAAAGGGACTTGTATTGGGCAAGATGAGCACTTCCCGAGGGGCTCAGATCGCCGCAAGGTTGATAGCTCGCAGCAAGTGTCCCTCGTCATTTTACAGACGCCCATCAAGACAAGCACGATACCTAGACTCCACGAACTTTTTCTCGGCCACTGGCGCTCAGCAGCGTCCACTGTCCTCTATAAGCGCTTGTCGAGCACAAAATGCGAAGAGAGAGACATTAATCGAAGAAGACTCCTCATCTCAACAAGGATCCAGCAATCCTGCTTTATCATTCCCCTGCCTTGATGCACAGGAAGCAAAGACTGCCTCGTTGAATGCCAAATCATTCGAGAAGGGACCCGAGCCTTCCTATACCTCTGGTGTGCACGAGAAATTTCACTCCCAGAAGCCCATCCTCTTAGATTGGGGCGGCGTGCTGCGCGAATTCGATATAGCATATGAGACATGGGGCACACTGAATCAAGACAAGAACAATGCCATACTATTGCACACGGGTCTGTCAGCGTCCAGCCATGCGCATAGCACACATGCCAATCCATCAGCCGGATGGTGGGAGAAGTTCATTGGCCCGGGCTTGCCACTAGACACCAACGAGTACTTCATAATATGCACGAATGTCCTGGGAGGTTGCTTTGGTAGTACGGGGCCGAGCTCACTAGACCCATTGGATGGAAAATGGTATGCTACACGCTTCCCAATCTTGACAATGGAAGATATGGTCAGAGCCCAATTCTTGCTCCTGGATCATCTGGGGATAACAAAATTGAACGCGAGCGTTGGTGCGAGTATGGGCGGAATGCAGTCCTTGGCTGCAGGCGTTTTGTTTCCCGAACGAGTCGGACGTATTGTCAGCATCTCAGGCTGTGCAAGGAGTCATCCGTACAGTATCGCTATGCGACACACACAACGTCAAGCGTTAATGATGGATCCAAGATGGAATAGGGGCTTCTATTATGACTCCATTCCACCGCATTCAGGAATGAAATTAGCTAGAGAAATCGCAACTGTAACCTATCGCAGTGGACCTGAATGGGAAAATCGGTTTGGACGACGACGTGCTGACCCTGAAAAACCACCGGCCCTATGTCCCGACTATCTCATCGAAACGTACCTCGATCATGCTGGCGAAAAGTTCTCCCTACAATATGACCCCAACAGTCTCTTATACATCTCCAAAGCCATGGACATGTTCGATCTTGGCAAGTCTCATCAGCGATCAACCGCTCAAAGACGACAAGCCAACGAGTCCAGACTCACATCGACCGCAAACTCCGAACCCGAGCCAGCCGCTTCATGCTCTCTTACCCTCCCTGACCAACCCTACGAAGAACAAGATGATACGATCACGAAGTCCATGGATGAACCCGCCACATCATCCACCGCATCCCAAATGTCGGGTCCTCCTGCCGATCTCGTAGACGGTCTTTCTTCGCTCGCAAACCATCCCGTTCTCGTCGTGGGAGTAGCTTCAGATATCCTATTCCCCGCCTGGCAACAACGTGAAATTGCCGAGGCGTTGAAAGCGGCAGGTAATAGACAGGTAACTCATGTTGAACTAGGCGAGGATATCAGTCAATTTGGACATGATACGTTTTTGTTGGATGTCGAACATGTAGGTGGTCCAGTGGCTACGTTTTTGAAATAGAAAGTCGGGAAAGTTGAAAGTTATATACATTACGTACATACTTTGAGAAAATTGTATGGTTGATATGCAACTTACACATCGTCAACCGTATACTTATGAATACCCTCTTATAAATCGTACCCTCGACCTCATTCGTCTTGCTCTTCCCCCAACAACGCTGCAAATCGAGCGCAAAGAAGGGGGGGGACACAGTAGTGAAAACAAAAAACAAGGCCCTCAGATTAGCTCTCAAGTGCTCATCGGCTACCACAAGCTTTGTTTCCCTTCTTAAAAAGGAGGGGTTCTTGGGTTGCCATACAGATTTGGCTTTTGACACGTTGGGTCATCATAGGGCAAACACGCAGCAGTGGAACTAGAATGGAGAATAACGAGGAATGATATTGGGGCGGTGAGGAGAGAAGAGAATAGGAGGGAAGACGAGGAACGGAAGAATACGGCTTTTGAGAGAGAGATGCCGAGGTCGAAATCTGTATTGGAAGAGTGTTAGTTGAAACGAATACAAATGCTTGAAAGCCGTGGCATCAAGTCATGTCCCTTCAAGACGGCCAATCAGATTGAAAACTTTTTGTATCTCTTGACGACGTCATTGATTGACAAATTGTCATTTCGCCATCGGCTGTCGGAAATCAAGAAGCTTGACTCCAAACAATCATATGCGAAATGCCGATTTGCGCAGGTATGATAGAGCATACAAGCATCTCAGTACGTGCACTAGGATTTTTCTCTTCATGTTGACCGCGGGTGTGGGAAAAAGGCGAAGGGATGCAAGCAGAAGCGTTGGTGGGTAGTGGATAGAGAAGAGCTGCTAAAGATAGAGGGAAGAGTACCAAGAGATAGATTTCAGACTGACCTTGGGTAGTCGTTACATTGCGTGTTTGGCTTCTCATTCTGACTGGGACGAACACCAACGGAAGAACAGGGTAGATCGTTAGGATATAGCACATATCTTCAGGTTATGAAGATATACGCTAGATACTGCAATCACCTGGCTCTCAGATCTCTGTTCACTATCTCAATCATACAGAAACCAGGATTCAGTGGACGATCTGCCGAGACAAGATAGGGATGCGCTAGATCTTCACTGAAAGCGGTTTCCGAATTGATCATGTTTAGCTCTTGAAAGTGACAATCATTATCATCATAGAACATATGTCCTGCAGATAATGTTAGTACTGTCAGGTTATGTGCGTGGATAGGGAATTACCTGTTGGTCCGTCCTTGAAAGAGGTGTGCTTGAATTTGAGTCTACTGAGCCCAGTTCTAGCCAGTGATGATGGGATCAAGGAAGCATCACGATGAGAAAATTCGGTGTACAAAGAATGCGGTGCCTAGAATTGGTGTAAACTCTGACCAATTTCAGAGATTCAGACTATATACTATCGGAGCTCTGTCTGAATTTTGGATGATGCTTCACATGATTCAAGGCGTAAAAAGACGCAGCAAGAGGTTGCTAGACATGTAGTTGTTTGTTGTCCTGTATCTTTGGGTCCAACAACAAATCAGAAGATCTTTTTGAGAGATGAAAAGTGAAGACACGGTCTGACCCGCAGTTCGCGCCAAGGTTGCGGGTTTAGCGGTTAGTGGTTCCATCAAACAGCCTGTGCAGTGTGTCTTCAATGTACTCGGGACGTATTCAACATGCTCATCGTGAGCTGGAGTCGGAGAGTCACTTGGTAGCATGCTTGAAATCTCCCTGGCGTTATACAGGCGGCCATCCTCAGCTATGACCAGACATCCAAATCGGTGTAGAGAACTATTTATAGTACAACAATAGACGCATAGAGGTGACATTACACTAACTAGCAGTTGCTTATTCCATCACGAATGAGTATGTGTACTGTATTATCATGATCCCATGGTCGAAGGAAACCAGACGTTACTCGCTAAGACAACCGGGGAACAAAAGGTTTTGCTCACCACCAGATCTCATGGGCTGGTTTGCAACCCCCGCTCGGTTACTCACCTTTGCGTGGGGTATCCAATCAATGTCTCAAGATCCCGGTACTTACGAGTAGAGCACTGACACTCCCAGACTCCCAGACACCGTTGATTAGGATGGAAGTGTGGCGTCCAGGATCATTTTGACAGAGAGATTCTACTCTCCATTTCAAACTCAACCTAGTCGAATTCGACCAGTCATCTCTCACAAGTCCACATGGGAATCAAGCGGGATAATACAAGGTATCCATATAGACGATGAAACTTTTGAGCACGCAAACTCGTTTCTGCCGAGCGCTTTCTCATTCGCACAAACGGAATGGACATCGAACATCAAAGAGATCCATTCTCACCAAAGCATACGCCGAAGGACCGATTGAAGTACGTTACCTCACAGGTATTCCCCGATCCATATGACTGACAGTCAGGCAGCCGCCTTTACTGACGGACACCGTACCTGGGCATTTCAAAAAGATTGTAGATGCACACGGTGATCGTACTGCGTGAGTTAAGGCCCAGCGAATTAGATCTGGTCAAAATTCTGACAGCTATGACAGGATAGTATCAAGACACCAGAACCAGAGACTTACATACAATGGACTCAACAGAAAAGCGAACAGCCTAGCCAAGGGTTTGCGGGATCTTGGTGTAAGGAAAGGGGATAGGGTGGGCGTTATGCTTGGAAACAACATCGAATATGCTATTGCAAGTTCTCTGCTGGTCCACAGTTGTACGTTGAACTGACAGCTTCTTTCAGCTCACCTACGCGATCTTTAAACTTGGTGGAATTCTTGTAAGTTCCCTCCCACACTTCGTTCCTGGAGATACTGACGCTTAGCAGGTTCCTTTGAATCCTGCGTTTGGGGCGGCTCAGATTACTTCAGCTTTGACTCATCTGGATGCCTCACACCTTGTGATCAGCACTGAGACGACGACTTCACACAGGCCACCTAGGATCAACGTTCCCATATTCAAGGACATCACTGACGACTTGTCGGCGAGGAAGTTTTCGTCCCAAAAGATTCCCTCTTTGGAACAGGTCATCCTCGTCGAGAATTCTGGTGGCGGCGTAGAATCTGACCAATTCCAACCATTCGTCCCCTTTACCGCCTTACTAGAGTCAAGCTTGACAGACAATGAATTCGTTCCGACATCGGCACTGGACCCTTACGATATCGTCAATATTCAATTTACAAGCGGGACGACATCAATGCCTAAAGCCGCTTGTTTGAATCATAGGTCCATACTGAACAATGGCTATCAGGTTGGGGAGCATATGTTGCTGACGGAGAAGGATCGCGTCGTTTGCCCGCCCCCTCTCTTTCACTGTTTCGGTAGCGTTCTTGGGTATATGGCTACAGCGACCCACGGATCATGTCTGATCTTTCCAGGGGAGGCATTCTCGCCTTCTGCAACGCTTGAAGCTGTAGTTGCTGAAAGAGGCACCGCTCTCTATGGCGTGCCTACTATGTTCATCTCGGAGTTGGATCACTTAGCATTTTCGCCTGTCGGGAAGTTTCCTCCCGACGGCTTCGCATCGCTTCGCACTGGCATTGCTGCAGGTTCTCCCATTGCGGCGGCGCTGATGCGCAAGCTCCATCGTATATTCAACCTGACTGAGTTGACCATCTGCTACGGAATGACGGAGACCTCTCCAGTGTCGTTCATGACAACTACGGATGATCCAATGGACAAGAGAGTCAACTCTGTGGGTAGACTGATGCCACATGTCAGAGGAAAGATTGTTGATCCGCACGATCGATCTCGTATACTCCAGGTCGGCGAACGTGGCGAGCTTGCCGTATCTGGTTACCTCACAATGCAGGGGTACTGGAACGATGAGAAGCGCACAAGTGATGTCCTGGTCAAAGATGAATCCATTAAAGAGGGTGACTACCAATTCTGGATGCATACCGGCGATGAGGCGTTAATGGATGAAGAAGGCTACGTTAGAATCACAGGCCGCATCAAAGACCTCATCATTCGTGGTGGAGAAAACATCCATCCAGGAGAGATCGAGAACTGTCTACTCAGTCATGCTGCAGTGAGCGATGCCAGTGTTGTCGGTCTCAAAGATTATAAATATGGAGAAGAGGTCGCAGCGTTTGTGATTCTCCAGAACAGCAAGAAACCCAGGGTATTGGAAGACAGCAGCGCCATAGATATCCTGATGCGCGATTTCGAAGCGAGAAGGGTCGCCACGACCTTGAGGGAGCATGTCGCCAAACATCTCAGTCGCCATTTGGTTCCAAAGCGCTTCTTCTTTGTTGACGATTATCCCAAGACAGCAAGTGGGAAGGTTCAAAAATACAAGCTGCGAGAGATGGGCGAGGCGTTGCTAGGCTAAGATGGTGATTGAAGATCCTCTGCCTCATGCCACGCCAGCCAGTACATGTACATACTAATAATAATAATAATATAAAATTGACCCAAAAGATCCAACTCGGCACGGAAAGCTTGACATCGCATTCATATCCGGGACTCTTCGGATAAACAAGCAGATGTGGAGTTCTATCTACATTACGAAACATTGTGGCGCTCACTGCATTAAAGTCGCCCATGCGATGATGCGTCATTCATCGAGGCTTGTACTTCATCCTGTCGTAATTCAACATTCAGTAGGAAGCGTTAGTCACCTCATATCACACAAACCCAACAGAATGGAGCAACATGTTTATTGTTGCCTAACAGAACAGAGTCTACCACAGCAACCGAGTCGAATACGGGTCACCGGCTTCGTTTCATACTCCACGAACATGACGATCAGCGCAACGCAAAAGATAACGGCGTGATTCCTCACTCGCCGAAGTCGAGACGACACAAAGAGTCATCCAATTCCCCGCTGGGCATAGTCCAGCAATTGAATCAGCTTTTGCTATGCTTTCTCAACGACCCCCGTCTCTCTCACATCTGAAACACAAAGAACAGATCAATCAGCTGTTGATGCTTGACCGGATCATCATGATAATAGAGAATCAATATAACGTTACCCGTTTAAAAAACTTACTTTGTGGATGTTAATTGCGCATTGACCAAAAGAAAAGCCACAATACGTTGGCACCGTCAACATACAGGTACATAGTATACAGTATACGAAACCCCTTCGTTGTTCCGCTGAGTAAACGTCCAATTGTGTTACTCTGTATCTCCCCAACCTCCGTTTTCTTGAAATCTTGTTCGCCCCCGATCCTCACAACCCTGTTGTTTCTTTGGACTCCCCGCAACGACGTCGTAATGTGATCGACAGCTAAGCCGACAGTAACCTGCGGTAGAGAGAGGCTTGACGGATGACTTCCTGGGTAGGACAATGTGGAATCCCTGCTGCTATAGTAACTGCCTCCTTTCAGCTTGTACCTATAATTACAGCTGTCGACTTGGGTTTAAATTCAACGCTCTAATAGACCTGTTGTCTGCCTTGTTTTACTTTACTTGCTGTTTCATCATTAAGTCTGTCTGTTTTAAAGAGAAAGAGCATAAACACGCTGCATTGCCTAGCATTATCCTGAAATCCATTCTTGGCCCGTCGAGATATCTTCGTCCTTCGATCCATCTACCACTTGTTGTCGTCGAGGTGTGTGGCTTAGTTCGGAGCCGCAGCAGGTCGCGAAAAGCATAGCTCATGACAAAGGACCTATGTCTGAAAGATCTATTTAAATCTCGAGGTGATCCACGTCGATAAACAGTCGTCATCGCAACAAATCCAAAAAGACTGCTCTTTGCTACACACATACTTGAATATCACGGACAGCCAACCTACTTCTCTCACCAATCTATTCCAATACCACAAAACCACATTGTCCTCAATATCATAATCAATCCTCCCTTGATTCAGTCATACGACATCAACATCATTACCACCATGAAGACCAACGCTTTTGTCCTCCTCATAAGCACCCTCCTCCTCCTCTCCCCTCCCACCCTCGCCGCTGCCGCCGCCGCCGCCGAAACAACCTCCATCCAAGCCGCTACAACCGGCATTGCAAACTCCCCCGGCTCCGCCGGCACCAGCAGCATCTCCTTCGGCCTTGGTCCGGGCTCCCAATCCAGCGGCGCCGTTGCCAGCGTCGGAACCGCCTCCTCCGTCAACCCGGGCGGCGCTTTCTCCAGCGTCTCCTTCTCTTCCGTCAGCGCCGCAACAACCCTCTCGACCATAAACCCCGGCGGTATCCTCTCTTCCGCGGCCGCGAACGGTACCGCCACATCATCGACGGGCGCTTCAGCGAGCGGATCAGCCGAGAGCGAGAGCACGGGCACGAGTTCCGGTACGGCAACAGGATCTAGTTCGAGCTCGAGTTCGAGTTCCAGCTCGACATCCTCGTCGTCGAGTAGCAGTGCAGCCAGCTTCGGACTCAAAGTCAGAGGGGAACGGACCGGAATTCTGGGCTTCGTCGTCGGCATGTCCGGAGTCGGAGCTATGACTTTGATGTTGTTGTAAAGGGAAAAAAAAAAAGAAATGTTTCTCATGAATTATGTATCGAGAAGTACTCATCTACCTATCCACCCAAAACGAATGCGAAAATGGACCGAAGGAAAGGAAAGGAAACGACTCAAAAGGATTTAGTTTCAATTCTTATTTTACCCGACCCGACAAGGATACGCAATCTTGACTTAAGAACCAAAAAAGGAGTGTGTTGATGAAAAGGAAAAGGGGAAAGCGGGAAAGCGGGAAAGTTGATTTCCAATATTGTAGTTTCCCTTCCCTTCCCATGATATGAGATAACTACTGTATATCATATAGTATCATACATAGCACCTAAGTTATCATATTTATAATTACTGTAGTTATGTTCTTGTTTGTGTTTTCATGTTCATGCAAATAGATAATTAGATAACTTAGATAAATTAGATGATTGACTTTTTTTTTCCCAAATGAAGAAAGAATAACTTATGTTTTTTATGTTTTTATGTTTGGTACAAAAGGAAGCTTTGGAAGGGTCATGTTACATAATTACATATACATGCAGGAAACCTGTCAGTCCTTACATGTACTTTTTGGGCTTCATGCAGTCCTACAGTATCTTACATACTGTATCTAGAATTCAAAGATGTGTACATGTACAGGGGATTGCTGGTTAAATATTTTACTGTTACAGTATTTTGGATTGAGCAATAATGTTAGATATTAATTACTTGCGGGCTGAGTTGATGCTCTGATTCATAGAATTTGGTTTACATACTACGTAACGTTATGTATGTCTACTTTTTGATTTTGATTTTGATTTTACCATCCTCCACGAGGAAGTCGACCTCTTTCTCCATGTCCGTCGTCATATCTATCATCAAACGCTTCGTCTAATTCATCACTGTCCCATTCGTCTTCCATGTCGTTTCTTGCCATTTCTAAGAACCGTTCTAAACCCATCGCACGGACAGGAGCGGGTTGTAGAGCGGCGTCATGTCGTTGTCCTGGTGCTGCGTTGAGTCTTTCCATTCGTTGATTCTCTTCTGCGAGAATCTCGGCGGCTAGGTCGTCATGGGCGGCAGCGACCGGTGGATGTTGTGGACGACGATCGCGGTTTCGGCGTCGAGGCGGGTTGGGTGCCCGTGGTGGTGGTGGTGCTTGGATTGGCAGATCGGCAAAATTATTTTGTTGGTTTCGTGCTGGCTCATGAAAAGGATTTCGTACACCGGCTTGGGCGAAATTGATAATTTGAATTTGTGGTGGTTGGTTGCCCGCTGCGGCCGCCACTTGATGGCGATTGAAAGCGGGACCAGGAACCCAAACGTCTCCTTCGGACTCGCTATCATCGTCGTCCACGGGAAAGGCTTGATCAGGGTCAAGTACCCAATTTGGTCCATCGGGGAGGTCGTCGGTGTCGCCAGAGTGGACTGAGACATCGTCGTCAGCATCGGTTTCCGCGGCAATGTTGAGTTCATCATCTGACTCTTCGTCAAGCCATTCCTCTACGCCTCCATGGAAACGATGATCCACTTGAGCTCCATCTCCACCTTCAAGCTCCCATAGCCTCATATAGCATGTGCTTTTATGATCGTTGAAGTGTTGGTATGGGTTGTCTTCCATTAAAAAACTGCTGCAAAGATAACAGAAATGTGTTTTGCATTTGAAGCAGATCATGTGATTGCAACCCATTGTCTTCTGACATGGAGCGGCACAAGTAGGGCATGGCGTAGTATGCAACATGAGGTATTCTGCCGTTGCTTTCTCTTCAGCCCTCAATTCGGCTTCTTTACGTGGGTTGCAAACACTCAGCTCCCCATGCCAGCCTTTCTTACATACCGAGCAGAAGGCATAAGAGCAATCCTCGCAAATGCACAAGCGGTCGGCCATTGGCGGGTACTCATCTTCCTTAGGTTTCTTCTTGACTTCCTTTCTGTCCACTGGTTGATCTTCTGGATCAAGTACGTCCTCAAATTCATCCGCCATAGGATCGACGGGTTTTGGGTGTTTCTTTGACCTTGCGGCACCTTGGCACCATTGACGGGGACAATAAACCGTGCTCTGGTCTGATTCAAGCCTCTTCTTCCTCTTCAAATGCACATATCTTTGTACAATGTCTTGCTCAAGAGGGATCTGAAGCAATTCGGATGGGTTAAGAGTGATGTCCTTGCGTTTTCGCCGTGGCGTGGATAAAGCGTTTGTTCCTTTGGCGCAGGAGGGTTCGAGACATCTCACACGATCGACATCTCCTTCAGATATACTGTTGTTGTAGCATTCACGAAGGCACTGGACACAGAATACATGTCCACAGCCAATCAAGCGGTGACATGATTTTCCCTTCTTCGGCTCCAGGCATATGCCACACTCAAATGTCCCTTGTTCGAATTTTTCCTGCTTCGCCTTCATATCATGGTCCAGCAGTGATATCTTGAGATCTCTTGACAAATGCAAGAGACCTTTGTCAGGGTCGGCCAATCCGAAAGCGTTTTCTGCAGACTGTTGGATGTGGTCAATGTAGGAAAAGACGACCTGGTCATGACCAAGTTCTTCCCAAAGACGTACACCCGCTGCAGTCAGATCTTCAAGCTTTCTCTTCGGTATCCATATTGGCAAAGTGGACACTTGGAAGATAGGTGGCTTCTCTGATGGGTAGCCATCTGGAAGATGTATCCGCACCAAGACAGGTGGAAGGTATGTTAAGTTATACGTCTCATCCGTCACTTCATTTACGACATCCTCTGAGCGTTTGGTTGCCGTTGTTTTGCGCAGGTCAGTGTCAGAGGTAGGCGGCGTAGGAAGTAGAGCTGGAGGAGCGCCGTCTGCCAAAACAGAGAACTGGACCTTAAGAGGGGCGACTGGCGCAACTTGAAGACTCAGCTGCGCATCGAATGGCTTTGTAGGGTCTAGGACGATCTCTGGGAAGATGGCTGCTATAGAAGACAGCTCAATGGCTCTCTCGTCATCTTCGAGGTTGGTAGCCACTTCCATATCGACATGAAGAACTATTCAGTGGCGAGATGATGGTAAGACTGAGGGGGGCGAAGGCAGTGATTTTAAATCAAACCTGATGAATGTCACCGTGGAGACATTTCGAAGTCTGCGTCGCCGAGAGAGTCTCGGCGTGCATTCAAAGATGTATCCAGTCCTTGTAATACTTTCAAAAACGAATACTACGTGAGTGAGGTGTGTAAAAGCAATGAGCGACGCAGTTGAAAAGCCGCCTGGGTAGGTATTGTGCAGTACCAAAGGGAACTTTCGCTTTATAACTGTGGGACAAATTGTTATCGCTATCAGTAACAATTATTACCCTTTTCTGCGGGGGACGATCACCACATTTGGGGTAAGCGGTGGTGCTTTAAACGTCATCCAGACAGCGACACACCCTTTTCACAGTAGCTGCCGTCTCCTTTTCACTCACGATCTGTCGAAATCGCACTGAACTGAGTGCGACAGACATCAATCCTCATGTATGGACGCTTTCTATGTGCAGACTGTTGACATTTGACAATAGTTGATCTGTTTTGCTGAAGGTACCAATGTTGGAAGTGTGGAGATATACCACGGGTCAATGAATTCATTTGAACTGTATGAGCTATCTACTCCTACGTAGATTCATCGAAGAAGATTGCTCGAAGGTATTGAATCTCATTATCGTCTTGTACTGTATGCTCAACCCAGAACCAAAGCCAATGTTGCATAGCCGCAGTCATTTTATCGCTGAGAATCCTAACCTTATATGCAATCTTGATCCACGGCTTTCTGGGGGTAATGGAGCCACTGTTGCTCGCATTCGTGCATATGACCATCCCAGCGTCCGACGTGCCAGCAGTCGCCACCTGAGATGGTCTGATGCGCACATGTTGGAGGCTTGCATTTGCCTGTACAGCCATGTCAAATCAGTCTCCCATCTCCTCGAAAGGCCAGAGCGCCCGTGCTTGCTGTTCATCCATCTCCTGAGATTCCTTGGCAGACTGCATCCACTGTTCAAAAGCAGCCTTATTCGCCGCTCTCGCCGCATCCCAAGCATCTGCCGGGACCCAGCCGTCGGAGCTTGTTCGTAGCATAGTAACGAGCCAATGCTTGAGCTTCTGGGCAGTCTCAAAGGTCTCGTAGCGATCTCTATGTGTTTGAAGCTGCTCAGGTGATGGCTGATAGGGACAAGACCCAGGAAGTTCTAGCTCTCTGTTCCATTTCTCGAAGAGCTCAACGAGCTCTTGTCGGCCGGCGGTGGCACTGTCCCTCCATGAAGTAGCAGCATACCGGAACGGACGTAACAGAATCTCGTTGAGTGATCGGCCGAGACCAATTTTTGGTGCAAGGCCCTTCAGAATTACTTCGAATGTCGAGCTGCAAATCCTGGCATCCTCAACTGAGTCTTGGTTGGAAGCAGTATGAGGTGTTCCCTCGTCAACATCCTCAGAGAACAGCTCAGAGGGGTCCGTGGATGAGGTAGTGAAGTCCGGGATTTCATTTGCGTAAATAAAGCCAGGCTCAACACTTGTTGATTGCCAGTCGATAACGCCAGTGATGACAGTAGGATCTATGTCAGACACAAAGATATTCCGTTTGTTAAGATCGTAATGCATGAGCGTTGGTATCCCAGCTTTCTGAATCTGAGGAAGCTGTATCAATCGTTCAAGTACGGGTTTGCTGTCTGCCAATAGGGCCTTATGATCTTCCAGTGACCCCTGATACGGGAGTAAGTAGGTCTCGGGTTCTACTTTCGGTATCCGGGACTTCCCAATCCTGATGAGAGTGTTGCAATATTGTGTGAGAGAGTGACCTGGTAACGTCAGAGCTTCGTTATCCGAGTTTGACGTTGACTTACAGGGGCCACGGTCTGGGCCAGCATCTTTTTGGAGATCTGTCTCTCCAGACATCGGGTCCCAAAACGGTTGATTGCAAAATGGTCCTATACAGAAAGATCCTTAAGGTGAAGCTTTGAGTCTTTAGGAAAAGACGATGTGTCGACGAAGTAGATGCTTCCGTATGCCGGAAATGTAAGGTTAGCCATTTCCCGCACCAACATGCCAAGTGCCTTGACGCATAGCATCTTTTGATGAGTGTTCATCGTTGGCCATCTTTCGTGTAATGAGACACCGACAACATTCGTCATGATAATATACTCGCACCCGACAGGCGTGCAAGGGTCGTCGCTCCAGGCGAGGACGTGTGGTATTGGCATTGAAGTTTTCGCCTTCACTGAATCGGGCATAAGAACTCATGGCCATCAAATTAGAAGATACATACAATACCTCATCGTTGCTACTTCGGACCCTGTAGTGAGACGGCGTGGGCCAGCAATTGCAAAGGGTATCTTCGCGATGACTTTCTCGCCGCTGTCTAAAGAGAGAACGAAAACACGATTGAATCCGCCTTCTTCCTTTTCAAGCTTCACCACTCGCGAAGCACCAGGACAGGCCTTGACGGCTTGGTTGCAGAGAGCTTCGAAATCGAATGTGACATGTCGAAGACTGCGTTGTTTCTCGTCATTCCGGAGCCAGTGCCCGCTTGTATAGGCGTAAGGATCATCAGCTGGCCCCTGAATTAGCAAAGGAATTACCTAAGCCGTTTGGTATATACTCCCTACAAAGTTTCGATGATGTTGACTGAGCTCTGGATGTTTTTCGAACCAAATTTTGCTGTTTTCCCATCGGAAGGATGCTGGCCTGGAATTCATCCTGAAGAGACCGAAATCGCAGGGTTGACGGTCGCGCCATAAGGGGAGAGAGACGGGATATCAGCTTCATTGTTTTATCCTCGCAGATTCTTCACCATCAAGTTATTCTTTTATCCTGGAAGGTATTTTCTTCGAGATCAATAATCATTCTACGCGGTGTGGGTTGAGAGGGAAGAAAGAGATTTCGTTCGAAGAACACTGCCACAGAGGGTTTCATACGTGAGGGTAATTCTCAGAAAGGGGTTGTAAACACGAATACGCCCTTATCCAGCTAGGCACGGGAACAGAAGGCTTGCTCACCTTCAATACTCTGAGTACACCCTGCGCTAACCGAAGGTAAGGTAAGTAAGTACTGGACTGTATCAGGTACAGTAGGAGAAATCTATACCTACCTTATGTACGTATTTACCTATACAGTACCACAGCACTTGTGGGGCATGATGAAATAAATAATTCGTGGAGACGGATAAATGGGCCTCTGGTCGCATCATAATGGCCGGTTAGCTGCCAACATTGCGTCGAACAAGACAAATTGAAGCTCATAACAAATATAGAGCCACCAGGATGGAGACAGATGACCCTGTAGTGTCTTTGTCTCTGACCCATGTCAACTATGTAAGGCTCAGCAACGCTCAAGTTGCCCAATTGGAAACGTTGTCCAAACTAACACGATCTCCTCCCCCAGAACCCAAACGACCACTGGTCCTATCTCTCAGCATGGCTTGCCCTCGTCCCCCAAGCGCTATGTGTGGTCTATGCTACGTTGATATGGTCATCTCGCGAGATTGAGATCATTCTCATGTTCGCTGGTCAAATGGCGTGCGAGGCATTCAATTTCGGCTTGAAACGATTGATCCAAGAAGAACGCCCTCGTCGTGAGTTCTCGGCAAGGTCTCTCTGCTCGCTTCAGACGCTAATGAGAAGAAACAGAGATGTATGGGAAGGGTTATGGCATGCCGTCGTCTCATGCGCAGTTCGTGACTTTCTTCTCAGTCTCGTTGTCCCTCTTTCTTCTTCTTCGACATGTTCCACACCCTTCAACGACGCATACGCCGATTTCGTTCCCCGAGCGTCTTCTGCTCTCGTTGGTTTCATGTCTCTGCGCGGGAGCTGTTGCATATAGTCGCATTTACTTGAACTATCACACACCAAGACAAGTGTTGGTGGGCGTAGCTGCTGGAGCAGTCTGCGCCGTTGGCTGGTTTACAATTACGAGTCTTCTCAGGAGGACGGGTTGGATTGACTGGGCATTGGATACGAGACTGGCACAGGCTTTCAGGATACGGGATCTAGTAGTGACCGAAGATCTTGTAGATGCCGGTTGGGGCAGATGGGACGCAGCCAGAAAAGCCCGCCGCAGTACCAACGGAACTGCATCGAAGAAGTGCAAATAGACGCAATGTATACTTTTATGTATTGATTGCAGCCTACTTTCACATCGGATCCGGTGCTCCAGACCGCCTCATGAACCTTCTATGATTGAAATGGGATATTCGCTTCACTTCGGCCATGCCTCACCACGGGATCTCACTCCCATCCTTAAGCAAGAACTTCCCAGTATCCTTCTTCCCTACCCCGTTGATGATTGGCAGCATCTCCTCAACAGCCTCTTCCGGGTCAACTGCTCCCTCTTCTCGGATGTTGGGAACCATTCTCGACTCCACCTTCCCAGGATGCATGATGATAAATGGGATTTCCGGAACATCCAGACTGAACGACTTGATCACAGCATTTAGTCCAGCTTTTGACGCTCTGTAGGCATAGGAACTCCCTTCTTTGTTGGCTGTCAAGCTGCCCATTCGACTAGAACCAGAGGAAACCCTTTATTAGCTTCTGGGAAGTACATCAAGAATGGGAGCATTGTTGTAACTCACCTGCTCATCACCACCACTCTGCCCTGTTCCGCCAACTTCAAATTCGGCAACAAGCCCCTAATCAACAAAAAGCTTCCCACGATATTGATTTCAAAGGTCTTCATCATAGTCTCCTTGTCCATCGCTTCCAATGTCTCCGCCGCACCTGGGTTGTGCTTATCCTCCTCCACCTTGCCCTTCACCAATCCCCTAATTGCAGCACTGTGAATGAAAAGATCGATCGGCACATCCTTCAGGTCCTCATATACAAGCTTTTCTACAGCAGATGGGTCGGAGGCATTGACTTGATGAGTGACAAGCTTTGCGGCGGCTTTTCTGTTGACGATTTCGTCCGGGAATTTCACGTCGATGGCGTGGATCGTGTTCGATGCGTCTTTGCTGTAGTAGCTGAGAAAGGTATGGCCGATGCCTGAACCTGCACCCGAGATTGCGATGGTTGGCATTTTGATTTAGAGAAGAAGAGAAAGCAACAGTGGTATTACAGTAGATTCGATTCGAGAGAAGCGATTGTAAAGCAAAACATCAGTGAAATTAGAGTGGGATAGAGGGAAGGAAAGGGAAGGGAAGGGGAGGTATGTCACCTCCATGCCTGCATTATGCAACTACAGTACTTTCCCATTGTATGTATTGTCCAATTCACCGTCATCTCACATGCAAAATTCTGGGTTTATCGAGAACTTTGATTCGCTTACCGAAATTCTATAGATAAGACGTTCTCTTTTCTAAATATACCCAATATGAGAGAAGCTGCAACGTACTGTAGCTAACCACATCATGAGCAAGAACGCAGAAAATCTCCCTCAGCTTTCCAGTGGTTAGATTGAAGGGGAAAGTGAGATCATCAGCCTTTTCTAACACTGTGTCTTGCAGATAGTGTGGATCTCCCTGTCGTTGGTCATCATTGTTTCGGAACAATTTAGCCGGATCAACCACAGTGTGCGGATCTGTTTGCTGAAGATTGGCCATATGTTCATCCTCAGCATTTTGTTTGAATATCTCTGACACCAGAACGAGAGTGTTGGTAATGTTGTGGTACATTATTAGATTACAGTTTGTATACATTGATCCCGTTCTCCTTTGTAGCACCGGCTTTCGCCAACAGTCCTCCCAACGGTCCTTGACTAGCCGCAGGCTCGGTCGCGGACAAACCAGGGTGAGCCGCTGTGTACGACAGTGGTCTTGGGCCGGCAATATAGCTTATGAACCCTTCTGGTCCTGAGACGATCACCTGTATGGGACTCCATGGCCTAGACGTAGAAAGCTGCTCGGATTTAACACGAGATAAAGCTTGGGTCACAGCTGCATGATCGATGCATCTGTGCTCCTCGTCCACAAAGTAGTCCACTTTCAACCTCCCGGGGAAGGCCTTTTGAAGACGATTGAGGTCATGAACTACTGGACAAACCTGTTGATCTTTCGCGACGAAGCTGTAAGGCTCTTTCTTGGGATCTGACGCATCATCGCTCCAGCCAGAAACCCATCTTAACCACGAGCCTTGTCCCTGTGATGTGCCGTGAGGCGCTCCGAGGCAATCCTCGCGGCGGCGATTGGCCCACAGAACATGTACAGTTCGATCTTGAGAACTTCCTGAGAGTACAGCATCGGCAGCTTGGAGGGCCGGAGCGATACCGGTACCCCCAGCAATGAACACGAGATGTCGAACATTTTGCCGGATTTTAAATTCGGTCTTGGGACCTCGAACATCAAGCTTCGCGCCTATCGGCAAGCCAGACAAGTACTTAGACATCTCTCCCTTCGGGTCTTTACGTATGAGAAACGTGAGCGAGTCGTCAGTGGTATCTCTTGATGATGAAATTCGTGGCAATGGAGTATAATCTCGGCCTATCTGAATGTATGGCTGCTTGAATTCGACACTCCATATTTGATCTCGAGGTGGCTTTTCAATCGATCCAGAGACAGGACTAACCGTGAACATAGCACTTGTTGATGAAACATGTTCCCTTGACTCTAATCGAAATTGTCTGAAGCATGTTATATCATCCGATGTCGAACTAGTCCAATTGTAAATGCCGTATGCTGACAGTAAAAGCACTACAACCAAAGAGATTCGGACACGAGGGTTCTTTTCGCTAGCATCCTTGACGGAAGTCCCTTGATATTGACTTTTTGACTCAGAATGTGACAAGGATGCGGATCTGGTTGTTGAAAAACATGCACCGCTCAGCGGAGCCCTGAAATCGGCTGTACAGGTCGTATTACATAGGCAAGGGTCATGGCATCGTTTGACGCCTTTCTTCGAGTGAATAACATATTGGACAATCAAAGGTCGAGGACGATGCAGTACAAATCGTCGAAGGTTCATTCGTACTGGAAAGTAATCACTGAGGACTGCAAATCATGAGTCACTCATGTGAAAAGGGGAAGTCATATAGGAGAACCTAGCAGTGGATGTTTCAATTCCCAAAATTGAAAGAAGGAGACGACCTCGAGTCCAGATTTGGAGGGATCCTGGCGATCCAATGACGCTAAGAAACATCCTAGAACCCACTATCCAAACAATACATGTACCGATGATGCTGCTGTTCCAACGAAGATTTTTCTTGCTCTGAATACATATGCTTGCTTACTGAGACCTGCAAAATTCAAAGCGATACCCACGGCACTATTGATGATATACTTGACATGTTTCGATGACGCCGCCATGACATGAACCTGAACGAATGACTACTACCACTCCGTCTTTGAGATGCCAGCTCCACCGCGCGACTCCCTTGAGCTTGCAAGTCTTGCTTCTTCAGAGGAATCTGCCTCACGCTTATCAGAATCTTCGTCACGATCAGGAATAACATCTTCACGGAAATTATCACTCGAAAACCAAGATCCTTTAGACTTCGATAATCCGGCTGGGCGCCTTCGCGCTGGCCGTTCCTACTCAATAACCTCCGCTTTCGATTTCACTCCAGCCCTCTTCCCTCTCTCCTCTACAGCCGGGGGATATGCGCCATTGGGTGCGCCCTCACAGGTGAATCTAAGTCAGAATGGCGGAGTAGAAAGAGGGAATCTCGAGAAACACAAGAGTTTGACATATACCAATGGATTATCTCTGGTCGTTGGCTTGATCATTGGATCTGGCATATTTTCCTCACCCAGCCAAGTCAATTCGCATGCAGGCTCGCCTGGTGCATCCCTAATTGTTTGGCTCATTGCTGGAATTCTTGCATGGACCGGAGCTTCGAGTTACGCTGAGCTTGGGGGATCTATCCCACTCAATGGAGGCGCCCAAGTTTACCTTGCGAAAATCTTTGGGGAGATGATAGGCTTTCTCTTCACCTGGTGTGCCGTGTGTGTGTTAAAACCGGGAAGTGCTGCAATCATCGCTATAATATTCGGGGAATATGTTGTACGAGCAGCAATCGGGGCCGAGGTGGAAGAGATCAACGGTTGGATCAACAAGGGTGTCGCATTAGGAGGACTGGTCCTCGTTACGCTCTTCAATTGCATTTCAACTCGCTTCGCTACCAGGATCGGTGACCTTTTCATGTACTTCAAATTTGTTGCGCTCATGTTCGTCACCATTGTCGGTGTCGTGGTTGCTGCGACGGGCCTTTCTTTCAACGGCAAAGCAAACTCGGACTGGAAGACACATGGATGGTTTGAAAATACAAGTCACGACATTTCAGACTGGGCTGTAGCGCTCTATGCTGGACTCTGGGCCTTCGATGGCTGGGACAATACCAACTATGTTACCGGAGAGTTCAAGAACCCTTCTCGAGACCTTCCTCGAGTCATTCACACCGCTATGCCTCTTGTTGTCCTCTTCTACATTCTCGCCAATGTATCCTACTTCTTCGTCCTTCCGCTCACGACCATCGAATCCTCCAATACTGTTGCCGTTCAATTCGGTAATAAAGTCTTTGGTCCTTTAGGATCGCTCGCCCTCGCATTGATTGTCTCTGCCAGTTGTTTCGGAGCCTTAAACGCCACCACCTTCACGTCAGGCCGCCTCGTTTACGTTGCCGGTCAAGAAAATTATTTGCCTTCAGTATTCGGCAAACTAGGCTTTGGACCAAGCTCCTCATCCACAGACCTCGCCACGAACATACCCTCCCGCCTCCGCGCCCGCTCCTGCTTTCAACGGGCCACCTCCCGAATTTTTGGTGATGATATCGGCATCGGATATACGCCTATCAATGCCATGCTCCTCAACGCGCTTCTAACAGCAATCTACATTGTCGTTGGCGAATTCGAAACTCTTATCACCTTCTACGGCGTCGCCGGTTATATATTCTACTTTCTGACCGTGCTCGGTCTCATCGTCCTCAGAATCCGTGAGCCAAGACTCGAAAGGCCATACAAGACTTGGATCACCACTCCCATCATATTTTGCTGCGTGAGTCTGTTTTTAGTCAGCAGAGCAATATTTTCACAGCCATTCCAAACCCTGGTCGTTGCTGCATTCGTGGTTGCTGGAATACCAGTGTATTTCTGGAGAGTCGGACAGAGAGACGGCATCGAGAAGGGAGGTGGATGGAAGTTTTGGCAAAGAGGACAAAGTGGATAATATTGAATTTGTACACTGTCCTGAAAATAGTTTCTTCCTAGGACTATGATATCACACGACCTGGAGTTTCAAAGATCCTGGGGATTCTGGAATATGGTGTCATTGTCATGGAGGGCGATAGGAGTTTCCTCTCTTTTGCTTTCTTCAAGATCATTTATGCATTTATGCGGTTATGAGCGAAGGAATGAAAAGGACAAGACAAGGTTGACACAGTATTAGATGTTTACTTTATACCGTTGTACTGTGCTACAGTACTTTACTACTTAGCGTACAGTACCTACTTACTGTACATGAATCACAATGAAAATGTGTAATGTTACTTGTTTATTGCAAGTCTTCTTCGGATGCTGTTCATGTTCTTGGATTCTATCTAACTATGTAAAATGCCATCAATAAACCAGCGCATCCAGGTAGATAGGTCAGTTAGAAAGCACTTGTTTACTTCTCTGACTTACCAATCGAGGGGTGCAAGGGCTCATACGAGAATTCATCTGACGATTGACCCAGCAATTCCTAGCTAGCTGCCCTGGGGTATAATGATTTGTATTAATACGAAACTAGATGCGCGCGCGTATGCTCGTTGCGTTCAAGAGGAATACGTTGAACCTGAATATAATCAGCTGATAGATTTTCCAATGCGTAAAGAAACATACTCTTTTTCCGAGTAATCCTTAGTCTTCGTAGTGTACGTGAAATGGTCGATATATTTGGCCAAACGCCGAATTCGTCGTATAGAAACTCCTGCGCTTCGTCGAGATAGATATTACCATCTTCTTGATCCAGGAGCTCCAACAGAGCATCTTCCATATGAGGTAGAAGTATAGGAGGTCGTCCAAGCTTCCCTGAGCGTACGGTATCAAGAGTACCCCAGACA
Organism: Phaeomoniella chlamydospora; assembly: GCA_001006345.1. NCBI lineage: Eukaryota > Fungi > Ascomycota > Eurotiomycetes > Phaeomoniellales > Phaeomoniellaceae > Phaeomoniella > Phaeomoniella chlamydospora. The sequence goes on along the minus strand of LCWF01000110.1, from coordinate 58,551 downwards.
CGGTAGCGAGTCCGGTTTCTGCTAACTGTCGCGGTTTTTAACCCTAATTGAGCAGCGATGTCGCATGTGCGCATGTTTCTTTGGAACATAGTTTCTAGCTGACGTCTCGTAGTATCATTTAGACGATGCCCCATTGTTTAAATATATCAGGGCGGTGTTATATTGGTTGAAAGAGTATATAATAGAATAGTCGATGGGACATGTTATTTGGAGTATGCGCAAACAAAGTACATAGTACAGTATATAATTTCGGGGTTTCGCCAAGACATTTACTGATTTTTGCAAATAACTGTAACTGTAAATTAACCCTAATCTCATCGTCCTATTCCATAACCATCTAGTGCATTATATGTACTTCGCTTGATAAAAGTGGCATTCTATCGGCCAATGATTTTTCACCAACCTTCCATCTGCAACGGTCCTCCGGCCTCGAAGCCTTCGTCCGCCGAACCCGCGAACCCATTCCTCCCCTCTGCATCTTCTCCAAAAGCGACATCATCTGCTGTTCCCCCGACAAGTCCCCAGCCCATATTGTTCAGTTCTCTTTGGAAATAATCCTGCTCCTCGTCGTTCATTTCTTCGCCTGTACCTAATCTCTCTTCATCGTTGGCGCCCATTACATCTCTATATCGTCTCAAGTGCCACCAATGTGTCAGTGCGCGAAGTGCCTGTTCTAAGGGTAACGCTTCGTCGACTTCACCTTCTATGTTAGAGTCGTGCATTCCAGCGAGCCAATCGTCACGAAGCTCAGGTCGGCAGTGAAGATATATAGCTGTTATGACACGCATGTTGGATTGACGCCACTTGCGACCACAGTAGGGAACTTGGGATTTGAAGAGCTTCAGGGTGTACAAACGTAGCATCGGATCCGGAACTTTCAGATTTTTTCGAAGGATGGTGCTGGATTTGTATTGCACAAGGAGCAGGCATCGGTGGGCCTTTTGACGGGTTATCTTTTGGAGGATGCGAAGGAAGTTTATGCTAGTGAAGAAATTACGCCAGGAAAATACTGTGATTGGCGAGGCTGGAAGAGGAGCAATAGGGTTACCTAGTTCATCGACGGCCGGACGATCTGTGAAAAAGGCTGGTGTAGGGTCATCAGCAGAGGCGCTCTCGTGGTCTGGGGTTTCAAAGTCCCCTAATCTGCTACCTGAGTCGGCCTGAGGGGAACGACGGTGGCGTAGGATTGGAGGCGGCGCTGCCTCGTCAGGACTGGAGGCTTCGTCATCTTCTGGTAGTGGTGATGTTGGTGATAGTGGCGGGTGATCGGAGTTGAGGTGACAGAAATGGAAGAACCCCAGTTCGTCCCGGTCATTCTTTGTTGCAATGATCTCATCAACATTCTGATGAGCAAAAAATTTGAGTATGAGAGGTATGTAGCTTGAGTCAAGAAGCAGTTGAGTAAGATACTCGAATTTGAGGATGTCTAACGGAGGATCAGTCGAGAAAATTTAGCATAGGAGAATTGAGATACTGACGCGAGATTTTAAACCATTTCAGTATTACCATCAAAGTACCAGATATCGCTTTGTGACATATCTCGCGGAGCCGTATATGGTCAAGTTCATCCGTGGAGATCTGGCCATCAAGTAGCATTGATGAATATGTCTGTGCTAGATTCGGGTTTGACTTGTTGTATGGTAGGCCGTTCTGTTGGCCAGGTTCGACTGCTGAACTTGGTACTCCATTTGCTGAAGCAATAGCTTGTACATTGATCAGCGTTGTTTTCAGCAAGACAATGATAAGCGACTGCATATTTGGTAGGGATTCGTGCTACCCGCGGTTAGCTATTTATACTAGAACGCTGTTGGTGTACCTTACGTAGAAGTCTTCGATCAGTCGCAGCCGAGTATTTGTCTCCGGATCGTTCGTCTCCTCCAAATGGTCTTCCTTGTCTTCAACAGGGACATTGGATTTGGTCTGTTTCTCGCCTCCATCTGCTACTCCTGGCGGCGCATCTTCTCCATCAACATCTTTTTTTTGTTCGTCTGGTGTTATAGAGGACTCGCTTCCTGGAAGCTTCTTGGGTTGATGCAGCCATCCTCGATCGTCTTTCATTGACAGTTCTCGCTCTGTCCACAGTTGCCTCATTGCACGTGTCATGCGCATTCTACTTGCGAACAATTGTCCTGCTTCTATGATGGAGGCAGGAACATCGCTCCCTTCCCATCGCTTGCTGACTAACGTGTCCTGGAGGTTGCTAGACCCCTTTCCGCCAATCTCATTGCTAGTATTGTCCAATGGTGGGTAAAGGAGTGGAAAATTTTGGTTCGTTTGATAATTTTGCTTCTTCCCGGCTTTGCCACCAGGTCCAATAGGTGAAGGAGGTGGTGATGGCGCAGGTGTGGCAATGTGAACAGGTTGATGAAATATACTGTTAGTATTTGTATCGGCAGGGCCCATACCACCAAATGCATTTGCTGCAGTGTTCGCTCTACTTGGATGGTTTGGCAATGGTGGTAGAATCGATTTATGCTCTAGCTCCAAAGGGATCAGGGGAGGTGGCGGATTATAAGCCGGGTATTTTGAAGTAATCTCTTGACGGAAAAAGTGATAATCAAGAGGAGATGCTGTCAGAATTGGATGGCTAGCATCAGCTGAGAAAAGATCTTTCTTTGGTTGCAAGATATTTTTCGTTTGCTGCAATGCGTTATCACCACCAAATATCAATAGAAGCGTTTTCCAAAACAGTAAAAGCAGTTTCGTGAGGGGTATATTCGATTGCTCATTCCATCGTAAGCTTGCAATGACATCAACGAGGAAAACGAGAACATTTGGCTTCAAGCAAATAATTGCCTTTCTGAGGTGAGGTACGACGCCATCATCCAATTGCTTCCGTGCTATCTCGATAATGAGGTACCATGAAGACATGAGAATTGTTATCTCTCGTTGCTGTGCATATTCATTAACACGTTCGTCATGTTCGTCGGCCGCAAACTGTTGTTCAGGCGGAGGCGATTGTGTATCGGAGAAGAGGCGTTGAAGATAACGAAACAGGAGAGGTATTCCTGAGCACTCGTCCAGAAGTGCCGCACCTTTCTGCATCCACTGTAATTGGACTCGGCTATAGATAAGCCTATCTTCGTCATCGTGTGAGTCCTCATCCTGCTGTTGTTGAGGGGTCAAACCGGCCGTCCAACCCCAGACACCAGCCAGAACATAGAAAATCACCTCTGCGGCTTCAATTCGTACAAGAATATCGGGATGGTCGGTTTCCTTTAGAATTGGATAAAGAAACTCCTTGCGTATAGACTGTGGCGCGTCCAGCCATGAGACTTCATAGTCATCTAGGGAAGCACGATCTCTTGCCGCGGCTGATGATTTGCAATAGTTGTTCCATTTTTGTTCAAATACTTCCTTAGAGCTGAGAAGCATCTGTCGCTCCTGATCCACGTACTGAAACCATTCCTCTACCTCTTCGGGAAAAGGTTGAGCGTCGGCGTATTGGAAGGCATAGGCAGTTTGCTCAACCTTGGGAAACTGACTGACAAGCTGTCGCAGCTGCGGCAAGCTCAAAGAGTCGGTCGGAGCCCCTGTTATAGACTCTAATTGAGGTGCAGGAGGCGGTGGTTGCAGAGGAGGGGGCGGAGGAGCCGAACGTTCTCTTGATGAAATCGGACGAATAGGAATGGAACTGTTTGAAGGAAAGCTTCTGATCGTAAGGGGCGTTGGGTTCTCACCCTCCCCGACCGATGTGCTCTCAGCAGACCCTTCTCCTAGCAACACGGTGCCTGTCTGATCAACTTCATCAGCCTTAACAAGGATAGAATCTCCATTCAGAAGTCCAGGCTCTAATGACTCTGGCGCTGCCATGACTGGTAATGGTACTACACGAAGGTCTCCTGATTACCGGCCATTCAGATGTTTAAAAGTTCACGAGATGGATTGTTCATGATCCAGGCGGCAAAGTTATGGCTGGGCTGAAGAAGAGTTGGTGAAGGCAGAGGGAGAGCTGCACGTGATATCTTAATTGCAGCGATCCCCTGAGACGAAGAACACCGCCATCAAAGGGACTAAACAACAATCTTCGTCATTTTTAGCCTCCCTTCATCATCAAAGTTATCAGTTTTAAAGTGATGGAGACGATATTAACCTGCGTTGACAAAATAAGGTATCCCCAGAGTCTGTAGATGATTCTTCGGGGTTGTCGGCTTGGACATATACGTTTAGGTAATTAGCTGAAAAGAGCGATCACTCCGCGGGGGAGAGTGTGGACCAATCGGAATTCTCGGTGAAAGGTTTAGGGAGACGTGTTGTTGGAGAAGTCTGGCGAACGGGGGACACGACAGCCCTTGGAATTGGAGAAAGCTCAACATGATAATACCAGGCAATTGGACACACTGTCCATCAAGCTGCTCCGACTCCTGAGGGGTCGCGACAGACGATATCATGAACATCCCTACTTTCAGGAACCTATGGCTAGTCCTGGCACTGGTCATAGGTTTCATCTCAACCTCTGGATTATGTTCAGACCAAACAGTGCTGCACGAAGCCCTTTCAGCCTCGAACCAGACCTTGCTATGGGGCCCCTATAGGTCCAACCTCTACTTCGGCGTTAGGCCACGACTGCCACGAAGTTTGATGACAGGTCTTATGTGGGCAAAGGTTGATAACTATGCCAGTGTTCAAAATGGTACGACATCGAATTTGCTGTGATATTGCGCTTTACTAACCAATATCAGATTTCCGGCATACCTGTGAGCAGCATGCAGGAATGGCAGGGTATGGATGGGAGAAGTACGATATCAGGACTGGAGGCAGAGAGGTCATTCACGATGCCGGGAACGGAATCGACATTACCATCGACTTTGTGAAGGTCCCTGGAGGATCCAACGGTGGTAACTGGGGAGCAAGAATAAAAGGCACACCACGGGAGGATGCACCTCCTGTACTTTTGACAAGCATGATATTCTACACTGGTATGGAAGGCTTCGGGACTCTAGATGTCACGAACGAGCCCGATGAACTTGGCCAAGAAGGTCAAGTCACCATCAGTGGACAGACGGTGGAGCTTGGAGACTTCAAGCTTGATATCACAAAGGGGCCAGATACAAACACGCCTCCAATGAATGTTCACGAGGCAGCCTGGGCCGAGAAACCGCTCGACCGCACTATAGTCTCCAGCATGCAGGTTCCTATTGAGGCCATTTGGCAAGCAAAGCAAGTCGTCTTCAGCCAGATGAAGACTACTGTTGATGGCTACTGGGAAGAATATGGGCAGGACAACATGCCACCTCCTTGGCAGACTTTCACCATTCAAAATAACATTGAGCCAGGTAATTTGCACTTTGTTCAGAAAACGTTTCAAGGCGCATTCGAATTTGACATATTATTCTCATCGGCGTCCTCCCCAGAGCCCATGACCTCTGAGAACCTGCAATCAGCCATCTCAAAATCTATTGATTCATTTAGCGGAAAATTCACTAATATCCTTAACCCAAAATCTCCATTCAATGCCGACAAGTACTCAGACTTCTCTCAGGCTATGTTTTCGAATTTGGTTGGTGGAACTGGATACTTCTATGGTGATTCGCTTGTCGATAGGTCATACGCACCTGAATACGAAGAAGAGAATGAGGGCTTCTGGGAGGAGACAGCAGAAGCACGACAACGTGCTCAGGTTACCAAAGACCCAGAAGTAGAGCTCTTTACGATGGTCCCATCACGTCCTTTCTTTCCACGCGGCTTCCTCTGGGACGAAGGCTTCCATTTGATCCCTGTGATTGATTGGGATCCAATCCTAGCCCTGCAGATCGTGCAAAGCTGGTTTGCTTTGATGGACTCTGAAGGATGGATTGCAAGAGAACAGATACTGGGCCCGGAGGCCCGCAGCAAAGTCCCGCCGGAATTCCAGGTACAGTATCCACACTATGCGAATCCACCAACGCTTTTCATGGTCGTGGACGTTCTCGTCCAGAAGCTATACTCCAACGCACTGGAACCAGATACCGCGAAAGCATTGAAGCTTGGGGTCGAACAGCTGTACCCCCTGCTCAAGCGCCAATATGAATGGTTCCGCAGAACTCAGACCGGAGACATCAAATCTTACGACCGTGAAGCATTCTCAACTCGTGAAGCTTACCGATGGAGAGGTCGCACTGTTCGTCACATTTTGACTTCTGGTCTCGACGACTACCCTCGCCCTCAGCCACCGCATCCTGGTGAACTTCATGTGGACTTGATCAGCTGGGTCGGTCTCATGACTCGTTCTCTCAACAAGGTTGCAAAGTACCTCGGTGAAGATGAAGATGCTACGACTTTCTCAACCCATGTTAATGCCATAGTCCGTAATATTGACGATCTTCATTGGTCTAACGAAGCTAGCGCCTACTGTGACGCTACGATTGATGACTATGAAGAACACGTTCTCATCTGTCACAAAGGGTATATTTCTCTTTTCCCTTTCATGGCTGGTCTTCTTTCCCCAGACAGTTCTCATCTTGACTCTGTTCTGGACCTAATCTCGGATCCCGAAGAGTTATGGTCCGATCATGGTATTCGAAGTCTCAGCAAGAAAGATCCAAAATATGGGCTGGACGAAAACTACTGGAGAAGCCCTGTCTGGATGAACATGAACTATCTCATAGTAGACAACCTACATGTAAGGTCTCGAATCTTCAACTAAATGTACTCACAAGCTAACCTTTTCTTCTGCAGCGTATCGCTACTGCAACTAATTCTCCACACAAATCGAAGGCGGCGAAGATCTACAATGCCCTCCGTCGCAATCTTGTGAATACGGTCTACAATTCCTGGCTCGATACAGGATTCGCCTGGGAGCAGTACAACCCCGATACGGGTGCTGGACAGAGGACGCAGCATTTCACCGGATGGACAAGTTTGGTCGTCAGCATCGCTGCCATGGACGAATTACCCGTGGCCGGAGGAAAGCCTAGTCGTGATGAATTGTAATGCATAACTGATGAAGATAAGGTCAAGCTCGTTTGAAACGCATGCACAAAAGCCTATGTATATTAGACACATGTTTGATCCCTTGGCAGGATATGATGGGGGCAAATCTATAGACAGGTACAAGTCACCTGGTACTACATATGTAGAAATGAATCATCCTTAAAGCGCTATCTTCCTTCTTGACATGGGTATCTGCACAGCAAATAGATTCAATCAATCCCTTAACGCCAATCGCCATGCATTTGCGTTCCTTAAAAAGCCTCACGTGATGCAACTTGTATGTCCTAGTCTCGTCTCGGCCGATAATTATCGTCACGAAAAGACTTGCGCTCTTTCCTCGGACGATATTGGGGAGAATAACTCCGTCCTCTGCGTGAAGAACGATCGTTCACTCTATCCTCCTTGTACCCAGTGGGAGACCTCGAGCGTGACCTAGACCGTCTATCCTTGTATCTGTCTCTCGATGTACTTCTGTCGTTATCATGTCGGCGACGGTGCTCATGCTTATGCCTATGGGACCTGTGTTCTCTACTTCGACTCCTTCGTTCACGAATGTCCCTTCGCTTCCGTCGACCACTATCACCGTCCTTCCTGGGTTCAGAGTCTGGTCTTGTAGATAATTCTTTCGATTCACCCCCTCGTTGCGGACCTAGAGGTTGCATATTTGCGTTGGCGCTCGGCGGCGTCGGTAATCCCAAAGCTTTCGCCATTGCTTCTTCTTCTGCCTGTTTCACCCTTCTCAATTCTTCCTGCCTTTCGTCGACCAAGCCATCACCATCCGTCTCCTTGCTATCAGACTTTGCGTACCATGATAAATCTTTGCCTTTCTGCCAGCGTCCAACGGGCGCCATAAGCGAGTGTCCTAGGTAATGCTCGCGGTGAGACGAGCTTGAGACCTCGCTCCATTTGAATTCACCGCGTCCGCCACGGGAACCTTCCTTGCGAACTGTGGAGACCAGGTCCATGGTGGGTGTGATACTTAGGGAATTTTAGAATAAAAACCAGATGAATGTGAGCTGCACAAGCTGTGGTAATTCGCTCTCTATATCGGTGGGTTGGAATACAGAGCTGGCGCAGGTTTTCAGAACCTCAATCTCAGAGTCGACAAGGTGTTGGTTGTATAAAAACCATCCCACCAGGGTTTCCGGCTACAAGATAGTCTCCGAGCGGTGCTTTGGCGAACAGATTCGAGACGTGGTACTCAGAATCTCATTGACCGACTCGGGACTCATGTAAGGGAGAATTTTCACATGCGCACTCTGACACCCGGGGCTGGTTTGACAGACGGGCAATGAAATGAGTGGTCTGTGCTGCAGAGAATATGCAAGTCAGCCCGGACATGCAAATCAGCAAATGTAACTTTTTCTTGATAAACTTCGGCGTTCTGTACAATGTGACGAGTCGGGGAAGAAACCGGTAAAAAAGAATTCAAATAATGTCGATGCTGTCAAGAAAGTTTAATGGCGTATTTTGGAGGGGAATAAAACCGGCAACGTGAGATCATGCGATAGGTCAAGATGTGCACCATTAACATCTCGAAGCGCCAAACCAGGTGGAATAACACAGACATCATAGTTGTTTAAGCCTCAATCATCATCCAATGGTCTTTCATGCCCAAGATACTAGGCATGATAACTAGAAGTACAAATTCAGACCATCTCTGAGTCCTTTGAACCTCTTGAGTCGTGGGCTACTAATCAATCTGCTCAACGTATAAAGGAAAGCAATGATTCCATGCCAACCTGGCTGCAGTTGACCTTGTACAATCACAGTCTTTGAAATCGACTGGGAAAGGGATCCAGCTTGGCCAGTGGTGCATATCGTGCCTTCCAATGGATGCTGTGTGCCCTGGCAATAGCGCAGTTTTTGAACATCATGACTATATATCCAGGAAGTCTACATACGCTGTCTGATTACTTTCTTTATCTTGTGTGATGGCTTCATCTCATCTTACGAAGAGGCGCTTTCAACCCGTTAAAGTGGACGTTCTGGGTCATGAATCTGGAAAGGCACGGGTAAGTACATATCTTGCAATGTGGCCAACGGCAGGGGTCGTTTTCAATGTGTCTTACATGTGGCTGACTTCAGCTGTAGTTTACTAAGTATATATTTATCAGCACCACAAAGATTCTCTCTCTAACGATGGATATAGCGATGGGCATTATGCGCCTCCTAAGATGCTTCCATGGCGTAACAATCTAGTAAGTTCAGTCTCAGAATGGTATCCAGCCAATAGACTAAACATTCATATAGACCGCCTTGTCTCAAAGGTACAATCTGTACTTCGTTGCAGCAGCTGAACAAGTCCATGTATACGTACCGCAGTTCTACTCTCAGACTCTGGGAAATATTCCCAGCCTAATCTTAAATCCGCCAGCAACGAACCCGGATGCTGTGGGCTATATTGACCCTGATCGTCCCATGGGTATCAATCACCTTATAGTAGACGACTTGGGTAGAAATGAGATTCTGGTCCTGACAACGGACTCTGGAAATGTGGCTGCCTATCATACAAATACGATCCATCGAGCTGTTAGGAGACAAGCGGAAGAGGATGCCCAGCAAACCGCGGACGATATTGGAATCCGGCCGTTCTTCACTCACTGGGTATATGAGAGTGCTTGGGGTATTGCAGTCCACAAGATGGCTCGTTTGATTGCAATCAGCGCCAACGTACCTCTCCGCTCTAACGGCTCGGAAAACACTGGAGACATTACTGTGTTTGCTTTCGCGCTCACCTCCTGTGCTCTAGACGAGACTAGCTCAGAGGATCATTCCGACATCAACAATGAGCTCTCCGGGGTTAGATTTGAAGATTGGGTGGAATTTGACGAGGACGAAGAGCTCCTCCACGAACTGACGGTGCGGGCACGAAACTTCAAAATAACGTTAAGCGACCACAGAGCAAATATCCCAAATATAGCTTTTGCCAACAGCCATTGCGATCGAGCAGGAAAATTACTGTTTTCCACAGACATTCATGGCGATACCAAAATATGGAATGTCTGGGAGAGGAGAGTTCTTCGGTCCTACGATTTTTCAGAAGACGGTGGTAAGGGGAGATCCCATGAATTGGAGGGGTAAGTTATATTCAGAACGGCTACGCGATGTAGGTGTTGCTGACGACTTATAGTGAAAGGGGATGGAGCGTTATCCCCCTAGATCCTTCATCTTTCAGAACAGCCGACAGTATTACCGAGTTCTGCGGGTTTAATGCTCCTCCTGACTATTGTCCCAGCGGCATCAATCCTGCAGATCCTGTACGACCACGAGAATCTTATTTTCTTCGAGTTGGACTTGAAGCGCCGAGGGTCATGAGCATCTACGAAGATCTTGCCTCGGATCCTGAGATATTGGACTCTGGACTTATTGAATCTTCTGAAGACGAAGATGTCGATGAAGGTGGGGGGGTATCGCTCTTGGTTTCTCAAGCTGATGAGACAGGGGGCTCTGATGCTACCACCGAGAGCCCTGACTCCGAGGAAGTTGTCATACAGATGCTTCAAGATCAAGAAACCCGCGGAACTTCTGGTAGCCTTGCCTCAGGACGATATACTTCTAATACTATACACGATTTACTTTCAGACACTCAGTCTCGCAGTTCAAGCCAGAACGAGCCAGGAGAATTCGATACCGAGATACCGGATGATCCAAGACAAGAGCAGTCGACTTCGGACGAGGATAGCACTCACTCTTTCCAGAGCTTAACCTATCAGAGTTGGTCTCGTCCGGGGACAGAGCCATTTGTGTCAAGCGATGATCCAAGATATCAGACACTGCCCTCTACATTGGAATATTCCTCGATACCGGTCTTGCACCTTTCCGCCTCAAATATCCGGCTGATCAATATGCCGCATGCACCCATACCGCACGTATTTTTCAACCGACCATGTGAAACATACTGGCCACCCGGCTTGGCATGGATGTACAATATGGACCGATTGAATATGAGTGCATATCTCCCTGAATTGGGAGTAGTTGTTGCAGCCAGCCAAACTGGTAAGGTTGCAATCATTACATTAACAAAACGAGCTGAAACTGGTTGCCTGGGATTTAGGGTCGATTGGACCATCCCGTTTTTTGATCAGATAAGAAAAAAGCAGCGCCCAGATAAACCACTCCTAGGCTTAGCTGTCGGACGAATGCAAGGTCTATTTAAAGATACTGATGACAGTTATGACGATGCTGAGAAGATGACTTCGACGTCTAAACATGCCGCATCACCAGGGTTGACAAGCCAGTTTGTCGACGGCATCGCCCGCTCCTTCGATTCTAATTACCTCGACTTTACGACATTAGATACAGCTACCATATCTCTCGACTCAGGCTCTGACACTGACAAACCTAAAAGGCACTCCATCCCTTACCGTCGAACTCCACCACAAAAAGCAGTAAATAGAAGAAAGCCACCATCGCCATCCATCAGTCGACGACAAAAGTCCATCACCTCTTCTAGAAACTCACCGATATTCTCTGATGTTATTCCAATAGCGGCTACAACCAAACGCTCCCCCTATCGTCCAAACAACTTTCCCCAGGTCTCCGCCCCCTGGCTTTCACCCCATGCCGAAGCACCAATGGCATTACCAATGTCAACACAAATACCCAACACAGAAGACCTTTCAGCCCTGCGATATCGTCTTATGTTAACTTATTACGATCACACGGTATTGAGCTATGAAATCGGAAGGGCGGGAGACAGACTGGGAATTTGGGGGAGCGGGAAAAAAAACTGGGGTTCAAGGGATGATGGGCTGATATTTTAGGGAGTGAGACAGAAGTATGGGAAACAAAATAGTTTGTGCTGAGCCGAGATGAGACACGGAAGTGAATAAACGGCGGTCGATCTTACATACAGAATTTGGTAACGAGAGCCTGTGCCTTCACCAGACGTCGCAGGAAGGCTTATGCATTTCCAGATTATATGTCCGTACATACTCATGATAACACACCGCACATAACTCAAGTCCATCAATATAAGTTCGGTGATCAAATTTGCTCTTCGTACTTCCGACGCCCAAAAAATCTCATCTCAAAATTATTAATTAATAGTAAACCATGCAAAGTGGCATGGCATACTACTCCTCGATTTTGGTTGTAATACTTATACAGTATCCCACACTCGCCTGCCTTATCTAATCTTATCGGAAGGCTTTCCCGCATCTTCAACAAACCATGGACCCCGCCGCCGCCGTTCCACATTGACGTAGTCTGAAGGCTGAATTCTACTATGTATAATTGGATTGGGTGACCGTTTCCATCGTTGACATTAAAAGTCTATCTTAGCTCACAAAATAACCTAACCATTCATTCTCCTTTTCTAAGGCAACAGGAGTCCTTTGCTAAATCAACAGAGACTGCCCATAATCAGATTTCAGCCTGGCTGCATTGAGTCGTTTGACAGGTCCGTTGTCTGCTGCAATGGCTTCAGATAGGAAGAACATTGTCATAATAGGTACTTATTATTCCAACTTGTAATCCACTTGAGGAGACCGAAGCTGACTCCATGAAGGCGGTGGTATAATAGGCTGTACATCAACATATTTCCTGACTAGGCATCCTTTTTATGATCCATCCAAGCACACCATCACCTTGATAGAAGCGACAGAAATAGCAAGCGGTGCAAGTGGAAAGGCCGGCGGTCTTCTTGGTCTTTGGGCATATCCGTCCAGCATTGTCTCATTAAGCTACCGTCTTCATGCGGAACTGGCAAAGGAGCACAATGGAGAGTCCAGATGGGGTTATCGTCAGGTACATTGTGGTCAACTTGCTGCCAAAGGTTGCCACCTCGATAAACCCAGCAAAGAGACCAACGGTTCCTCTTCTGCGGAAGGAGAATCCGTCTCACTTCAAAAACGGACCAAGGAGGCTCTCGGTCTATTAAAAGCCGCTGGCATCCCAAAGGATCTCGACTGGTTCGATCCGTCCGGCGTACTAGACTATGACGAAATGGGGGACCCATCCAACACCGCCCAAGTCCACCCCTATCAATTCACCACCTCGATGGCAGATCTTGCCTCAGAGAAAGGCTGCAATATCATCTACGGCTCAGTGCAAAAGATCAATCAAGGCTCTTCTTCCTCAGGCGTCGAGTCCGTCACTTATACCGATAAAGAGACCCAAGAAAGCCACACCATCTCAGCAACCGACGTCATCCTCTCCGCGGGCCCGTGGACGAAATCCATCTTCTCTGCCGCACCCATATCCGCCCTTCGGGCCCACAGCGTCGTTATTCGTCCCTCCCGGCCCGTCTCCGCCTACTGTATATTCACCGAAATCACTCTCCCTTCCAACTTCACCGGCCGCAACGGCAAGCCCAAACCCATCAAGCACGTCTCCCCCGAAATCTACGCCCGCCCCAATAATGAAGTATACGCCTGTGGCGAAGGAGATCATCTCGTTCCCCTTCCTTCCTTATCCTCCTCCGTCGAAGTCGATCAATCCCGCTGCGACGACATAATAGACCACGTCTCCAGCATATCGCCCGAACTCCGTGATGGCGAAATCACCGCCAGACAAGCCTGTTATCTTCCTCAAGTATCTTCCGGTGGCGGTAGCGGACCATTGATCGGTCCAACCGGTATCCGTGGATTATTGATTGCCGCAGGCCACACGTGCTGGGGGATACAAAATGGACCGGCGACAGGGAAACTGATCAGCGAATTCGTGTTCGATGGCAAAGCGAAGAGCGCGAATGTAGCGGGTTTAGATCCGAGGAAATTCCTAAGATTGTAATAAAAAAAGATAATTAATTAATTAATTAAAAAAGGAAAAAGGGGAGATTGAATATCCTATTCTATTATAAGCTAATGTTAACTTATATGTTAACTATATAATATTATACAGTGCAGTGTGTGCCTTTTCTTAGGGATAATAATAAAGTAGATTTATTCTATAATACCTGGTTTTTCTTTTTTTTTCTTTTTAATCAATACCATTCAATTCAATTCAAACAATAGAAATACCCTCGTCTTTCTCGCTTTCTGATTCAAAACCCTCGTTGTGATAAATGACTCTCCAACCCAGTAGACTCAGCGACTGTGTGGTCGTTGGTGGATGTTTTCAAGGTGTTGAGGTCTTCTTCTTCTTCTTTTTCTCCTCCTTCTTTTTCGGTAGTGTTTGTCTTTAATGTCGTCTTCGTGTTCGCGGTATATGTCTGATCGGTATCTCTTCTCGTATATTGATTTGTAGTATTCACATTTTGGATCTGGGCCTCCTGGTCTCTTAGACCCATGTTCATTCTCTCCTTATTCCCACAACAACAACATTTCGATCCAAGTCCCCGGAAGAAGCTAGAAAACTTGCTCCAGAGAATAGGAAGTAATGGTTTGATTCCGAGGACCGAAGAACAAACCATGCCGAGGTCGAGTTCGATGGAGGAACAGATTGAGAGTTCGAAACCGTCGTATGTGGCATCGAGGCTGTGGGAGAGAGGAGGGATGGTGGTTGTTCGGTAGATTGATGCTGCGCATGCTCTGGGAAAGAATAAAAGATCAGGGCGTGAAGTCAAAAGGGGGAGAAGGGAAGTTACATGATACCGACGCCAAAGACGGAGATGATTTGGATTTTGCGGTGGAATGGGAGTTTCAGACCTTTTTTTGGATGGAGTCAGTGATTTTGATGTTGATGAAGGTGGAAAGATAAAAAATAAATGGATAGAAAATCTTACGCCAGACAAGAGGCACTGGAATGATCAAGATTAAGATATCTGTAACAATACTCAATATGCTCAAGCCAAGTTGCAGATTCCATTTGTTCACGTAGTGGCCTTTCATGCTCGGGTGCCAGTTTTTAGAGACCGGTAAGCATTCGAGTAGATTTGCAAGGGCTCCGCCAACCATTACAGCAGCCACAAACACAATAAGTCCGAGGAACAATCGTCGATATGACGGGAGAGGGAAGATTCGCATGTACGAAGTGAGGATCGAAATCTTGATGAGTCCCAGAGTGACCGTATATAGAACAAACATAGCATAAAGCACCTTGAGAACGTCAGCGGATGAAAAATCAGCGCACATCTTCATGTGTACCTTGTATAGAGAGAGATAGTAGCCTGGAGGGATGTTCCAGATGTGCATTCCATTTCCAAGGTGGACATCTGTTTCTATCAGCTCGGGTCTAGCAGCTCTCTGTCTCTCGAAGCTTACAAAGTATCCATATTCCCAACTGAGCAATAGAAAGTATCTAAGACGAATAAGACAAAAGTCGCTTGGGGAAAGTGTGGAAGAACATACCCAGGCTAACAGCATCCACCAGTCGTCTAGGCCAACGAATCCGGTGATATAGATTCGCGTGTAAAGCCGTGCTATCAAGGCAATGGTTGCGATAGATGCCAGAGCGGTATCGACGGCCAAGATTGCTCGTGCCTTGTGAGTCTGTCTATGCATTAGCAAAGTTAAATGGCATGTTGCAACGTAGTAATATCACCTCCGAGCTGGTCACTGAAGCCATGTCTTTCGGGAAGCGTCTGGCCTCAAAATTGTGATCTTCAAGTTCGCGCCGTTTTCATGCTGGCGGGTTCGACAAACAGCCTCAGACAACAGCAGCAGACATCAGAAAACTCGAAATCCCATGTCTGTGGCAATCGTTGGACATATATTGGAAGCGACGATTTTCGTGCACGACGGAAGGAGAGTGTTTACGGCAACAAGATGACAGAGACGCAACTAAGTTTGAATTTTGTTCACCTGTGCCACCATGGCTACAATGTTTCCGGGGGACAGTACCGATGTTCTTCGTCTTCTTGAGGTACAGGCTGCGGTCCGGGGAGGACAGAATCTTAGGTTCCACTCACAATGGCGGTCGAGGAATGGAGGATCTCACGATCCATACTGCTGGTATCAGGGAGATCCAAATCCCATCCAGAAACTCAAAGTCCACATCGATGGAAAAGGCACACATTGCATGCAAGCGATCTCGGGCATCGCATTTTCTCAATGTTATCAAAAAGTCAGGAAGTGTTCACTGCGGACTGAAGAGCAACACGAACGTACGGATTCGGGATGGTTGGGGATCTGCGATACGCATTGAGAAGTAGGAGGTGGAGCCATTCGGACCACAGACTTCATACAGAAAGTGAAGGTAGCAACCAGACCTCTTGCAGCAAAGGCTGAAATGTTTTCCCGTAGCAGTGTACATTTCAGTCAGTCGCTTATTGAGTTCCTTTGTCTTTGGAGGTTGTTGTGCGATATAAGACAAAATACTAGGAGACCTCATGAGGGAAACAAATGCCGAAAATGACGCATGGAAACGAAGCATATTGCCCGCTGTATAAGGTATGCACCTCAACGACTGTTGGAAGTTTAGCGGGTATGTTAAGAATGGTCTATTCATCGGTATAGATCATAAGTCTTAGGTTATCGCTTCTTGTACAATGTGTTTGAGCATACGCAACATCACCGGCAACATGCGATGTCTTATCAGCCGTTGGCTAGCTTTAGGTCGCCCAGCAATACTCACGCTACTCAATTGCACTCCTTTCGAACAGCCTCAGGAAATTTATATTCAAACGCCAAAGGTTACTGTTTTCTCTTCGGGTCTATTCGCTTCGTATATTGGGTACCATAGCTGTTGATACGTAGGGGACCCGGGAAGCTTGTTTCCAATGAGAAAAAGGCGATTACAGTACGCAGAGACAATTGGAGATGAATCTTTCTCGAATAAAGGTCATGTTCCATTCATCACGATAGCGTCATCGTTCAATAGTATCAGCATTATAAAAAGAGCACCGTCTCTGGGCGGGATGTAATTCGGATCTGATGCCTCCGGATCACGTCCTGACAGCTCTATCCCAAGCAAGCAAAGCATTGACTGTGCCATCCTCACCATCTCCTGTCTGCTCATTCATTAAGCCATCATCGGTATTTCCTTGTCCGCTTTTCTTCGAAGCCTTTGATCTCTTCCTTTCTTCTTTAGACTGCTTTCTCAAAGCCCTTAACCTTCGTCTTTCTTCCTTTTCTATTCTTTTCGTCAGGGACTCGTGGCTCTCCCTGGTGGGTTGTGATGGTTCGTCATTATCCTTCTCGGGGGAAGTAGGCACTGTGAGCTTGTTTGCTTCCGCCGAACCGTTGAGTTGGGTGATGAGTGACGACCATTGCATCGCACCCGGCTTGGGCGTTATACGAGAGTCCTCAATGTGTTGTTCTCGCTGCTCCTGGAGTTCCTTGCGCCTTGTCCTTTCCTCGTTCCGCTGTCTCCTCCTTCGTTCTCGTTTTGCAGCTTCGGAGTCGTCTTCAAGGATTACAGCCTCCCTTCGGTGCTCCTCCGATTCAGAGGGTTTTCCAGTGTTCTTCTTCTTCTTGCGTTTCTTCAGAGCTGGATCAACCTCATCCCTCTCGCCCAAGTACGTAGTGATGTGTTGAAATTCTGTTCCAAGAGAATATTTCTCGGCTCTTTTGCGTCTCTTCTTGTCTTTGTCGATGATAGACAGGAACTGATTGACATGATCAAAGTCTTCTGTTTTGTTCTGATCCTTCGTCTGTTTGGATTTCTTGGACGTGATGGCAGATTTGCACGATGGCGACTCATCGGTATCAAGGACTTCGCTCTTCCTTTTCTTGCTGCTGCGAGATTTCTTGTCTCTCTTGACTTTCGTAGATTCGGGAAGCTCTTCTTGCGCTACAGGGGTGTCTGCGAGCACTTTTCTTGATGCGGTCCATTCCTCAATCGTGCCCTTCATCTGCTCACCCTTCACAAAGTTTGTATAGAGCCCTGAATGTTTGCCTACATACCCACTTGCGGACAACCCGGTTGGCGTCGCCGTCCCACTTGTAGCTGCGCTTGCACTTTTGGACCCATCCGTACCGACACCCTGCAGAGCCTTTTCGAATCCTTTCAACCACCATTCTGTCCCGCTCGGTGGCTCGTGTGATTTTTTGCCTATGCCAAAGGTATTCTTTTTCTGCGAGACGAGGAGAGGTTTCGTCAGGCCAAGACCGCCTCTGCCTTTGTGGGATTTAAGATGTGAGTTGAGAGCATGACCGGGGCCTGCCCAGCCAAGGGACATGAGATGAGCTTCTGCGTTCATTGATTCGTCATGGGCACAT
Organism: Phaeomoniella chlamydospora; assembly: GCA_001006345.1. Classification (NCBI taxonomy): domain Eukaryota; kingdom Fungi; phylum Ascomycota; class Eurotiomycetes; order Phaeomoniellales; family Phaeomoniellaceae; genus Phaeomoniella; species Phaeomoniella chlamydospora. Next base: position 40,594 of record LCWF01000110.1, on the reverse strand, counting down.
ATAACCAAAAAGGAAAAAAGAGACCAGGCTGGGATTGGATCAAAGGACAATTGCTGCGTAGATGATGTTGTTGTTGTCAATGTTTACTGCGATAAGAAAATTATCAACGGGGATCGTACAGTACTGTAACTTTTTTTCCCCAGGGTCTCGGCCTTGGCACAAGAGCCCTCGGCAAGCCCAGAAGAGGAACAACATACAAACATATAATTACCTACAGTATGTAGCCCTCAATCGCCGGGTTGGCATCATCTAATACCTTGTTAATGCTCTCGTGAACTGTACCTATCCGGGGCACAGAGTCCGTTGGAAGTCATGTTCGGAGACTTGCCAGATTCGTTTACGAGATGTCGCTTCCAATCGCCCCTGTTTGTGAGGGATGTGGCCATTTCTACCCCAGCGTGACGTCCTGACAACCAAACAATGGGAACACTTGAAGCAACGTTATAATCCATTTCCCATTATGCATGTTCTGAAGCATCCGCCGTCGGAAGCAAAAAGAAAATAGGGACCTGCCCCTTATGGGCAAGCACCGTGTACAGCTAACCAGTGCTGTCAAACCATCGGCATCAGCTGACGATATACTGTACCTCAGTCCCAGGTAACGAAACGATATATTGTGTTTGCGTACCTTAAGTACAGTAACATTGAACAATAGCAGAGATCACTGATCAGCAGTGGCCCGGTCATATAGGACATCTCCTTGTCATGGATGTTATCGTACCGTGGTGGTCCAACGAATTGTAAGACAGGTCAGTTGGAGAGTCGAACTTCATCACTATCACCATCATGCATATGTACTCTGAATAATCTGTATAGCGAGATGTCTTCTACACGCACACACACGCCCCATCCAACACTTGCATACTACTATGGTATTAATTATTAGGAGAAAGTAAGGATTGGTCAAACCCGCGGGTGCGAAACCAAGCTTTTTGCAGTGGATCACATGGTGATGAAACGCCCCTGACGTGGCCGCTGATCTTCCCCAAAGTCAAGCCTTTTGGTGGACAGCGGTTCGGCAGGAGGCGATGATCTTTTTTGGCATTCGAATGGCGAACTCCCCTCATCGCAGGCTCAGTGACGGACCGCCATTGCCCTGTTTTCCTGTATATCACCTTCGATTCAAATAGATGAGAGGTTGATGGGAAAAAAAAAACACGTAAGATATCCAAACAACCCGTGAAGAGCTTGCAGAGTCTTTCACGATGATGGGAGCTGAACCCGCTGCCGTTACTCTGTAAACGGTTGGTTAGCCTGACCGCTAAGCTTTTCAATTGGGGGACGGAAGAGCAACCTTACAGAGTACACTGTACGCACAGCCCTGGTACAGTACATAATTACATTAGGTACCTACCTAGGTAGGTAGTAGTACAGTGGGCATCGAAGCTTGATGAATTGGGGGGCCCGCTGTGGAAGGATCAGCGTCATTGACACGACCAACTGGTCAATTCGGCCACTCACTCCAACACAACCACACGTTCCCGGTTCATTTGTCGTCAATTCCACAATTCAAGGAACAAAGACAAAGGAGTGGCTTACAACTTCCATTCAATCTCAGATCTTTGCTCCCTCTCTCGCTGTCGCTCGACCATTATATTCCTTCCTTATTATCCCTCTCACCCTCGATTGCTTGAGCTTACTGCATTTCCGATCTGTTCGTCTACTTCTTGGCCCGATTAGAACCAGGACGATCTCCCAGTCGTTCACCAAGTAAGCTTGCTCTTCGGAAAGGATCACGCAGGACACTGCTGACTCCCTTCACAGTAACATCCCGTGAACATATCTCACCATGCCTCACTTGAACACCGTCAAGAACGACTCCCAACTTCCCGACCTCAGCACCCTCGACCTCGGCCCGGAAGATGAGTTCAGCACCGCTGTCTATGGCTCCCGTTTTGCAGCTGCAGACCTGCCATCTCACGAGCTCCCTGAGAAAGAGATGCCCAAGGAGATCGCTTACCGCCTGATCAAAGACGAATTGCTGATGGACGGTAATCCCAAGCTCAAGTGCGTAGTTGACCAACCGCGCTCGGGGTGCTCATGACTGACATCGCCTGTCTAGCTTGGCCAGCTTTGTCACCACGTATATGGTGAGCCATGTTCGATGCAAGAAAAACATGATACCGCTGACAAGGAGCAGGAAGATGAGGCCGAGAAGCTTATGTCGGACGCGTTCTCAAAGAATTTCATTGACTACGAGGAGTATCCTCAGACAGCGGAGATCCAAAACAAGTGTGTTAACATGATTGCTCGACTCTACAACGCTCGTGAGTATATATAGCTATCGTTGCCAGGCTAGGCTGACCGGCTTGAAAGCGACACATGATGACACCGATAACGCCATGGGGACCTCCACAGTCGGTTCTTCTGAGGCTATCATGCTTGCTACCTTGGCCATGAAGAGACGTTGGCAGAACAAGAGGAAGGCTGCCGGCAAGGACGCCTCAAAGCCGAACATTGTTATGAATGCTGCTGTCCAGGTCTGCTGGGAAAAGGCTGCTCGTTACTTTGATGTCGAAGAGCGCTATGTCTATTGCACAAAGGACCGTTATGTCATCGATCCCAAGGAAGCAGTTGACCTCATCGATGAGAACACCGTTGGCATCTGTGTCATCTTGGGAACAACCTACACCGGTGAATACGAGGATGTCAAGGGCATTAATGACCTTCTCATCGAGAACAACATCGACTGCCCAATTCACGTAGACGCCGCAAGCGGTGGTTTCGTCGCTCCGTTTGTCAACCCTGGCCTTGAATGGGATTTTCGTCTCGAGAAAGTCGTCTCAATAAATGTATCCGGACATAAGTTCGGATTGGTTTATCCTGGCGTGGGTTGGGTCGTCTGGCGATCGCCTGAATACCTCCCAGATGAACTAATATTTCACATAAACTACCTAGGAGCTGATCAGGCTTCCTTCACGTTGAACTTCTCAAAAGGCGCCAGCCAGGTCATTGGCCAGTACTATCAGTTCATTCGTCTGGGGAGGCGAGGCTACCGCTCCATCATGCTCAACTTGACCAAGACTGCGGATTACTTCGCCTCGGAGATTGAAAAGCTAGGCTTTATCATCATGAGTCAAGGTGGCGGTCGAGGTCTGCCATTGGTCGCTTTCAGAATCAATCCCGAGGATGGATATGAATTTGATGAATTCGCCCTTGCACACTGCTTGAAGGAAAGAGGATGGGTTCGTCTGCTATAGGAATTTAGTCTTTGACTACTTGCTAACTGTGCACAGGTCGTGCCAGCTTACACAATGGCCCCTCATAGCGAGAAGTTGAAGCTCATGCGTATTGTCATTCGTGAAGACTTCAGCAAGAGCAGAGGCGACTCGCTCATATTCGATATCAAAATGGCCATCGAAACCCTGAAGAAATTCGATGCGGACCAGGTTGAGAAATACAAGGCGTAAGTTCACTACATTCATACTGGGTAGGGCCAATGCTGACATTGGTGAAGGCATATCAAGGAGCACGCCACTCCCTCCGGTCGAAGGCAAACTCACAAAGCAAAAGTCCACAAAAAGGATCAGCACTCATTGCAAGGCAAGACAGGAAAGACGCATGCAGTCTGCTAGATGGTGTGTCCTGTAGGTGAGAATCTGCAGCACAGCGTATCTTGTCGGATTGATAAATTAAAGATATGAGAGAGGGTTGCTGTATGTCACATGAGATACGATGCAATCAAGAAAGGAGAACCGGCAAGGTTGGGCTATGGTATTTGAAAAACTTCGTTTTGATTATCAGCAAACGGCTTCCATGAATAAGGATGAAACGGCCTTTCTAGTCTTACTTGATTGGATTGAGTGAATTGATTTTATATACTGTAACGTTGTGAAGGGCATGTTGACATTGCCTGCATAACCATATCGGGTTTAGCTTCATATTGGGGAATCTTCCCCAGATGGTCTTTATTGGATATCTTCCACATCTTCTTCCCTTCTTGTATCATAGCATATGCTCTGAAATGCAGCGAGACGACCTCTACAACCCATCTACAAATTTGCGCAACGGGCTGTCAGTTTTTACACACTCTGAAGCGTTCGCATCTCAAGTGTAGCCGACCAGGATCCTCACCTTCGATCTCACTCCTAGCCTCAGCTTGGTCCTCACTTCAACGTGGACACTGACCTCGATCATGGCGTCACCACTTCCTTCTCAATCACAGACTCAACCTCTCACTCCTCCCGCCGAACCGTCTCAGAACACGACAAATTCCAATACCACAAATCCTCAATCTACATCCACGAGCGCAAACACTTCATCTCAATCATCCAACCCCAATCCCGCCCTACCCTTGACGTCTTCACAAGATGCCGGTACATCAAAAAGACCTCGAGATGCTCGTCTCATACACTTGATTCTTGCCTCCATGGGCGTCTCAGCCTACCAAGAACGCGTTCCGTTACAACTTTTAGATTTTGCCTACAGATATACGTCTAGCGTTTTACAAGACGCGCTCCACCTCCAGGCCGAAGGCTACGATACGGCTGATACTGGAACTGGAGGAAAGGGACGTGGTCGCGGTGCCGGTGCCGCAGCAGCTAAAGACAATGATCCAAATGCAGCAGATCCCGGTGGCATATCACTCACATCGCTGCGTATGGCAATCGCGTCAAGAAGCCAACATCAATTCCAGCAGACATTACCTAAAGAGTTTTTACTGGAACTGGCCAGCAAGAGAAATGCGGTGGGATTGCCAGGAAGCATCAGAGGTGGAACTAGGATCAGTGACAAGAATGAGGGCGTTAGTATCGGTGGAGTAAGGCTGCCTCACGAACGGTATTGCCTGAGTGGCACAGGTTGGAGTTTAAAGGACAGTTGGGACAGTGAGGGCGAAGAGGAGGTCGAGGACGGGAAGGTAGTCAATGGCTTCGGAGGTGGAGATGTAGGGATGGAAGGTACCGATGATAACCCGGCTGGTCCTACTGGGGATGGCGAGGACATGGACATGGAAGAAGCAGCTGAGAGAGAAGGACTGGAGGACCTGTTTGGAGGGAATAATACAAAGAAGGAAGACGAGGACCATGAAATGGGTGATGGTTGATCGGGGATATCTGCAAGTACAAAACTGATTTCGTGATATGGTATCCGGGCGCTCGGTCTCACAAACACGACATTCCGTGCACTCTATTGACTATGTGCACTTTTCAAACCCGCTCTGGCGCCAAGGCATCAGAAGTGTGAACATGAATCAGAGATGTTGGGATTTTTTTGGAATGTCACCGATGGTGTTGCACTGCGATGAGGAGCAAGACTCCACCTATTCATCCGGTCTGTTCCCCCTTTTGCTTCTCATGCATACCTCCAGCTTCTCAAATAGCCAGCCGCCACCACACAACGGCGTCAAATGGCTCTCAATAAACCCCAAACTTCTCAATCACCTTACTCAACCCTCGACAAACATCCTACGAATCCACGCCCAGTATCCAAGAAAACTCGTATTGAGAACGCGGATGCCTTCGCACTCAACTCAAATAAACGACTTCTCTCTCACTCAAAGGCGATGTCACAGCCGAACATCCCACAACCAGATCTCGCGCCGGGCCGAGTATACCTTTCAACCAAAGAAGAGGAAACTAACGATTTCCCTCCTGTTAATGCCTCTCGAATCCAGAGACCAGAACACACAAAACCACCGCCAATATCTGTCTAACTATTCAAATCTAGATTAGCCGGCTATCATTCCAAAAGTGGACAGCTCCGTCAGCGAAGAACAACGGAGGGACAATGGGAAAAAAAGGCGGGAGTATGGGGGATTTCGGCAAGATAGAACTCGGACATTCATCCCAAATGTTAGAAACCAAAACTACGAATATTCACTCAAAGAAGAAAAAAAGGGGCAGATCTAAGTCATGTTCTACGAACATACGAATAAATCATAGAGGACATATTCGTTCAAATCGATCGATGAACTCGCTTATTTTATATCTGGACTTTACTTGCCTTTGAAGCCGTAAACAAAAAGCACTAGTCAGACAGATCGTTTTGATCTCGTGATTCTTGATCATCATGAATGTAATTGTTATACCTCAACTCTCAGACAGAATATCATGAATGCCTTTAATATATTTGCATGAAACGTCTGTCATTTCCCGTACTTGCTTCTCCTATTCCATACCCTCTTAAATTTCTTTTTTTTTCTTTTCTCTTATCTAACCCTTCTCCTCCTCCCCCTACTCAACGTTTCCGTTCCCTCCTCCTAAATTTGACTCCATCTTTATTTACTCCTCCGATCGCACCACTCATCCTAGCTCTCTGTAATTCCAGTTCTTCGGCTGCTTTGAGGATTTCTTTTTGACGTTGTTTGAGGGCTTGGAGTTTTGAGGCTCGGACTTCGCGGAGGCGGGCGCGGAGTTTGCGGGTTCGGCGTTGGTTGGCTAGATTTTTTGAGGTTTTCGAGGTGCTTTGGGGAGGAGGAGGGGTGGAGGAGGCGGATCGGGAGGGGGGAGAGGTTGTGCTTGGATTTGGGATTGATTTTATCGGTGGTGAGGAGGGGTCGAGGAATATTGTTTTCTTGTTTGGAGGAGGGGAAGATATTTTCGTTCTTTCGCCCGAGTCCTTTGTGCCAGGATCGTCGCCATTGGCTCTCTCGTCTCCTATCCGCTCCATAGCCTCTGCTACGTTGATCTCTCGTTCCAGTTCCTCGAGTTCCCGCCTACTTTTCTGTCCAACAGTTCTTAGGTAACCCTGGTCTTGTGTCTTCAATAACTTCACGGTATCATGTGATAATCTGTTTTCAAGCGAATTCTGTCCATGCTTTCCTTGCTTGGATTTCTCCGCTGAGAGCATACCAAAAGCAAATTCATCGGGATTACGTTCGCTGGCTTTCTGGGAGAGGATCGAGAGTTTCTTCTTTTTCAGATTGTAGTCTGCCGCACGGAGGGAGTAGTCCTATTAATGAGGAACAGTAGAGTCAGAAAGAGACACTGGGATTGAAGAGGATTGAAACCGGCGAAAAGGAGAATCACTTGCCTTTCGCTTTTCTAGTATACCCCATTTCTCACGGCCGGATACTTGTGATCGTTCTTTATGATTCCGTCGTTGGACGGCATTTCGCATAGATGACATGATGATGTGAATTTAATCTATACTCGGCTGTACTCGATTCAAAGTGTGAATGAAGGGCGCCTTACGCGCTTGAAGCGCCAGTGATGTACCTCGAGATAGGTTCTATGGCGAGATGGAATGTGAGTATATTTCCAATAATCGACTCCTGTAATCAGGGACTTCCGTGACTGTCAAAAGCGAGGGTTTGCAATTCGTGCGCCGAGTGCATCAGACAACTCAATAGCGAGAACGTTGATAGCGTCTTCAGAATGACTGCGGGCATGTGAGTGCCAAATATTTTTGTTTCTGGAGCGGCGATATCCAGGCTTTTGCGGGACCAGGACCGTCTAAAGTGAAATCACTTCATTTGACCCTTGGGACCCCAATTCTGTTTTTGAAGTATATTATTTGAAAAAGACCAAAGATTGTCATCAATTAGCAGCGCAATTGGTCTAGCGGTATGATTCTCGCTTAGGGCTTACCCTGAGTAAAATGCGAGAGGCCCCAGGTTCGATCCCTGGATTGCGCCAAATTTTTTCTGCATTTTAGTTTTACAGGGGGGGGGGGAGTATTTTTGTTTTTTGGGAATTTTTGTTTCGTTCGGCTTTGTGTAGCATAACGGTCGTGGGATTCTGAAATAGGCCCTCTGGAAGGCCGATCTTCAAAACGACCTCTGTTTGACGTAGGCGCACAGGGAGGAAAACGCCGTTTTGACAACTATGATTAATTACTACTATGGTACTATGTATAACTATCCCTAGGTAGTAACGTATGTGTATAGGCGGCGAAACTCATTGCTGCTAATCAGCACCGCTTACACCCAGACTTTCCCCACAATTGAGCTTCAAGCTTCCTCCGAAGATATAGGATAGCATTACCTCTAAGCAGTGTGACAAACGCCAATTGTCCTGAACAAGCCGTCGTGCGCAACAAAAGAATACAGATCCGGCCCAGACCTGCTTCATTATGTGCGACATATGAATCGAACTACAAACTGGACAATTCGCATTCTTTGATCTAGAGGGACCTCCCATCTTCTGAGCACTCTCTCTCTCTCTCTGTCTACACGACGCCGCACTATGGCGACTGCCACATCCACATCCGCCTCACCTACGTCTGCGACTACAGGCAATCAAAGAGTTGTCAATTTGCGGAATCCATTACCCCTGTCTGCTGCGCAAGAACAAGAGGTTAGGAACATATATTACAGGCGGGTTCGAGATCAATGCGGACCCGAAATTAAAGGTGAATATTGTCACCACCTTTTCCCCTTTTTTTGACATCCTTTGAAGATTCCTCTTCCCAATTGATCTTGCGCATCGGATGTATATGTATTCTCTGCTGAACCGTCAATTGACATACGCTCCCTGTCCAGAATTTGCCGACTGTGCCCTCGGCCGTACCTTCACCGTCTCGTTCGCCTGTCGGACCCAACGCCAAGCGATGAATTCGTGTATGATCGCCAAAGCATCCAGAGAAGAAGAGGATCTCGCTCGCGAAGAGTACTTTGCTGGTCGAGATGAGAGACAGAGAAAACGACAAGAGGATTTGGACGCCGTCGAGAGACGGAGAGAAGAAGTTATAAGGATGCAAAGAGGGTGGGAAGAGAGGACGATGAAAGGAAAAGGGGATTCAGGACCAGGAGGTGAGACTATGTCAACCCCGCAATTTAGTGATAGAGTCGGCAGGTCGGGGAGATGGGAGAGTGGACAGGAACAAGAACGAGGGAGGACGTGGAGATAAATCTATATATGACGGTTCGTTTCGTTTGTGATCCGGAAACCGTTCATCATTTGCGGTCGCATAGCGGTAGGCGTTAGTTAGGGTTTCTTTCTTTTGGCGGTGACAAAATCAGGCTCCTAGAATTCATGAAACGACTCATGTATATCATAAAATCTAGATACCTTTTGTATATTACCCAGCAATCTCCAACAGACGCGTTTCCGTCCTTCAATCGGGTACACAGTCAGCCGACTACGTGAACGAAAAGGAGATTCGAACATGAGCAATGGTATATAATATTTCGAGCCAGCAAGAAGACCCCTCCATTCTGCCGGGCCCGTTTCAAAACGCCGTCCAGTTGTACTATCACGTCTTCACTTTTCCCAGACTCTCAAGTCCTCCTAAGATCCAAGGTCTCTTACGCCAAAAGTCGTCTTTGATGATATCCACATGTTCAACCACGACTTTGGCTTTGGATCTGAGTTTTCTTTGTTTCGAGGCTTGGGTTTTGGAGACGGGTTCTGGAGGGACGGCGGTGAAGATTGTATCGGGGTCTATGTGAGTGGTTTCGGATGGGAGATCTGTGACTGAAGACTGGGTGCATTGTTCGGAGGGGGGGTTAGCAGGCTCGAGACCATGAGTGTACTGTACAGATAGTTAGAGCACGGTGTTAGTATGGACGATGAATGAAGAGGCAAAGAGGAATAGAGATGCGGAAACTTAGACTCACATTTCGAAATACAATGCTTCCCTTTTTATACATCTCGGGTTCGTTGTTATAGTTGATGCCAAATCGGGAGAAAAGTATCTCATTTTTGTCACTGGATACGGTACCCTGTTCGGTCATGGTCAGTCCGGTCGGACCATGTTGGCCAGATAGTCGCTTCGAAGTGAATGATTGTACCTTGAGGGCTTCTTCAGCTTCTTTCGTTGTCATTCCACCCTGCTGGACAAGGGTCCAAAAGGTTGTGTTATAGAGGTTATTGATGTGGCCTACATGCAAAGAAAGCAGGAATTGTTAGTCATAATTCTTTGGAGGTCCGAGCCGGTCGAAACGGAATATGGATGGATGCTGCTTACAGTCAACTTGTCTCCATGTCATATAATCCCTGATGTTGCCAATTGAAGGATAGCAAACAGCTCGTCCGTCGAATGTAGGCAGCCATGGTGGAGTAAGGGGGTGATTTGGTCGATAGGAAGCCCAGAGGTGGACATAATATGCTGTGAAAGTGCTCACTACCGTAGTAATAAGTTTGCTGGGAATGTCTATCAGCTATCGTATGATGGCGGATGAGAAAGACAGGCTATAACAGTAATAAGCCAGCAGCAGCATAATTTCGAGACTCACCTCGCTCTTCGTTCAAAAAGCTCTGTAGTCCTGTGGAACACAAAACTATACTCGTCGCTCACACCGTATGCTATACATATTTCAGGAATTACCTCGACCACCGCGACAGCAGCTGCATTCATCAAATGAATGGCTGGAGCATCGTTGGGTTTCGTGAAGTTATAGCGGTCCGTAAGCCTTTGGAAAGCAATGGATTAGATTGTTTGGCTCCAGAAACAAACGAGGTATTGCAAGCATCAGAAAACACTTTGAAATCGAAACCAAGCAATAATAAAAGACGAAACGTAAAGCAGTAGATTAGATGGATAGGATGGGATCAAGCTGCTCATTGTCTTTGACATACTGATGAAATCCTCTGCCATCAATCCGAACCACAATCCATGTATTCGGAAGAAGGGTCTCATCCCTTTCGAAGTTTTTGACGTATTCGTATCTGAAGGAAACGTAAGTCAGTACCTCAGCTTCAATCCGACTCGAACGTCATACTTCGAGTTAGCCATCCATGCATACAGTTCCCAGTACTGACAAACACAAGTTCAATATAAGTATTGAACGTTTCGAGATATGAAACTATTTCTTCCGAAGTTGTCAATGAGTCAACGGTTGAGAGATTCTGCAACCACCACCCAACGAATTTGGTAATTATTGTATGCAGAAATCAGAACAAAGACCATCGCTTCTTAGTTATTTCATTTCATACATTATGAGAATCCGATGCTTTCAGCGTTGGCATACATGGTTTAATCGAGAAGAGGTCATTTAGCAAAGCATACTATAATTTGGAGACATGGATATCTTTGGTTCTATCGTAACATCTACTTGGACACTCATTGAGTGGTTTTATGGCCGTACACTTTTTCCCTGCGAAATTGGGCTCATCAATACCTACTTTTGCTGCTGTTTCAGCCAATCCAATCTAATGCTGACAGCTCTCCCATGAGCATCTAGACCCTCCACCTCAGCTAACCTCATGACCGCGCCGCCAACATTTCTCAATCCGTCTTCGGTCAGATTACTGCTAGTAATATGCTTCATGAAGCTTCCCAGACTGACACCAGAGTATTGTCTCGCATACCCGTAGGTAGGAAGACTATGGTTGACACCTGCAGAGTAATCGCCAACTGATTCAGGTGTCCATGCGCCAATGAACACAGATCCAGCATTCTGGACCATTGGAACTGCGGACACAGCATCTGCAATCTGAAGGATCAGATGCTCTGGTGCATAGTAGTTGGACCAATACATCGCAGTTGCAAGATCTGGTACATTTATTGAGACCGAGTGAGCAATTGCTCCACGAACAATGTCTACCCGTGGAAGAGCATGTGCTTGCTTGTGAAGTTCGTCTTCAATGGCCAAAAGCTGCTCATCAGAAAGGTCGACGGCTATGAGAACGACCTGGGAATCTGGGCCGTGTTCGGCCTGTGACAGAAGATCGGAGGCCACAAAAGCGGGATTTGCGGTCTTGTCTGCGATTACGAGAACTTCGGAAGGTCCAGCAGGCATATCAATGCTGACGGAAGCGGAGGTGTCATTCGAGACCACCATTTTTGCAGCTGTCACGAACTGGTTTCCTGGTCCTAATATTTTGTCAACTTTGTTGATTGACTGGGTGCCATATGCCATCGCTGCTACTGCCTGAGCGCCACCTGCAAGAACAATGCTTTCGGCGCCAATCTTGTGGGCGATGTAGACTATCTCCGGTGTCACGGTGCCGTCAGAGCGAGGTGGAGAAGCCATGACTATATTTTTGCAGCCTGCGCACATTGCCGGAACACCAAGCATGAGCGCAGTGGACGGTAGCACGGCTGTACCTCCTGGAATGTAAAGACCGACTTTCTCGATTGGTCGTGAAAATCTTGAACATACAACGCCAGGCATCGTTTCAACTTGAAGGGTCTTCTCATCCTTTTGGGCAGAGTGGAATTTGAGTATGTTATCATATGAGACATTGATCGAATCAATTGTCTCCTGAGGGAGCTGCATAAGCTCGGGCGGGAATGGGGCATGGAGAACTGGTGATTTGAGCGAAGTCGCTTTTTCGAATTTATGGGTGTACTTAAGGACAGCAGAATCGCCATTCTCACGTACATCCTTGATAATTGGGTTGACCATACCCATGATCATGTCAGTGGATCTCTGAGATGGTCGTTTCAACACTTCCTTCAGGACGTCATCTGCGAATCCTTGCTCGGTGGTGTATCTCCTCATTTGAATGCGATCGTCGATGATACCGGCATCGTCGTCCTTGCTCTTCGGAACGGCGGCTGCCTCCTTAATCTCCTCTTTCTTCTCAGCAGATTCATTGACACCGTCAGTTGCACTCGCACTCTCAGCAATTGCTTTCTCGAGATACTGAGGCTTTGCATCACCTTTTCTCCGCTTCACTTTTAAGCTTTTAAGGTCTAGGTTGCTCTCGATGTCTGCCAATGAGACACCGACGGCCACGCATCTGGTCAGAGCAAAGTAGAAAAGGTCTGCGGCTTCTGAAGCAATCTCTTCCTTCGTCTTTGCTTCACAAAGCTCGTCAGCTTCTTCTCGAATCTTAGCCTGGATCAGCTTCGGGTCATTAAAAAGTCGTGCGGTATAGGATCCTGCTGGTGCATCCTTCTTCCGGGATTGTAAAGTCTTCTCCAACCGCGAAAGGCCTGCCACATCTCCCCAGCACGACGTTGTTCCCTTGTGACAGAACCCTCGGCCCAGCTGTCGCACCTTGAACAGCATGCAGTCTGAATCACAGTCAAAACTTATGTTGATGAGCTCTTGTGTATCTCCGCTGGATTGGCCCTTATACCAAAGTCCACGCTTGCGACTTTGGTAAACTCCAGTACCTGTCTTTAACGCCTCCCCAATACTCTCTTTACTGCTCCAGACCAGTCCCAATGCCGTATTTCTCTCATCGACCACCGTTGTAGCATAGAGTCCGGTCTTTCGGTCAGGGGTTGCGCCGGCTAACAACAGCTGAGGGACGTGGATTGAGCCATCATTGGCAGCAATATCGAAGGTCAGGCGACCGGCTGCGATGATGAGCGCATCTCCCGGGTACTTGTGAAGCACATCAACTCCTTCTGCCTCGTTTGCGACCGTAACGTATATTGTTTGGTCTGCACTTGGTGGATAGTTTTCGAGCTCTGTGAGAAGGTCGTCAACATAGTCTTTTCCAGGGTCGCCATCGATCGCCCATTCCGCGCTCTTCCAGGCCGGGTTGTCCTGAAGAAAAGCTTTCAATTTGCGGATGTCTGTCTTCGGATTAACGGGAGAAATGGTAAGCACCAATCGGCTGGGGACGATTGTCGGCTCTTGCGACAACACTTTCAGTTGCTCGAATGTCACAAAAACCTTGGAAGCTCCGGCATTCAATAATGTTGCAACATCATCAAAAGCTTTCAACTTCCTGACATCGACATAGATGGCTAGTTTAGAAAAGTTACGACTGATGAAGGCTAATGTTGACTCTTTTGTTTCGGGTGTTGCGGATATAAGGCATCTGCCAAGGTATGCGATCTTCTCAAGGGACAAGCCCTTGGGAGAGTCGAGACCCTCGACAGAATCTATTGCAACTAGCAGAGGCGCAGACATGATTGGGTTGTGAGATGTTGATCCGGAAGCAAGATGCGTGAGTCAATTGGAAATTTTGCTGTAGTCCCTCCGATATTGACCCGCCAAGCTTATCCGTAATCAGATTGTTTTAGTGGTCAGTCAGCTACGTCAAGTTTTATCGATAAGGAGTTGCAGATCCTCAACAGTCACCTTCGTGGTCCAGGACTGTCCTTGTAGCTACCTGGAAGTCGAACGTAGAGAGATTAGATTACATGTTGAATTTGGTATGGTTTCCGTCATTGACCTGTAATATTACAAAACTTTTCCAGCCGTTCGCCTTTGATATGCCTGGGGTATCATTGAAACAGAAATCCCATGTAGCCAACGCCAATCATACATCCCTATTTCTCCGTCCGAATCTCATATCATGCTTGAGTGTGGCTCGTTAACGTCGTCGTCGATTGTTACCAGCCGGTGTTCCGCCTTCATCGTCGTCGCTGTGGTTCCAAGACCGGCCCTCATTAGCATCCCGTCGTCGCATTGTGCCTACACCCACAGTAATCAATTCATCCTCATCCTCGCTGTTCTCAATGTCCATCAAGACAGGAAGCACAAAACTTTCCTCTTCTTCGCCCTTGAGTCTCTCAATCCGTATGACATTGACCTCTTCGTCTTCTTGGTCAAGCCGACGTTGATTGAGCTCCGCTTCTTCTGGAACGTGGAATTCGTCCTCCCTCTCTAGATACTCCACATTATTGTCCACTTCCTGGAAATCCGGTGCCAGCGCAGACCATTTCTGTTGCGGCTCAACAGACCAGATGTAGATGCTGCCCGTGTCAACACTGCATGCTGCCAGAAGAGGTTTGCCATTGGGATGCCATTCAACTGACGAAAGCTCTTCCCTATTCTCCAAGATTTTGACCAGACTACCTTTTTCACGTTCCCAAATGTAGATATCCTTGCGCATATAAGTTGCTGCTGTAACATAATCGGCATTGCTGGTCCCGGAAAATGCAACATGGTTCCACCGCAGCCTATTGACCAGATCCTGAAATTTATGCTCAACGTTCAACGTCAAGGCGGTGTTGCTGTTGGACTCTAGGGCAGGCGAGTCTACAGATTGGCCATTAGATGTTTCTGCGACAATTCCTGACAGATCTGGAAGAGCCACAGTACGTATGACACGATCAGAGCTATTGACCAGCAGGTCTCGACCATTCGAAGATAGGCGCAGACTGGAAATGAAGCCCGTCGAAAGTTTAGTAGCTTGGACAATACGAGCACTCTGAGTTTCAATGATGTTGATGAAACCTTTTGATGTGCCGCTCAAAATATGGTTCCCCAGCGCTGTAAAAATCGCGACAGTTGTAGCTTGCTTTGAAGCCTTGCTAATGTCATCGTCGTCGCCTGTTTGAGAGGGCAATTTCGTCTTCTTTGCTACATCTTCGGAGATATCGACAAGGTAAGGATCTGCTTCATAGAGCGAAACGACGAAGAGGAAACTAAGGATGTCAATTAGTATCGTAGGTTACGCGCAATTCCAGCAGACTTACTGGTTGTAGGGATGAAGTTCAGCGATGTAGCAAGGAGCCGTGAAGATCACATGTCGGATTTGGGAGCCGTCAGCCAAGTCCCAGAGTATACATCGCCAGTCCTGAGAAGCACTAAGGAGATAGCGACCAGTCCTTGACCAGCTCAGCGAAGTTATCTGGGCGACGTGGCCGTGCATTTTCATAGCGACTCCCATGGTCTCCATATCCCAAACAACCACCTTTCCGTCGACCTAGGAAACTTAGCAAAAGGCCAATTATAACACAAGGTTTATCCTTACACGCCCCGATGCGAGGTAGTCACCCTTTCGGTTGAAGCGTAAAGTGGTGGCATGACCGCTTCCTAGTGAACAGTCAGTATATAGTCGACTTCAAACAAATTTTGGCTGAAAACATACTGAGTTCGTTGGTCAGGCAGTCAGGGTAGTCCTGCGCCAACTGAAAAGGGTCAATTAGGGCAAGATTCATGTCTTCGACTTCAACACCGAATGACTTCCAGAATCCCTCTGAAGCATTTCGACGATCAATCTCATATAGTCTCTCTGCATCAGTTCTGGGGAACGGCGTCGGCATGACGGAGGGCAGGTTTGCCGGGTATGTTTTTGCGCTAACGATATTTGGAAATATACGTCGCGCTGAGTAGAAGAATGTTCTCAAATGAACCTAATATCATCAAAGAGTGTAGACCATCAAAACACCGACATTGCTTTATACAAACTGTCATCGCCTTGCCATGTACTGTTTCAATAGGAGCCGGTCCATAATGTTTCTGTGCTGCTCGTGCGAAGTGGTATTACAGAGACAAACAAATCCACTAACTAACCTATCTTATCTGTACGCATTGCCTTTGACGACCTCAACATGCAACAGTTCATAACCTGCAGAGCATGTCAGAAACTATAAAGATATCACTGGTCACTTCAAAGCATATTTGTATGGCATTATGGCGTTCCATAAATCATCATGTATGTGGCAAAGGATATCAGCAAAGAATCCTTGGGCCTCGACGGACACAGCTCTGGGTTTGAAAATGTACCTACCTATAGGGAAAGAGTCACTCATTGCTACAAATGGTCAAATATGGCACCGAACATCAGAAGACTGTAAAGTGAAAGAAGTATCTTATTGTGTTCTGACTGTATCCTGTTTCATGATTACTTCAGGGCTTCAGGATCCAATGGACCCTTGCGAAAAGTAGCATGATGGGTATGTTGAGGTGTGAACTGTAGACTCTTCATATAGGTACCTCATTTCGAGGCGCAAACAGAGTCAATAGAGATATGTTTCAGACTCTCAGAGACGGCGAGGAGGTGGGCAGCACTGAGATCAAGGGTTGCCTACATACCGGGGGACACTTTTTGATGACAATGATTGAGTAGCGTAATGACTCATGTGGACTCTTTGTAACATCCATAAGCATCACCATGAATATTCATTATGACTATTCCATACAAAGAGTCCTTCAAGGATCTCTGAGGATTGATATATGAAATCGTTGAGTCAAAGCCAAGTATCTGTGCTAGGGAGATGAAATCTGATTGGTCGGAAAGCTACGTTTGTTATTCCAGGCATCCTTGATCACGTGGGACGCGGGAAGAAAGCGCCGTCTCAAAGGGTGAATCTGGAGGCGAAAAGTTCCAACCCCCTACCATCATTCTTTACTCTCTCTACCTCAACCAAAACCCATCGAATCATCACAATCCGACTTGTCGCGCCATCTCACATCCTCAGCGCGGCTTCAGATCGATCGACTTCTTCGATTTTCGCGTCCGACGAGCGACATAACGTGGGGTTAAAGAGGTTCAAAATCGCCTGGGTGGCAGGTCTGCCCAAGGCCTCTTCAGGCCAGTAGGCTTTGGAAGCGAGGATCCAAAAATCATAGATACTTTCGCATCGCGCGACAATTTGTGCCAATACACGATCGACAACAGTATTGAAGTGCGGTTTCGATTGTGCTACGAGATTTGCTCCGGTCGTTCTGCTTAGTTTTAGTTCTTGCTCATTTCAACCTCAGTCTCAGGAACCTCAATCTCAACCATGGCGAATCTCAACTTTCCATACTCGAGCGCGCCTCTGCGCACGATCGAGGAAATCCAGTTTGGTCTCTTCCCACCGGAAGAGATCAAGCGAATGAGTGTGGTACATATCGAGTTTCCAGAGACGATGGTTAGTGCCTCCTAAGTGCTACGTAGAAATCATAACTTTGCCACGATTCTTACAAAGTTCCTTTACAGGATGAGCAAAGACAACGTCCTCGAGAGAAAGGTCTCAATGATACGCATCTGGGCACGGTTGATCGCAACTTCAAGTGCGCTACCTGCGAAGAAGTCATGTCAGAATGTCCTGGGCATTTTGGACACATTGAACTTGCAGTCCCAGTGTTCCATTATGGTTAGCTTTGCTTACTGACCCCGTTTGAACTGCTCTGATTGTTGTCAGGTTTCTTGAACAAGGTGAAGAAGATCCTCGAGTGCGTTTGTCACAACTGCGGTAAAATCAAAGCCCTTGATTCCGAAGAATATAGGCAAGCCCTCAGCACTAGGGATCCTAAACGTCGATTCGAACAAATCTGGCGTCTTTGCAAGCCTCGATTGATCTGCGAAGCTGATGCGCCTGAGGATGAGGAAGACCCGATTGCCAGAGAGAAAGGACAACTCAAGGCCAAGCATGGTGGATGTGGCAACGCACAACCTGAGATTCGAAAACAGGCGCTTACTTTGATCGGCTCTTGGAAGGCGCGTAAGGGAGACGAAGAAGAGGAAGATGCTCCTCCGGAACGAAAGCCCATTACACCACAACAAGCCTTGAACATTTTTCGCAACATCTCGGATGAAGATCTTCGAACACTCGGACTGAGCGTTGAGAATGCGCGGCCCGAGTGGATGATCTTAACCGTATTGCCGGTCCCTCCACCACCTGTCCGACCAAGTATCTCAATGGATGGCACCGCCCAAGGCAATCGAAGCGAAGACGACATGACTTTCAAATTGTCTGATATCCTCCGCGCAAACCAAAACGTACGACGAGTACAGCAAGAAGGCTCCCCGGAACATGTCTTGAATGAGCACGTTAGCTTACTACAGTGGCACGTTGCGACATACATGGACAACGATATTGCAGGCTTGAGCGATATGAAAGCTCAGCATAAGAGCGGTCGACCGTTGAAATCGATTCGTGCTCGTCTAAAGGGAAAGGATGGTCGTCTTCGACAGAATCTAATGGGGAAACGTGTCGACTTTTCTGCGCGTACGGTCATTACGGGTGATCCCAATCTGTCGCTTGATGAAGTCGGTGTGCCTCGAACTATCGCGAAAACCCTGACTTTCCCTGAGACTGTGACACCGTTCAACATCGATAAGCTCAAAGTTCTTGTTCAGAATGGGCCAACTGAGCACCCAGGCGCAAGATATGTCATTCGTGATACGGGCGAACGCATTGATCTACGACATAACAAGAAAACAGGCGGTGTGACCTTGCAATACGGATGGAAGGTTGAACGACATATTCAGGACGGCGATGTCATTTTGTTCAATCGGCAACCTTCATTGCACAAGGAATCCATGATGGCTCATCGTGTCCGTGTAATGCCATACTCAACGTTCCGTCTCAATCTTTCTGTGACGGCCCCTTACAACGCTGATTTCGACGGTGATGAGATGAACTTGCACGTTCCTCAGAGCCAGGAATCACGCTCCGAGCTAGCTAACATCTGCATGGTGCCATTGAACATCGTCTCTCCACAACGTAATTCGCCGCTCATGGGCATCATTCAGGATACGTTGTTGGGTATCTACAAAATTTGCCGACGCGACGTTATGCTGTCCAAAGAAGATGTCATGAACGTTATGCTTTGGCTCGATGACTGGGATGGAGTAATACCTCAGCCCGCAATTCTCAAACCTCGACCACGTTGGACTGGCAAGCAGATCATCAGCATGGTGCTTCCCGCTGCGCTCAATCTTGCGCGCTTTGACAAGGAAAAGGAAGATTCATGGTATCCTGCCAACGACGGAAATCTCTTAATTTCTGATGGCGAACTTATGTTTGGTATCTTCAACAAAAAAGCTGTCGGAGCATCTGCGAATGGTGTAGTTCACACTATTTTCAACGAGTTCGGTCCCGAAGCTGCATTGAAGTTTTTCAACAACGCACAAAGAGTGGTTTGCTATTGGCTGCTTCACAATGGCTTTAGCATTGGAATTGGTGACACTATTCCAGATGCAGCCACGGTTGCCAAAGTCCAAGAGAGAGTTGACACCAAGAAAGAAGAAGTGGCGGACGTTACTTACAAGGCCCAAAACGAAGACCTTGAACCAGCTCCAGGTATGAACGTACGTGAAACGTTTGAAAGCAAGGTCTCCGCGGCTCTGAACAATGCTCGTGACGAAGCTGGTAGCGTCACGGAGGACAGTCTGAAGGACCTTAACAATGCCATCCAGATGGCTCGGGCTGGTTCCAAAGGTTCAACCATCAACATCTCCCAAATGACCGCTTTAGTAGGTCAACAATCGGTTGAAGGAAAGCGTATTCCCTTCGGGTTTAAATACCGAACACTACCACATTTCGCCAAAGACGACTACTCAGCTCAGTCCAAGGGTTTTGTTGAAAATTCATACTTGCGAGGGCTAACTCCCTCGGAGTTCTTTTTCCACGCCATGGCCGGTCGTGAAGGTCTAATTGACACTGCTGTAAAAACTGCTGAGACAGGTTACATTCAGCGTCGTCTTGTTAAGGCTCTTGAGGAGTTGACCGTTAAGTATGATGGCACCGTCCGCGACTCCCGTGGAAACATTGCTCAGTTCCTCTATGGTGAGGACGGGCTAGATGGCGCGCACATCGAAAATCAAAAGATGGACTTTGTAGCCGTCTCAGACAAGAAGTTTGACAAGATGTTCAAGGTTGATCTCATGGGCGACAAGCTTGAGTTCTTACCAGACCGCCTTGATCTCGCGTCTGAAATCCACGGTGACCCTATGGTACAACAATTGTTTGACGAAGAGTATGAGGTGTTGCAGAAGGACCGCCAATTTGTGCGCAAGGTACTGGATCAAACTGAAATCAATACCTCGAGGCAGTTGCCACTGAACGTTCAGCGCATCCTAACCCAAGCCAAGACGACTTTCAAGATTAAAAATACAAACTCAAGTGATTTGGACCCAAGTTATGCAATCCCAAAGATTCGTGAACTACTAGATCGTCTCCTCGTTGTTCGCGGGCCAGATCCCATTTCGCAAGAAGCTCAAGACAATGCAACACTCCTGTTCAAGGCTCAACTACGCTCACGATTGGCGTTCAAGAGACTTGTGAATGAGTATCATCTTAATCGACTTGCGTTTGACCATGTGGTTGGAGCCGTTGAGATGAGATTCATCAAGGCACATGCAAGCCCAGGAGAGATGGTCGGTGTACTTGCTGCTCAATCCATCGGTGAGCCTGCCACGCAAATGACGCTGAACACATTCCACTTTGCTGGTGTTTCTGCCAAGAACGTTACATTGGGTGTTCCTCGTCTCAAGGAAATTCTCAACGTTTCTAAGGATATCAAGACTCCATCTATGCTTATCTACCAGATTCCCTCCAGGACAACGAGTCGTCCAGCAGTCATGGAGCTTCGTAGTCAGATCCAACATACTACACTCCGATCTGTTGCCGAGTCATGTGAGATCTGGTACGATCCAGACATTCAGAGCACTATCATTCCGGAAGATATGGACATGGTCGAGTCCTACTTCATCATTCCTGAGGAATCTGCGGCGGAACTTGAAGCTCAATCGAAGTGGTTGCTTCGCATCACCTTGAGTCGGCCCAAGCTTCTTGACAAGGGTCTCAACATCCAAGACGTCGCCACAAGACTCAAGGAGAAGTTCAGACGTGATATCTCCATTATCTTCAGTGACATCAACGCAGATGACCTGGTCATTCGTATCCGTATGGTGCGTGACTATGGCAAAGAGGAGGAGGAACACCGTGAAGAGGACGATATGCAGTTGAAGAAGCTACTCATGGAGATGCTTGATCGTGTATCTTTCAAGGGCGTACCAGGCATCTCGCGTGCCTTCATTGACTCTAAGACCAGATTTGTCGAAAAAGAAGATGGCTCGTTGCACATGAAGAAAGACGATCCAGAGTGCCAAGAGTGGGTGCTCGAAACAACGGGTACAGCATTGTCGAAAGTCCTTGCTATCCCTGGTGTCGATACCACTCGGACATACTCCAATAAATTTACCGAAATTTTCGAGGTCTTTGGCATTGAGGCTGCACGCGCTGCCATTCTGCGCGAGTTGACTAAGGTCTTGGCCTTCGATGGATCTTATGTCAATGCCCGACATCTTGCCATTCTTTGCGACATCATGACTGCTCGCGGTTACATTATGGCTGTGACTCGTCATGGTATCAACAAGTCCGATACTGGTGCTCTGATGCGTTGTTCCTTCGAACAGACAGTCGAGATTCTCCTTGATGCTGCCGCGGGCGGTGAGCTTGATGATTGTAAGGGTGTTTCCGAAAACTTGATCCTTGGTCAAGTCGCCCCTGTTGGCACTGGTACGATGGACGTCTTTTTGGACGAGAACATGCTTTCAACTGTGGTTCACGACAACTCTCGCCTTGGAATGATGGGCGCGATAGGGGTCAAGACTGCGGCATTGGCTGCAGAGGGAGCTGCAACTCCGTATGATACCGGCTCACCTATGGCAGACGCGAGCTACATTGGTAGTGCTGACTATGGTGCCGCCTTCTCACCAATCGCCCAAGCTGGTGGAGAGACTCCAGGAGGATTTTCAGAGTATCAGCCATCTGGTTTCAGCAGTGGAGGTTTCAGTCCTTACGGGGGTCGAAGCCCGGGAGGCTATTCTCCTTCTAGTCCATTTAGTGGAGCGGGTCCAACATCACCAGGTTACTCTCCTGCATCAGGCTATTCTCCAGCATCTCCCGCCATTGGCATTACAAGTCCTGGTTTCAGCATGACGTCGCCTCGCTTCTCACCTGCTAGTCCATCTTTCACACCCACTTCTCCCGTCTACTCTCCAACATCGCCGTCTTACCAACAAGTGGGAATCTCTCCGACGTCACCAACGTATTCTCCAACGTCGCCGAGCTATTCTCCAACCTCTCCAAGTTACTCTCCGACCTCTCCGAGTTACAGCCCGACGTCTCCAAACTTCAGTCCGACATCACCAACTTCGCCAACATCACCTGTTTACAGTCCAACTTCTCCCACATACAGTCCTACCAGTCCTGTTTATGGTGGAGCTGGAAAGCAACAGTCACCGACTTCTCCCAATTACTCTCCCACATCTCCAAACTTCAGTCCAACTTCGCCTTCGTTCAGTCCTACGAGTCCAGCATACTCACCTACATCTCCGGCTTTCAACCCTTCGCCCAAGTCTCCAGGGCCAACCTCTTATTCGCCTACTTCGCCTAACTACTCTCCAACCTCACCAACGTAAGTCGACGAGCATGTCATAAGTTTTAAGCTGTGAGCTGACATATGTGCTAGATCTCCGAGAGAAGACTAAGGCCTTGTGCTGGAATGTCTGCAGTTATACTGCCTTCATTGTACCAATAATTCTACAAAATCTAGACTTCAAGTACAAGAGCAGCTTCCTGGCCGCGTGGGTCCATTCAGTTGGCCTTCTACGTGCGCCATCGAGGCTACTTTGTTTGCGTTTGCTTTTAAAAGAAAAGACGCCCATCAAAATTGCAACTGCGACTGTCATCGATGGTCCACGGGCACAAAATTGTTTAGCATGGTGTTATTTGGTTTGATTGGGATAGCATTTTCGGTTGCGCTGAAGCAACCCACTAGGTCAATGTTGCATTGTCTTTTGGCGTCAATCGGTGAAACTCAGGCCGACTTGCTTGAGGGGAAAATAACAAAAATATCCGAAATTTTCACTGCTTTCAGCATTTGTTGTGTACGATTTCACGGAGGATGGAGGTCGAAGATATCCTACACATTCAGAGAAGACTGCTACGACCACCGTCCCTCTGTCGTTGGCTATGAGCTAAGGTTTTGAAGAATTCAGCCGTGAAGCTAACATAGCTAACAATAAGAATATTAATTTTGAAAAGCATGCTGAATGTAACAACGATCGTAGTGGAATGTTCCCTTTCCATCCTTTCTGCATGTGTGAAGACGTCTCCAAAGATCTAGAGCAGAGACCCAAGCTTGGTCCCGCAAGACAGCTGGGCCGAGTACATAACGTCATTGCTGCACCAAACGACAGTATTTAGAACTTCCACCTATCACCAAAATACAACCTGAACAGACACCCTCATGTCCCTCATATTTCTGCAACATCTGAACAATTGTACAGTTCTTAAACCCCTCTTGAAATCAACAAATACCCTGGTCCATTTTCCCCAACCTACTACAACCCGTCTCGTCTCTCGATCATTCCAAGCCTTCAGAACCCAAAGCTCAACTTCAGCAACACACACCTCCTTGCGCAACAAACCTCTTCCACACCAAAGTTTCCACACATCCAACCCTCCCCTCACCATGTCCTCCGATTCCGACTACATGGCCTTTCTCAACAAGGCGAACGAAGGCACCACATCCGCGACCTCCGCCTCTAACAAAGGATCCAAAACCCCTTCGAGGAAACTAGTCACAGAAGGTCTCACAGCCCCAAGAACGTTGAAGCATGGACTGCAAGATGTTTACTATGTCAGCGATTCGGATGAACCGTTTGAGGAAGTGGCGTTGAAATGGGATGGAGCGCAGGATTTGAATGAAGGTTCGTAGATCGATTTGGTTATTTCTTTTTTTTCCCCCCTTTTTTTTGGGTTTGGCTACTTTGTTCCCCCGCGAATCGGTCTTGAAAATGGGCTAAACTCCGTTGTCTTTTGACAGAAACGTTCGCTTCCCTAATCAGTACGTCCTCGGGCGCCGTGTCTACGATCTCCGAAGCGGATTTCGATCCCCGCGGACAATATGACCAGGTGGTTCAGAACGTAAAGGCTGTTGTTCGAGGGGGAAATGTCAAGATCTTTCGCGTAGAGGGCTCGGGAGCTAGGGTCGAGTATTGGGTTGTTGGGGAGTCACGGGATCGGATGGCGGTTTTTGGGTTGAGGACTGTGGCTGTGGAGAGTTGAAGGGAGATTCGGTTTTTAGTTATTGGGAGGCAGGATGCGAAGGGATGGGATTTTGTCTGGGGTGGTTTTGTATTTTTTTTTTTTTGTAATATGAGAAAATGATATCATGATTTGATCGATTAAAATTCAGACTTATCCCTGGATTAATATATGTCACGATCTAAAGCAACTTTGAAGAACCATCTGTTGGATACGTAGGCCATTTCATCATCCAAGTGATTCCTAGCCTCCGACTTCTTTGCAATACATCCCATCCCCCTTTTCTTCACTGCCCAATTCCCGGCACCCAATCAACTTCTCTGCCTTGAGAAAAAACCTCTCGATCTCTGCCCTCAACTCCTCCCCCTGTTCCTCCGGGATATAATGACCACAATCCAAGGCCCTACCACTCACCTCCACGCCTTCATCCGTGACATCTGTCCAATCCTTGACACAATCGAAACATTTCTCTACAACCCCCTGTTTCCCCCAGAGCACGCGGAGAGGACATTTGATCTTTCGACCTTGATCGATGTCGCGTTTCGCTTCGTCCATGTCGATGGTTGCTGCTGCCCGGTAGTCTTCGCACATGGCGTGGACGCCGGCAGGGGAGGAGAGGTTTTGGACGTAGGATTCCAGAGCGGTGGGGTGGAAGAGGGTGGTCACGTCGTGGGGGTCTGAAGAGGAGGATTGTTGGTGGCGGCCGAACATTTGGCCTTCGAGGAAGGCCCGCGGGTTGCCGAGGATGAGTTTTTCGGGGAACGGTGCCGCTTTGATGAGGAAGAACCAGTGGGCGTAGAGACGGGCGAAGGTGAAGTCGGTTTTGCTGTACATGGTGTAGGTCGGGCTGATGTCCAGGAAGATTGATTTGATCACGGAGTCGGGATAGTCGACGCAGAGGCGATGAGAGACGCGGGCGCCGCGGTCGTGGGCACAGATGTAGAATTTCGCGTAATTGAGTTGTTCCATTGCACGTACGATGTCCCGGGCCATGGTGGTTTTGCTGTAGGCGGCGTGAGGGTGCGGGTCGGTAGGAGAGCTTTCGGGTTTGGAGGATTGTCCGTAGCCACGGAGGTCTAGGAGTATGACTGTGTAGGCGGAGGAAAGGGGTGCGGCGATTTTGTGCCAGATGTTGAGATTTTGAGGGAAGCCATGGAGGAGGAGAAGGGGTGGACGGTCGGTGATGGTGTTGGTGGGGGACTTGAGACCGCGGATTGTAACTGAAGGTTCGACGGTGAGGTTGATTTCCTCGAAGTCGGGGAAGAGAGGATTGGGCATTTCGGGGAGCGGTGTTGTCTTATTGTGTTCGGAACACACCGAGAAATATAGATACCGATGGGGAGTGAATGGAAGAGACGTGGTTTAAAGAAGATTGGATAGATGTGCGAGAAGCAGATGAAAAGAAATGATCAACCCTTGGATATTATAGGAATTTCTGCCTTTGACATGGATTGTAAATCATCGATGGAATAGATACGCTGTTGTGATGTATATTCATCATTAACATTTGAAGTTGCATGCTTGTCATAGATGCTCCGGCTGATCCTTTTCCCAGGTTGTTCTGAAGTGCAAAGACGATGATGCCCCTCGGACCCTGAAGGATCAATCCGATTTCGACGATTCAGGTCGTGGCGTCACCCGCGTATCCTCTGACGAACGTGATCAATTAGTAATCCATCTTCACAGAACTATAGTCAACTTGAAGAAAATGAATGTTCTTCTCGCCGGTATGGAGTTGTTCGAGGTTGCATGAGGTGGGGGGTTTGCGGATGGCTGTTCAATAATATTTACAGATTCCAGATTACATATGAAGATGCCCGCACGGTACTACTGCTAAACAGCACGCTGTCTTAGAGCAACAATATTGGTCCATATCACAAGGAAAGCATGGAGATATACCCTCGACAGGGCGAGAAACACAGAAGCACATTTGAGAAGAAGTCTGGGAGCTCGTGGAACCGAATCATAATGCGTTCTCTGGTTTTTACTTTGGCATGAACACCCTCGTGCTATTTACTCTGGGACCTGATAAGCCTCCCCTTCTTGACTTCCCCTTTCTTTAACGACCTTTCCCTTGATCCGATCCCATTCATTCCTATCATCCTCCGATATACCCAAGAAGAAGTTCATCGCTTTCACGTTTAGCGGCTGGATGTCACGTATCTCTTTTATTTTCTCCTGAACATGTGGCGGCTTCGTAGCAACCCATTCCGCTGGTGGGCCGACGACGTCAAGGGAGACGAGTACACCGCAGATGGAACAAAACTGGTAGGATGTGAATTTCCGAGTCTGGGGGAAGTAAGATGTAAGGACACCTGGAGGGTTTTGCTTGATAACTACGCGCGATCTTGGGACTGGGTAGGTCAGGACGCAGCCCTCCTGAAATTAACAAATGACGCGTTAGCGAAGATGCTATATAAACCAAATCGAAATATTGCAGCTCGAAACGGACAGAAATCTGCTGAAATGGATATGAAGGAGGGAAAGAGAAAGGAACCTGGACCTACCCGAATGCAAATGCTGCAATCACACTCCTTGACCTCAAAAGCCTCCTCGTCGTCCATAGGTTTTGCTCTCATCGCAAACGAGACCGCCTTGCAGTGACAAGACCCATGATAGACCTTCTCGCCATCGCCAACCTGCCTCTGAAGTCCTGCAAAGGCGGTATCATCACCTGGTACCGAGAAGGGTAACGGCGTAACCGGCCCATCATCTAGATATACCTCCAAAGACCCCAAATCAACGTCCCTCAGCAATCGGGTATTAATACACACGACTCCCGTGCCATCAGCTCGGACAATCCCAAAAGCATTCCCACAAGTGGGACAGAACCTATGAAGTAGTTGCATACTGTTGAAGGAGTAGTCTTTAAGAATTCCTTTGCCGAGGCCGTCTTTACCGGCCCCTTTCTCGAGAGTCACATTGGATGGATCGGTCAAGACAAAAAGCGTGCCCTTTTTGGCACAGATGCTGCACCGACAGGCATGAAGCGGCTTGGATCCCAATGGCGGGATTGTGAGTCTGAATTTGAAAGCGCCACAGTGACAATTACCGTGGTAGATTTTGAGATGCGAGCTTGAGGGATGCGAGGTTGATGTGTCGGCCATTTGTGAGTATCCGGATACCAATTGAAATAATGTACTCGGACCTGAGTTGGAAGACATGACACAATGCTCTCGCAAGAGATCAGAGCCTATATTCGTGGAGATAATCTCGAATCCGGGAGCCTGTTTAATTATGCGAGATACAGTACAGGCTGACTACCTGCGATGATTCCGGAGTTTGGTGGCTAAACATTATGAAGGCTCATTGTGAGACCATGATTTAATTACCTAGTATTTAGTACGGGATACGCGTTACTGTTGAGGGACTAATTGATATCATAGATGTTAGCGCTGAAGTACACTATATAGACTCGTACAGAAAATGACTATGGAGGTGGTCGAAGTCGAGATATCCGACTGGTTTTGTTAAGGGCATTTTAATCATGCTCGGATTATGAGACGGGTAAGAATGAGGAGCAACATGTCGCTTGCACAATATGAAGATCAATGGATCGAATCTCAATATCCCAAGCTTGTTGAAAGTGAGTTATATTACATGGATGCCGACGTTGTATCTGAAAAACAAAAGCCCAAACCAAACTCCCTCAAAATGCGCAATGACCGAGTTTCCTTTGATAGTGTGGTATAAAGCATCGAAGAGAACGCTGAAACGCCGCAACAACATAGCATCGCTACGATGCATGGAAGTCGTACGAAAACGCCGAAGAAAACTCCTTGAATGCTGATTTTGGTATTCACAGGGCGCCCAGGGGCTCGCCGACTTCACGGATCGACTCGTGAGACAAAACACGCTCTAAGTCTGGTTCTGCCAATGGTGTTCTGGAATCATCAATGATGGAGTCGCCATCGACTTCCTCATCTATGACGCTGGTTTCTGCAGCATTTAGATCGAGAGATGCCAACGACTCTTCCAGTGCAGATTCGTCAAACGATTCCCGTGAGAGGTAGCTTTCTCCCAACTCACGGCCCTCTTCGTCATCCACTTCGTCCTCATCTTCGACCTCGTCGTCACCTCCACTTTCGCTATCTGTAGACTCGAAATCATCCAAACCTTGAGGAGTATCACGCCAATAGTTGAAGTCTGTAAATTCTTCTCCGCCTTCTTTCACAAGCATCGATACTGGCGGGAAGAAATGATCCACAACTTCGCGGATGTTGACATAGCTAGTCTTGTACTTGTTAAGATTCAGCAGATCGAGAGATACTTCAGCATTTGAGTTGATAGTGAAGATTCTGGAAGAAGGTATGTTGACTGTCCTATAGCTCAGAGCATCCGTAAATCGGTTTCCAAAACCAGCGTAAAATGGATTAGTCCTGCCAGGGAATAGACTCAAGATGTCTCGCAGACATGCCATCTTGAAGACTTCGGGTTTGCGGAGATAAATCTCTCGCCTCAAAGCAGCAATAGTGCGATCTGGACTCATGATGACAGGTCCCTTAGGCAACTTGTACCCTTCCTGATTGACCCCATTGAGATATGCTCTCGTGGTGTCTGCTTGGCCTACAGAGCGACTTGTGAGGTACAAAATGTTGTACCCGTTTGCCACGATGTCAGTGTACAACTTTGCCACACCAATGTGGGTCCAGTCGCGGCCGATCATATTCAATACGTGCCCAAGAGCATCAGACCTGCAAAGATTAGACCCGAAAACCGTAGGAATAGATAATTGCTTACTTTGTGATTGTACCATCAATATCAGAGATGACGATAGGTACTTTATCTGACCACAAATACATGTATGCCTGGCATGTGGCCTTGTTCACTGTAAAGCTCATGGTATTTGCACCTGGTTTGAGGTTCAGGGCCTTAAGCTGATCGCTTGTCAGTCGAAGGGTTTTTGCGTAATTGCGGGTTGGCTCGACAGGGGGTGGTGTGGCGTCAGCTGTGACATCGGAGTGGCTTCGATGATGACCCCGATGACTTCCGGATTCAATCGTACTCTGGTCGCTGTCCGAATGATAGCCAGGATCCGAAACGGCGTCATTCGCTAGGATAGCGTTCGCCTGAAGGCCTTGAAAGTTTCTGCGATTTGCTGCTTCTTTAGCTTCCTCGCTGCTGTATATCCAAAGGTTGCCGCGGTCGTCAGTGCCAATCAACGAACCAATATCGTAATTGCCTTCGAGTTCATCGGAGAGCAGTTTGCGTGCAATGACCTCCGCTCGTATACCATCATCTTCAGAGCTTTTGTAGCCTGTCATGTCAAGCATGAGGTCACCTGCTTCTGTGACCTTGGACCGTATATTTGAAGAAGAAAGCTTTTCCGAGAGTGATATAGCTCGGTCATATGCGTCTTTTGGTGCGAGAAGAGGGGGACTACTTGGACGGTCAGGCTCTTCGTCCTGGCTTCTCGCAATTGCGGACGGATCTTTCATGAAATTTTTTGCTTCATAATCGTCCAAGTCTTTGGAAGTGACCGGAAAGATCTCCTCAGAAGCAGATCTTTCAAGCAAGGGGTGAAGTCCACCTTTCTCTCCTGGCCAGGATGTCGATGGTTGAGTGGACTCTGAGCCATATTCGCTGGCGGCATCGCTTGTAAGTATAGGGTCTACCGTGTTTGAAAGAGATGCGTCGGCCATTTTGGGTTTGCTACCATCGGAGGTGATATCCAGATAGGTTGGCTCTGGAAGACTCTGAGCGGACATGCTTGCCGGACTGCTAGCAGCAGACACCAAGGGGGATGTCTGCATTGCTTCAGGGATGGACTCATTAGTCTCGAAAACGAAAAAGGCCTCTCCGCCCTCGCCCAGTTTCATAGCATAATTTTGCTTAACACCATTGACTTTAAATTCGACCTGCATGCTAGGTCAATAGGTTTCTCATCATGATAGGAATCTGATATTACCTTCTTCTCGTACGGCCGCAAGAGGGAAAATTTCCCGAAGCGTACGTGGAAGGGTGAGCAAGCAAGAGTGCCTAAGGGTTTCGTCAGCAGCTACAACGATACGTTTGATGCATGAACTGACCATCATCCTGTTCAACGATGATCACATCAATAGCTCCGCTCAAGGTAGCGGGATTGATTGAATTCCACGTCTTGGATACCGACCCGCTAATACTCCGAACATACTGCATTCTTGAGATTCCGTAGTGGCTGGCAACACCAAAACAAAGTCCAGATGTTATACAAGAAGGGTGAAGCAGATGGGCTGCACCACCAGATCAGAGCGAAGCACCAGTATTCACGTGGTCGTCGAAAGGCATAACGATGTCGAGGTAGAAAGTGGTTGGGACGGTGGGTGGGTTGGTTGAGGACCGATGTTTGAAGAGCCGAGGATGTTAGAAGAGGATGAAACGAACGTAAGAGCGAAGGTGTGGACAACGATCAACATTAGACAAGTGGTTTGAAGGCTGACGTTGAGAAGAGAGAGAGAGAGATGGTGGGTGGGTGAGATAGGGCGATAGGATGTGCAAATTGTACCATGAAAAGAAGAAGATATTCAGGTGCAGGTGGTTCTAGACAGCTTTCTTGTGAATGTGACAATGGGACGACGATGATGATTTACGATGATGCAACGAGGAAAGTGTTGCGGCTAGATCGGAGAGTGGCGAATGAAAAACTCGGGGGGTACGCGTGCCTGAGTGCTACCACAATCGATACCTACGACCGCACCCAATGTACTATGTATTATGTACAGTACTGTAGCACCTTACTCAGAAAGAGGTCGTTAGTGACAAGGCCTCCCGAGAACAACATTTTTTTGACTACTGCAGGCTACCTTATTCCATCCCCAACCCCAACCCCAACACACGCCAAATTTCTTTTGGGCCCTTCTTTAGTCAAGGCCCCTCCAAAACTTAGGGAGGTACAGTACGTACAGTATAATACTACTGTATACTCTACCTAAAATTCCTTGCCAAAGGCTTGATTGCCGAGGCCGCTGTCACCCACTCCACCTGATTATCTACAGTAGTCATCAGCCTCGACACCCACACCCATTTCTCGGCTCAGCTGCATTCCAGTTTCTAAATCTTTCCTTTCCCTTGTATTCACTGAAACCGATTTACCTAACAAGTGTAGAGCTTTTCCCCCACCTCTCCCTGGAAGATCTGTACATAACTTTACCATACGGTAATTCTCTATCTTCCATTTTGGAACATCCCTCTCCACATCTTGACCGACTTACCGAAAAAGGACCGCCAAGACAAGCCACCATCGTCTTCATCTTGTGTTTGCGCATGGCTTAGCAACGATCATTTTCAGCCCAGCGAAATAGTCCTGGCTCCACGGGCAGAACCCATTTTTACCGTGGCGCCTTTATATTTCGATGAATGCCTTCACCACATCGTCGATGGAGTCCGGTGATTGGCATGTTGTCTTCGCGCACTGGGCTTCAAGGGCATATGCCTTGACGGCTCCGCAAATTACCGTCCGTGGCAGGATGGCCCTGTTCCTTGCCAGCGCAATCCTGTGGTCGTTGGTCTGGTTGCTTTATCGAGCATGGCAGGTCGTTCAGACCCCAAATGAGGTTTTGGTCGACAAGCTCGGCCTCGATATTCCCCCAGCGCCAGAGGTAACCCTGGAGGACATATCGGATCACGAAGTCCAGATCACTTGGAAATTGCCCGATGTTCATAGTTCGATACAGAAACATGTGATACAACTGAATAGCTCTAAAGGTACGTCTGACAGTGGAGTGGTACTTATGGACAAGGGATTGACGATGACAGTGGGAGAGACGAAGCGTCACGAGACCGCGGTATCTATCCTAAATCTTAAATCAGGCGCATTCTACGACCTTCGGGTCTTCACAGTCAGCGCAGCTGGCTTTCAGACCCCGAGCCGGCTTGTCCATTTTCGAACAGTAAGATGCCCGCAAAAACAAGAGCAGGATGGCAAAGGCGACCTACAGCCAGTAATTCGCACCAACATTGTGCGGGCACCACCTCTTCCTTCCCCTTCGGCCCCAGCAATGTCCCGTGAGATGAGTGGTGGACCGACTCAAGCCCGTCGAACAACCATCGGCAGAAAACATTCACCAGCGAACATTGGTCACGACGTCCCTGCGGTTCAGGTTGATGATGCATCAGCGATGGGGGATGATGGTGATGATTCTCTTGTGCAATTGTCAGAGCGATTTCAGAAAATCCAGCAGGATAATGAAGCCGCCGAAGGGCAACTTGCGGACGAGGACAAGGAGTTCGAAGCTTCATTAAAAGAGCTTGAGGTGAAACGTGATGAACTTAAGCACAGTTTGAAGGAGAGAGACGAAGCGAGCAATGATCTGAGGAAGCAGGTCCATAAAATGGAGAGCGCAAATCGATCTGCTCAATCAGAAAAGTCAAAGAAAGAGAAGCTTCTGCAACAGAAGGAAGCGCAGCGGAAGAAGCGGAGGGAAGATATCACAAGATGGAAAGAGCAGACCGAAGGCATAGAAGAAGAACTCGCGAGGATTGAAGCAGAGAAGGACACAGTTGAGGCGAATAAAAAGCAGCGTATCGATGAGCTCCGGCAGAAGATTGAGGGACAACAAAGGGAAGTGAAAGGGTTGGACGAGGTCATCAAGGAAAAGGGCACTCAAGTGAAGGAGCTGGAGGAAGAGCGAAAACATCTGCACGCGGAGGAAGAAAATGATGAAAGCCGGGAGGCAGATCGCTTGGAACTCGAAAAGGAGAGGCTATGGCAGGAGAAACTGCACAATCTTAACGCAACATACATGTCTTTATGTAATGCGTTGGGACTTGCGAAGTCTCAATTTGAAGCAGCTCGTGACCGCTTGGCATGGTGCGAAAACGCCCGCCGCAATAATCCAGCATTTGCACCTGTTGCGCCTCTTGATCTGGATCTATCCCGAAAGCCGACGAAGCAGAGACGGACAAGAGCAAGCGGCTCGTTGACTAGCAACGTGTCTTCTCCAAATGGACCATTCTCAGCGATAGACTCAGCATTCGGCGGTATGGGGTTTTCCCAGGCTCCGATTAATCCCTCCCCAACTTTCGCTTCCGGTCCGACTTTCTTCAACATGAGCAACGGAACTGCTCTCGGAGGCATTCCCGAACCAGGAGTTCCAACCGCAGAGGAGATCGATGTTCTCACTGGAGGGGCACCGATGAGCCCAAGAGCTGATGCCTTGTTGCCAGCGAACCTTCTTGGCGATGAAGAGTCTCTGGCGGGCGCTGACGACGAAGGTTCCACGCCAGACTCGCTTTCCGCAGACATCAAACAGCTTCCAACGCTTGGACCGTCCGCTCTTAAAGAAGACGAACAAACGCCGAGATCGCCTTCTTCTAGCACTTCCTCAGGACCATCTGCAAGCATGTTCCAGAGTCCACGAGAGTCAATGCAGAACATCAGCGACCTTCGGGATTATGAGCGAAGCTCTATTCGTTCATCCCAACAGTCGCCGGTACAGCTGTCATTACCAGAGAAGAGCCAGTCGACTTCGCAACGCTTTACCGGTCTCTTTAGTTTCAACAGGCAAAAGAACAAGGATTCATCTGATGAGCCACCAGCGCTCGGTACGCTAAAGCCCGGTCAAAGCCAATCCTTCCCTCGGAATTACGAAGATGTGCTGGACCCAGTAACTCAGCGGAGACGAAGGTTGAGCCAAGGAAATTGGGCCAATGGGATGTCGAATCTATTCCCCCGGACATTTTCGAGCGAAGATAAAGAAGGGTTAACGAGGGCTGCGTCGAGTCGTCGCATGCTTCCTAGTATCTTCTCATCTTCGTCGAGGCTCAATCCCGCTAATTTTGGTAAACCATCTACAGTCGGGTATGATCCATTCGGCGCCAAACCTGACTCTACCGATGCTTCGTATTTTGGTGCTTCTCGCAATGGTTCATCGTCTCCTCGGCCGTCCTCGGTATATTCATTTGACAGATTGCCGCGGCCTTCAACCGAGACCCAGCCTTTTGGTTGGGGCCAGCCGGACAAGGCAAATGTCCGTGGAAGTCCCTTAGGGCCAGACTGGTCTACAGCATGGTCTCGAAGCCAGTCTCGACGCCCCTCCATTCAATTTGGCTCAACAAGTAACTTGTCACTTGGAGGCCCGCATGAAGACATCGAATATGTTGATCCACCGCGGGAGCCACAACGACCTCTTCAGGCACCAATTGGTACCAGACCGCCGTCATCGCAGCGGCCGATAACACCGAAGCTCAATCCCGCCGCGCCTAGCTTCCGAACGCTTTTCACCAAGCGGCCGGACAAAGAGAAGGACAAGGACAAGGCAAAGGCAAAGGAATCAGACGGATCTTTTGACAGACCTCCAACGCAAGATTCGTCAATCGATGATGTCTCTCCACCTATGTCGCGCAAGTCACGAGATGGCCGATCTATTGCCACGTCCAATTCTATGGCTTCCATGTCTATGACTGACTCTAGAGAGTCCCTTGATCGCATAAGCTCTAGTGTCATCTCCGAAGGCCCCACACCGTCTGCAGCAAGAGAGAGTTTCATTCAGAAAATTACCCGCAAATCTTCTTCTACAAAATTCAATTCCTGGAAAGACAAGTCCGGGAGTCTGTTCCTCTCATCCAGGAGCAAGGGTGGGAGTGTAGGTCCTGGCGGCGAACCTTCGACTCCCAGTACCAATGACTTCGACGAAAGCTTCGAAAGCACGGCCCACAGTAGCACCCCTGGAGGTGAACATCTCGGTCGTAGCGTTGAGAGCGGATCCTCGTTGACTCCTTCTCATAATCATGACGAGAAAGCAAAGGAATGGAGTGGCAGTGTGAACGGCAAGGATAAGCGATCCAGCATCAGCTGGAACTTTATGCGGAAGAAAGATAAGAAGACAGAGCACAGGGGTACGAATCCCAATGAACTCGACGAAACAGGCGAGACCACCAGCGCGGCAAGTGAGACAGGAGAAGAAAGTGTACACGAAGCTGGCACTGAAGATGATGAGTAGTATTGCATCGGCCTTCGCTGCTGCGCCAATTGATATGCATAGAAGTAGATATAATGACGAACTCTACGACACATAATCCCGGTCTCTTTAGTATCTGAATGTGTCCTGGACAATGGAAATGTGATATAACACATATTGAAGATACAATCCGAATGCTCAATTTTACCACGTAAATCAAGTCAGATACCTATGCGTTCCGAGATTTCCTGTCTACTCCCACCCTAATAAACTATACAGTGTCTTCCCGTGATCTGTGAATTGGACGCCGAATCAACCACAGCGCAGGATAGATGAGTAGCACTAGATAGGTTTTGAAGCTCTGCCAAAGGGCGCGAGGATACCAAGAGCATGGAGACGAGACCAGGCTGAGACTGCCTAGCAGTGACTTATAAGTGGTTGCTGGATGACTGAACAAGGAACAGTCGCATGTGCCATGCGATCATAGATTTTAGAAACACAGGAAAGGATGTAAAGACTACGGTAGGAGATGAATTGTCTCCCTCCATGCAGAGAGACCTCATAGGGTTCGTAAGAAGACTAAGCCCCATGCCCTCTGATGCTAGTGGGCTGGCCATTATAACGGTCTGTACTGCACTCCAACTCGTCATCCTCGTGTTCTAAGTTCCCAAATTTGCGTCCTGGTTGCTTGGAGGGATAATAGGCGAGACATGTGTCAGAATCCGAGCTGTCTAGCGATTTCAATTCGCTCGCGGAATTTTGCTCATCAAATATGTGTTCTTCTCAGAACAGACGAATAGGAGGGTCTCCATCGTCGCCATTACTCCCAAGCGCAGAAGATAAGTCTGTCTCATATTCAAGTACTCCGTCTCGCAACCTCAACTCTGTGGGTATTTGAGGGCGTTGAAAACAAAGGTTGAATTGAAAAGGCAAATCAGAAGGGGATGCCTTCTTAGTAACGTGCTTGTGTCTGGAAGCTGAGACCCCTTCGATTGTCGTAAGATGATTACTTTCGAGCTTTTGGGTATTGAATATACGCAAGAGACGAATATCGAAGTTTGCCGGTGAATCCAAGAGACTGATGATATCCTGCCAGACAAAAGAATCATCTTGCATTGGTTGAATTTGCGATCCCTCTTGTAGAAATAGTGCGAGGTCCGGGCCACAACCAAAAGCTTTGTAATATGAATTTGAGAACGAAGGGTTGAGTGATATGTACATCGCTCTGGTTTCTTAAGTCATTGGTGTGCCGATCCTTCTCAAGCATATCGTGAACTTTGATGATGACTTTCAGTGCGTGGTGTACATCTTCTGGGGGCCCAAGTTGGTCTCTCCAGTTGTTCAAGATGCAACCGATGATAGCAATCCATACTTGGGGAAATGAAAGGCGAGATGAATCCATTACTGTAGTCCGGGTCGTAAGGACAGGGTCTCTCTAATATTTGAGATGTGTCAACGAAAGTGACCAGAGCACACTAGTAGATGTTCTCTTTCGATGCTCAAGACCAAGTATGATATTTCCTCCATCGGAAACTGGTTCGTCTTTCAGGTTAATTTCTTTGCTATCAAGCCCAATCACGTTTATGTCGGGATAAATATGCCATGCTGAAAGCCCTGAGAGAGCGGCACCGTCCTGTATTGATTGTGGTATTCCCTGAACAACGTTCTTCATTGTTTTCAGTAATATCACCCAAGGAGGCCAATATGCAGAGCTTTCTACCTATCCGCAAGGTTTGCCTAGCCATTCGTCGAGGTACAACCACCTTTTCGGCCACTGATGACTTTATGCGCCGACAAGATACCATAAGGAGTCATTAGTCTCTGTTATTGTTGTTGGGCAACGAATGATGTGCTGAAGGCTGACTACTTTTCTGTAGCCTTGTGCCGCCCAAGATGCCTTCAAAACTCCGTACGGCTTAATATGGTTCTCAGTTATCGTTTTTTGGAACAAGGTAAACCACTAACGTAAAGCTTCGGGGCTTGTTCCTTGTATTCTAGCTGTATCTCTAGCCTTGCCTAGTATTGTTGCGATCTGAGGATTTCGTTGTTTGAAGTGAGTAATCCAATGCTGGCCGACTGGAGATATAGGTTGCGGGTTTCCACTGCTGATGCGAATAATCTGGACCATATCACGCACCTGCGCAGGCGCAGGAGCATGCCCTTGGGCATCAAGACCCAGAATCCATTGAGTAAGAATCTGCTCTTGTTCTCGAGTCAATAAAAGCTGTGTGCGTTGAGCGAAACCTGATTCTTGAGTGCCATTTAAACGGCAGCGCAAAGTTGACTCCGGTATTTTGAAAGCCCTCGCGCAAGCGCGAACTGACGGAAATTCGTTATTAGAATAAGCTGTTAAGGCAAGCTGAATAGTCTGATTACGCTGCTGCGTTTTGAGCTTCATATCGATTATAGTCGTTGAGATAGATAGGTTCGAAACTTATGTTGTGTTGAAAAAGTTGATGTTGTAAAGTTGCGCGAAACCCATGTCAGGCGACTTACTGTTTTTGGCAGTCAGTTGTCAAACCTGCACATCAATCAAGGGGCTGTTTTTGGCACTATGAAAAGGTTGTGTCCAAACAATGAAAGATGGATCCATCTTCCCTTGTCCGACGGCTTTGGTCCCGTCGCTAAAGACGGACCGATCTCGAATAAGAATGCCTTGCGTCTGATACACCAATACTTCTCATGGCTTACTCGAATGTGATGTTATATGGGCAACTGTTAAGTCCAAAGCCTCAAGAAATGGCCGGCGTAGAACCCCCTATACGTTCTTCCGCGCCTGCATTGTACCATAGATGAGCTTCTGGTCCATAAGCTCTTGCGATGCAGCGCACCCATCTAGTATTGTTACAGCTTGCATCACTTTTCTGCTTGATTTCAATTTTTCTGTTCTCATTCCGTGGTCTTCCCTCAGCATCGTTTGTTCTGAGTCAAGCCAATCCTTCGATTCGGGAGTGGCTGACGAGTTTGAAAGAGTCAGCAACCCACGCAATAACGAAATTGACCGGTATCGAGACGATAGAAGACGATGCTCCATTGAAACCGACAGAGTATGTAAGACCAACACCTACTCATGATGGAGATGCCGTTGCGGTGACCATTGATTCCTACTATTCTGTCGGACCGTCTTCGACCGAAATTGGGAATCCGGGGTTCGACACTCAACCTTACTTGAAGGCTATCTTCGACCCAGGAGATCAATCATTCGACAGGCTTGAATGTCATTCACCGGCAGGTAGTCGTTACGATTACCTCCGCGTGGGAAGCACCGACGGAAATTCCGAGGGAAAACGAAGCTTTTACTTTGCCTTAGATCTTCATGACAATGCAGATCTTCTTCCACGATTGATGGGCACCTTGATCGAAATCATATGCTTCCTTGGACCACGTAACTGTGCCGTATCAATTGTGGAGGGACGCTCTGAGGATGGAACTTATGAGATTTTGAAAGCAGTGACCGACGAGTTAAAAGCCTTCGGCATTCTATATATCCTGCAAAAGGACGACATCAATCCCCTTGAAGGAGGCAACCGGATCCAAGCTTTGGCTGAATTTCGAAACAAGGCTTTGAGGCCCTTGATCAGTGGAAAGGAGCAATGGTCTTCAAACACTATTGTTATCTTCCTCAACGACGTGGCCATTTGTATGGAAGACATCTTGGAGCTTATACATCAACATCGATTTCAGCAAGCTGATATGGTTTGCCCTATGGATTGGACATATGTTGGACCAGATCCTACTTTCTATGATATTTGGATAGCTCGAGACATGGATGGTGAGTCCTTTTTTGAAATTCCAAAAGACAGGAGCTGGGATTCTGCATGGAATCTTCTATGGAATAACCCTGATGCAAGATCTAGACTCTTCACTGGTAAACCATTTCAGGTGTTTTCTTGCTGGAATGGTGCTGCTGTCTTCAGAGATGAGCCGATATTAGACCACGGCCTATCTTTTCGCAGTAATATCGAGGGTGAATGCTATCAGGGAGAGCCACAAATCTTTTGCAAAGAGATGTGGAGTCTGGGATACGGAAAGATTGCCGTTGTCCCAACTGTGAATCTCGAATGCTCAGATGAGGCTGCTAGAAGAATCAAAGCTTTGAAGGGCTACGTTTCGGATTGGGTAGGCGAAGGACTGACAGCCGCTGCGTCATCAAAGATCGACTGGGTACGTGAACCACCTAGGCAAGTGAAGTGCATCCCGGCGGATTATGCACAACAATTCTTGGTAGACTGGAACGAGTCATTGAACAACAAGGGAGACTCGACTACGAATCGGTCACGATTGAACACTCGCAGGGTATCTGATCAGTACTGGGTGCCTTGGAACGAAGGTCTACCAAATTGAAGGATATAGTGCAATGTAATCGACACAAATGTTCAAGACGGATGACAAACCAGCCGCGAAGATATTGGCTTGGAGATCAATGATAGGTCTTGCCGCGGGGAATTGGTGAATAAAAAATGTTGGATTAAACCTTGTACAGCTCTAAGGGAATGGGACGCTTCACCAGACATTGCGGACGACTCAGAACAAGCTTCAAGCACACCGTTGCCATGACCTGAAAGGCCCTCTCTTCCCATGACGCAATCGAGCTCGTCAAGAGTACCATGTTTCAATCCTGACGTTGAAGAGTGGAAGGGCTACCAAGGACGATGAACACTATGTTCCATGCATGAGGTATCAATCACCACCACGTTGGCATGTCCCATTTTCCACGAGCAAGAAACTCGCCATGAGCTGCATTGCCCATCACGTCTACCAACCGTGCTCCTCACCGACATCATGCGAAGTCTCCGAAACGACCGCCTTTTCAACACCTCACACCCTCTCCAAGCATATTCCTTGTATCAAATACAGATGTACACCAAATTACATAATCCCATGTTTCAAATCGAATTATCCGAGCCGCTATCAGACGGACGTTCAGATCTGATCTGATATACGAGAAAAGCTACAAAATCCTGCACGTCATGAGTAAACCTCCTTCCCAATACATATGTACCTCTCTATGCATGTATGTATTGTATCTACCCCAGACACTTTCGACGTCACCCTGCTGCAGGTCCGTTTAGCTTCAGGTACTAGATCCATGGTCTATTCGATTCTCCATGTCCTTTCCCCTAAGTCCCTCACCGGTAGCGGTACAATACATATACCTTGCAAGTACCACCTTCCTCAACTCTAAACCTTCTCCTATTCCTTCGACAGAACCAACTTTCTCTTACCTTTTACCAACGTAAATCCCTCCTCATCCTCACCTGAATGTGAAAACGAATATGATCCATATCAAAATATCAAATCTCGTTCTTCGGTCAAAATCGTATACATTTCCATCTCTACTGTCCTAGGTAGCCGGAACAGATTGAGAAACACGGGAACGACGTTTCATATATATGAATGGGAGAGGGGAAAAAAAAATCACACATACACAC
>LCWF01000011.1:73737-100516 GCA_001006345.1 Phaeomoniella chlamydospora | reverse complement strand
AATAATCCAGCCTATTAGGGCCTGGATTGGGCATGCTCTGTCTATAAAGGTCTGTTCATAACATGTGTGCTATAGTATAATCTCTCTCTCTATTTCCCTTCTTCTTCTTCTTCTTCTTCTTCTTCTTCTTCTATCTTTTTCCTGCAGTGGTAGTAGGGGACTGGTGAATTAAATGACTCGATATCCGTGGGTATTCGTGAGTATTATATAATTATAGAAATTAGAATGGATTGGATGATTGTTTTTGTTTAATACTATTAACTTATGTATATAAGTTACTACAGTATCTACAGTATGATTCATTGTGGTTCTACTAATTATATAATATGTGTATATGGATATG
This sequence comes from Phaeomoniella chlamydospora, assembly GCA_001006345.1. Lineage (NCBI taxonomy): Eukaryota > Fungi > Ascomycota > Eurotiomycetes > Phaeomoniellales > Phaeomoniellaceae > Phaeomoniella > Phaeomoniella chlamydospora. Next base: position 100,173 of record LCWF01000011.1, on the reverse strand, counting down.
GATATGGATATACAGTACTGTGGTATAGTAGTATAATTATATGTAATTAGGTACTAGAGTATGGGAGTATAAGAGTATAAGAGTACAAGGAGAGAGAGAGAGAGAGAGAGAGAGAGAGAGAGAGAGAGAGAGTTACTACCCACTACGTATGGTACATACTGTATTATATAGTATGTACCATAGTACAGTATTACATGCATAATTACCTAGGTAGGTAGTAGTTATGGTAATTATTACTGTATGTTATCAAGGAAGGTATGTTGTATGTTGTAATTACAGAACATGGATTTTCGGATGGAATCTGGTTGATTGCTGATATCAGGCCTGATGTTAAGACTGGTTGGTCAAGCACAGAAGAAGATGATGGATTTGTAGACGATGATGACGATATGTGTTGAAGAATAGTACAATGTCTTGAATTCGAATTACAATAGATATAGTGCGAAAATGCTAATGATAACAGACAGGAGGACTTGCGTCCAAAAATTCTTTCTTTCTTTCTTTCTTGCTCCTAGTCCTCTTGAAAAGGGATTCCCAATCCAATTTCATGTCTTTTTCGCCGTTTAATTCCCATGTGTTGACAATCTTGTTTGGAGCCTTGAGGATCTTGAAATGCCTGCATCATAACGCCTTGGAAACAAAAGAAACCTCGATAAGATCAGAATTATTAAAAAAAAAATGGTTGCAGTCTGGGTGCTGTTGTCCTGTTCCTGGTGCTGATTCGTTCAGTTGATCCGTCTATTCCCAATTCCCAATCCCATGGGCCTTGATTAGAAGTCGGCCTGCGTCTTCTGGGCCGATTTCCGTATCCCAATATCCCAATAGGCTAGTTCAATTTCGCTGTTGATCGATAACGCCGTCTTTCCCTGTTGGTAACAAATGAAACATGATGGTAATAGAACAAAAAGAACGTATGTGGGTAAGACTTGACGTCTGGAAGTGTTGTTTACTTCCAAACGTCTCCCCTCATGTCCTTCTTTCTTGGCTCATCATATGATGGTTTGCCGGTGTTGATGACCTTTGCCTTTGGCTTTGTTGAAGAACGATTCTTATCTGATACTGTGGATATCAAGTCAGCCGATCATTTTCGTGGACGAAGAGCCATGAGCCATGCAAGAACATACCTCGGGGTAGTCGGACCCTCTCGTCACTTCCACTGCTGCTGCTCCGAGAGTAGCGTTCAGACTCGTAAGACTTGGTAGGCATGTTGACGGATTGCTGAGGATCTGGGGTGCTGGTGAAAGCTGAGGTGTCTTCGGCGGTGTGTAGGGTGCAAGATTTTCAAGTGTAGCACGCCAATACAGGCAAATGACTTTATTAAATTGGACTTGGGAAAATAGTAAGGTGTGACGATGACGACGTTCAAGCAGAATAGTTAGGTAAGATGTATTTGCTTGTATTATAGGAGTGGGTGGTGGCGAGGATCAGACCAGAGGGCTGATAGATTATATGGGGGCTGAATAAGCCGACGATGTTTCAAGGGGGGCCAAAGGGACGTGATGATACTTTGTTGCTTGCGTAATGGACAAGAATTTCTTTAGTGATAGACAAGGGAAATGACAGCAGGCGAAGGGGAGGACGCATAATGATTTATATATTTGAGGTGTATAGTGTGAGTGGAATGTAGGCGTGCAGTGCAGCGTCTTGTCTTGTCGGTGCGAAAGGGCTTAGCAAGCAAAAGCGTAGGTCCAGGTCCGCAGACAAGTCAGGGTCAGGTACGCAGGCAACGATCGAAAAGCACGGATCAGAGTGGAAAGTTCGCCTGAGACGGTTGAAACAGCACTAGTGTTGAAGGGAAAACGAGCATTTTGATTACAGAGTACTCAGTAGTATTGTCGGTCAGGTAGGCATCAAGAACGCATTCCATTACTCTGTACATAGTAAGAGCAGTCAAGTCAAGCGGTATCGATTTGTTTTGTTTTACTTTCAGGCGCAGTCGAAGCATCGGAAGGTCACAGTTGCGTTGCGCTAACGATTCTGTTTTACCCTGGGCGGAGTCAAGTCATCAACGGGACAGGCAAGTGAAGAAATGAGAGGGAAACGAAAACAGAAAGAGGAGTGAGGGAATGGACGGAGTGGATGTGGTGGATTTGGACGATTGATTCATTGGGAAAAGGGAAAAGGAAAAAAAAATATTAATTATTATTACTATGGTATGGTACAGCACAAGTCAAAGAGACCAATTGATTGTGCTATTAATCATGGGCTGATCGAATACTGTAGTAAGTAATGCATGAACCCATGTTTTCCCCTGTACTCTACTCTGAGTAACCACCGCACTGGGTTACAGGGATCCTCTGAGTATTCGAATCATCGCTCACTCGCCCAATGACGCCCGCCGACAGGGCAACCGAATCGAAAAGGAAAAAAGCAGAGAAACCCACGCAATGCTCGGCATGAGCGAGTCGAAGGACGAAGAAAGATAAAAGGTGCAGAAAATGGAGTCGAGTCCTTACGCAGATTACACATTTTTGATAGGCAACAATGGCAAAAAGCAAAGCAAACCAATCATCCCCAAACTCATGCCAAAATTGCACTCGACACATTATTGGGCATCACTCGGTCTCGTCGCTCAGCTTCTTAGTTCGTGTTGACACAGAGCACTCGGATCGCTTCCACCAAGATTGTACAATTGCAACCCGTTAGGCTTTCTGTGGTCTGCCTGGTTCTTTACTCTTATCCCGTTCGCCCTGCCCTGACATTAGCCTCTATGCCGATATGAGCATCCCTGTCGTGAATGACCGCAGATCGAACCCGAACCTGCATGGCCCCAGTCTTATGGGTAAGACCGCTCCGGGTTGGCCCCTCCACTAGGCAAGCCAGTTCAACCATTCGCAGCAACGGTTATGTTTTGGTTTCTACTCTGTACGATTGCTGGTACTGTATCTTCCGCTAAATATCGCTGGAGATGAAGATGATGCCTATTGTTTGTGCTAGCATTGCACACCATCTTCTGTCAGTTTTGACTAGTGCCAGAGTCAAGATTAAAATCGGGCATGAATCAATGAGGCAGGCACAAGCTTCGGGTCTCCAGGCCTGATGATGGATCCCGGACGAAGGAAATGGCAATGCTAACCCGACTCTCTTACCTAGAGGAGGGGGAAAATCATGTGCGCCCTTTGGGACACCGACCAATGTTTTGGGTGTTGTTTTTGCTGGGCGATGACGACGCCGTCGCCTTCCGTGAGAGAATTAAAAAAGCAGCGAAGAATTTGCAAGAACGTGTCTCATGTAACACAGGAGATGGATACGTTACTCTCTCGGGTCTATCGCTTAATCAACCCGGGAGCTCTTCGTCCGGCTGCCTTTGCAAAAAAGGCAATCGAACAGGGAAGTGAAATGGCTCTCAATGGTTGTCTTTGCGCTCTCCACGTAGAACCACTGTATCTGGTTAATCAACCGCCGCACAGCCGCGAGAAGCGGAGCGAAGAGTGAGGCAGGTTTTAGCACTGTTGGAGCGCCTCAAACCTACGACCCAGTAATTAACAGCGGATGGTTTTACGAGGGATCAAATCGAAAGACCGAAACCCACAGACGCTCCGAGGGAACTGCACTTCCAGTGTAAGCGATCAGCATTTCTGGTTTAGTGAGGTCTGCGCCTCACTTCCAGAAGGGATCGGTGCAGCGAAGGAATGACTCAGAAACATTGTCTCACATGGGTGTAGCCACAATCCTTTCGACAAGCCACAACGTCAATGTACATGTAGGTTTGCGGCATTAGCAGGAATTCCCTCTACCCATCCAGTTGGCACCCAACCGGATTCCCTCGATCAACCCGCAGGTCGTTTGGTTGGTTCAATAAACAACAACTCGGCTGAATTCCTCGTCACCTCTTCGATCAAGAAATCGGCCACCTCCGAATCGTTTCTTACATACTCAGGTTCTGTAATCAACATCACACGATTTATCATCAACATTTGGAACTTGAGACATGGTTCATTATGACGGCTGTTCCATCCGACGCATTTTATCTGGTCATCGTTTGTCGCCAACTTAGATCCAATCCAAAGTCCTGCCATACTTAAATACATTACCTATCCCACTAAAGCTATAACAAGGATTAAAGCCTCTTTTCCAATTTCTTCAGGAAAGAATTCACTCGCTTTTCAACCCGATCCGCTTTCTCTTCCAATTTACCCGGTTTCTGTCCTCCACTTGATGGCTTGACGTGGGAATGCGCCTCCGCTTCCGTCGGTCGATAGAGTTGACTATGCACATCGTATTGATTGGCCGGCGCCTGCTGCTGGGCAGGTTGGTCATACGAATATTGAGAATATCCACCCGGAGGCGGTTGGGGTCGTGAAGCCAGATAATCTGCGTATTGCGGTTGAAGGTGCTGCACGGGCAGTTGAGGCTGATGGCTGTAGACTGATCCATACAATTCTGATCCGGGGGACTGAAGGGGTTGCTGCGGCTGTTGGGCTGTATAGGGCTGCACAGCTGGATCCACTGGAGGCGGAGCGAACTGCATAGGCGCTGCTGCAGGACGTGAGCTGGTCGAACTGACAGACGGTGTATGATGAAATGATTGTGTAGAAGGGGGCGACGAGAATTGCGCTTGACCTGCAGCTGGAGGCTGACCCCAAGGTGAAGATGCCGTAGGTGCAGGTCCAGGAACTCCAGCGTACGGCTGCGGAGGGGGGGATGCGAGCCCTTGATCTGCAACTGCGGCGGCAGCCAATCCAGTTCCTTCTCCAGCATCGAGAGGAGGGGGTGTCTTCTCTCTATGTGCAATCGGTTCTGGAGCTGGTGGGGCAGCGGGGTTGTACGCCAAAGGTTGGTAGTTCATAGGAGATTCTGCTGGCTTCGATGCCTGGGGTGACCCTTGTGTAGCTGTGGTGCTGGCTTGCGCCGGAGGAGAGGTAGTCAGGGCCTGGTGTGCGTGCGCTGATGCGGTAGGTTCATTCTGTGAGTTCCTAGTTTGACCATTTCGGTAAGCCGGGTCTGTGATAGCAACATTTTCGAGTTGCTGCACCACAGGACTCATGGACTCATGATGGGTGGGGGTATGTTGCTGCTCCAGGTAGTCGAGCTGGTTTGGCAACAGGAGTCGCTTCGTTGTATCGACAACCAAACGGGCATCTTCAAGAGTCCAGAAATATATATCCAGAGTGTGTAGCCGGTACATGTATCTTCCTTGATCGCGAGGATCTGTGCTGGCTAGCCGCCATTCATTTGCATCTCTGCCTGGGGGTGACTGTCCCCCTGGGCTGCTGGATTCGATGGAATCGACGACAAGAGTCAGGAGAGTCGGAAATTTGTACGACCATCGCAGCTGCACCGTATCGAGATCTGTTCTCAGTCAGCCGATTACTCTCCGAAGTCTTCGGAGTTTTGGCACTTACATCCGCTGAATGCATCTTGCTCAGGAGTGCCTGGATTGTTGGCTACCTCGAGTCTACTCGTTCTGCGGGTCGAGTTGTAGTAGATATAAAAGTAGGAACCTTTGTCAAAGCGATGATGCAACGGGCGCGGTGTTGGGGCTGTGAAGTAGTAGTGAATGTCGGCGAAGCTGTAGAGTATTGTGTGAGCAGCTCAATGTTTCGCGGGGTAAAAGGCGGGTTGCCTACACTGTCAAGATTCGCTCTTCTCCGGGGTTGGGTGGCATTGTTGATCACGAGCTTCACAGCGTATACCGTAATTCAAGACAAGCAAGATGGACAGACAGATGGAAGGAAATGACAGATGAGAGCAAATAAACACACAACATGGATGAGAAACTCGACCCAGCCACTCTGCGTTGTGTAGTCGCCGGTCAGGCCAAATGTGACCAGGCGGTTCTGTACGGCGCTTGCGCATGTGCAAGCATCCCAGTGGGCAAATGACCATGCCATTGGCCACGGCAAATTGGAGCACCAATCGTTGCACATCAACCAACTTTCTACTGGACCAGGGCGTTTGTACTGTGCAATGCAGCGTTGCGGTGGTTTCTTCTATTGAATGATCTGGTCCTGCAGCCATTTAGAGATATCGCGAAGCAGGACTTGGCCCTAGTCGACACACACAGCAGGTCAGAGTTGAAGAAGCAGGACATGGGCCACATCCGTTTTCAAGTGGGTATCACCAAGTCATTGATGGTCTTGGTACATAGGAGATCAAAGTACCACAAACGTGAAGCTTCCATCTTTTAAGTGATAGATCGTAGGATATAAACCAATATCATTGACAGGCAGAGTCTAGAGACTTAAGAATTCATTCGATGACTTGTGAGATGTTTTGAAGAGGGAGTTGAATGGGATAGAATGGGAATGTACTCTGTATTTATTACTACTAACGTACTATATATGTATTTCCAGCTGTATTCCAACAGTACAGTACAACCGTTTATTCCTTCCTGCACGGTGGATCGAAAGTTCTGACTATTAATTAATTACTCGGGAATAAAAAAGGAAAACAAAAAGTGAACCAGCGGACTCGTGCGGAGTCCTCTCCACTCAATTGATTAGATCGTCACCTAAACCAGGACCGAGCATGATCACCATCGGGGCCCTCATGTGTTCATATCTGGACGATCGATATCTTGACACCCGCATATTTCTCCCCAGTCGCCATCGGCTTCAGGAAGTTGGATAACAATTCATCCCTCAAGGCTTGTTTTGGAAAAGAAAAGAAAAAAAAAAAAGAAAAAGGAGAAAAGAAAAACGGCTTGCATAACACAACTTCTCAAGTCATTTCTTATCCCAAAGAAAATGACAAAGCGAAAGCGCACTCCACCACCGACTCCCAAACCACTCGATTTCAAGATCCCCTCCTCCCTGACAGCACTTGCGACTCAATGTCGACATTTACGCGAACAGGCCGAAAAGAGATCTGCTCAAACAACAACGCCAATTTCGTTCATCGCATCACACGACCAGGCATTAGACCATGCCGCCGATGAACAATTGAATGCCCAGCTGAATGCGACACTCTCCTCACCACAGTCACCTCCCGCGCCTCCACAGCGCAGACATCGGCGGCCAAAAGCTTCGACAATCAGCCAAGAGCAAGTACTGCTATCTTTGGACGACGAGCTCTACCAGTCTCTTATAAGAGATGCCGAAGAACAGCTTGGTATAGCTCCCGAACTAGATGTTGCGCAACCTACGCAGCTTCAGACAGGCATGCAGGACATTACCAACGATGGTCCTGTCGCACAATCTCAGTACCAAGGTCAATCCTCAATGCCTGCCCTCCGATTCAATCCGTACATACCCGCCGGAGACAATCCGTATTATCTTGCGGATCAACAAATGCCTCTTGGTTCCGATTCACAGTATTCCCAAGCTTCTATGGCCCAGAATACCTCGTCCTATAGACCTTTGACTACTCAGTATCCTTACACACCGATTGCGCCTGGCCCAGCTCCACCCTCAAACCCTCGTGGTACGCTCGATTACTCGTTGCCCTACGCGGGTCAAGCTGGCTATTACCGTCTTCCCCCGTCATATTGGCAACAGCCTTCACTCGTGACAGGCAGTTCCATGACCGAAGCCAACCGTCGTACCTTGACCGCCGTGTCAGCTCACCAAGCCCACAACTCTTCAAACCCTGGACCACAACCATCACTGTCAGCCCTCGACCACAATAGCTATATACCAACAGCTTCCACCTCAGATCTATCCATGTCACAAAACCCTTCTACATTTCCCGATCCCTCAATATTCCCAGAAAATGGCATTATAATGGATGGCGATGGTGTCTTTCGCAATCTGACCAAGGAACGCTTTGGAAAGTATACTGTCGGAGGCAGACTAGTCGGTAGCGGGCAGTGAGAGATCTCGCTAACGTATCCTGAAATACCCAACATTCTGTGTTTTTGGGGTACCGCTTCCTAGTATTGGGTAGCAACATTGTTTTCATTCGGGAAAAGGGGTTTTCACTTGTATCATTATATCTTTCTTCCTCCAAGATTTGCTCCATTTCTCTTTTCGCACTCTTACGAAAGGAGAAATGGAATATCGATGTTGATTTTAATATGCTACCCATACCGTTCACGGCTTTTATGATAGATGACGAATGAATGAATGAACGATTGAACGAACTGTATCTTGGTCACCTAGCAAGCTAGGTCCAGATAAAGTCCACATTAATGATGGAACATGAATCTGATATTTCATGACTAAGTAATTCGTGACTTTTGTTATTGGTTGATAATTCCTTTTTCTGTCGCTGCTCTGTTCCTTTTTGTTCTGTTCTGTTCCTCTCTGATCTGTTTGTTTGTTTGTTTGTTTGTTGATAATGCTACTATAAATAAGAACCAAGAGAGAGAGAGAGAGAGAGAGAGAGAAGGAAAAGAAAAGAAGCAAACGCCGTACCGAAAACGCCATGCGTCGTAAATGCTTTCCCAGGCAGGAGGAATCCATGAAATGAAACGCCATCCAGATCGCCGAACCTCCACCCGTCTAAAATGATTCATCTGCCATGCCGCGGATCCCATAGGCCATCCTTGACTCATAGCCCACACCCCTTCGTGCCGATCGTAAGGTGTTTCCCTTTGGGAAAAGAAAAGTAAAAGCAAGGCAATAGATACATAGCGGTGATGTGTAGCATGTAGAAGATGCGCCATGCTATATAACAAAGATATTCGACCCAGCATTACAATTGTAAGCTTCCCTTGTCAGCGTAGGAGTTTTGATTTCAGAGCCCGATCCCAAGAACCTCGGCCTCTTTTTCAGTTCTATCACCGTCTGCGTTCTCGACTTTTATGTCGATTTTCAAGGGACGTTTTTCCATTCCTGGGGTTTTGAATTGATGCCAGCAGCTAATAATGAAGATTAGTGCACTTGTAATTTGGTTACAAGGAGAAAGATGTGGGGACATACTTAGGAGCTTCAAGAACATATCTCATCATCGCTTCTCTAAACCTCTTCTTATATTCCTTCGGACTCGTGACAGTGGGACGGTTCTTATTTCCTCCAGCAAATCCGCGATCTTTGATCCAGCTTTCAAGCTTCTTATCCCAGGTATACGTACGGATGCAATCGATGATACCGACCACTAGCTCCTGTTTGCCTTCATCGATACCGAGCATGAGCGAGTAATCCATAACGTTTTGGCGGGCAAGAAACAATGTGTCATTGTGTACGGACCCGCGGAGTAGTTTCTTGGAATGCTCGCGGGTAAATAGCGGAGATTCATAGATGAACTCGACCATATTCTCATCGAGTAGTACTTCGTTTTGCTCTCCTGTGGATTGAATTTTACGGTTTCGCATTGAACCCTTGAGATCGAAGATTCGGGTTGGGACTCGATCGTAAAAGAGATTTTCCATCACTAACAAGAACCAGTTGGCCTCAACGCCTGTGACGGGATTGCGAATGACAATTTGATAGAATCCAAGCATTTTTGCGATAACGGATGGCAGTTCATGAAAGAACGCCTCAGACATGATCTGAAAGTAGGCAGGAGCAAACTTCAAGAACGCTTGTGTCTCGATTGGAGACAGAGACTTCAGTACAAAGCGATCATCCAGCGTCTTGAGGAAAAGTGATTTTGTTTTGCCCCCTTTGGAGTCCCATTTCAAACAACGTGATAAGGATTCGACAAATCGATCAGAAACGCCGCATTTCCGTCGTACAGCATCAAATTGTTCCGCGTAAAAAATCTTGCACAGCATCCTTGCGGGCCCTTCCTGGAATTGATATTTGAGATGGGTGCCTGTAGATCGCAGTAGTGAATGCATGACATCTGCTTGATTGTTTTCATCCTCCCCCGGATTATCCAACATCATACGTTTCTCTAACTCTTCGCCATGTTCCTGAATACTGTGAAGTTTTGCCTTGTAATCTTCGGAGTCTAATGCGAAGGCGATCAGTGAGCTAGGTTCATCTTCTCGAACTATGATATCGCAATCCGCAAAGATATGATCCGACGCATTTAGTGGGTAGTCGAGTGGCGCCCATCCACTCGAAGATCTTTCAGCCCAGAAGTTTGTAAGCATTTTCATCAAAGAAGTCCTTTCGTGTTTCGGCAATTCTTTGAGGTCAATTTCCTCTGGTGATAACTTAGTAAGATCTTCAGGTGAATCTGGAAGTGGGATATCATCAAGAATTGATCGATCTATATCACTTTGCTCATCATCATGTTCTATGTCGGAGCCTGTTCTGTTGATCTCGGCGCTCTCGATTTCAAGTTCATCTGCTGTAGTCTCCGCAACAGCTTCCTCGGCATGGAATCCATGTCCCGCGGTTTGTTCTGGATTTGTATTTGCGAGGCCTTCAGCCGTCGCGGCAGTGTCGCCAGGTGGATTGTCCCTGGAGCTCGAGGGTAGGAATGGTTCCTCTGTTGCGTCCTTCTCTTCGACCGCGTCGTCGACATTACGGTAAACTTCAACAATCGGTTTTGAAGATGCCAATGGGAACACGCGGGACTGCCTAGTTCTGGCAGCCCGCTGCTTACGTTCGCGAACCCTTTCTTTCTCGAATTCTCGACTTAGTTGCTCAAAATGTTTGGCCAAATTTGATACCCTTGAGTCTTTCTTCATGCCGACAGAGCGAGGGATGAGCGAATGTCCCTTGCTCATCTTGCTGGTCTTGAGATGACTCAGACCAAAGCGGTCGGACAATTTCTTTTCGTTGACTTTTGTGCTAGGTTCAGTAGGAGGGCCGGGACTGGGCTCAGTCGGCTTTAAATTTCCAAATCCATTCGCCGCCGCCAGGGCAGATAACGTACCACTGGTAGCGCTACTACTACTCTTTTCTCGATGGAGGACCACATGACCAGCAGGCTGAGACCTTGTCCGAAGGAGAGGCGGCGATGACTGCTTTCCAGCCTGGGCTGAACGGAAACCACCCTCAATGGCTCGTGGTATTCCCGACGGCTGATTGTTGATAGGGCCAGCATACAGAGGACTGTCCCTCCGAAGTGTACGCTCTTTAGGGCTTTCGGAAGCAGCAGAGCCGGATTCTCGCCTCTCTTTCCCGACCAAGTCGACTGTCAGGGATGGTGGCGTTCTTGGACCAGAGTCTGCAGGATCGTGTTCGACATCAGATGAGATTCTTGACATTTCTGGTCTCAGAGCTAGATCAAGGTGTTGCACATCTGTGGAAGATGCCTGTAGTTGAGGGTTGTCAACAGGCTGGAAGGGAGGTTCGTTGTTAGGCGTGGAATCAGTACCCGCAATCTGTGCATCAACGGCGCCAAGATTCGCAGAATGTTCTTCCACAACAGATTGCAATACGTTTTGGGTCTTCTCTGGAGATAATTGTGTCTGCCTCCTCGGTCGTTCGGGACGTTGGGGTACCTCATCTTGGTCGATTTTCTCCTCAGCCAAAGCTTCAGAGCTCGGAGTCGTCAATATATCTTCAGCTGAAGCGACAGATGTCACGGAAATATCACGGTCCAAAAAGATCTTCTTCAATTGAAGTGTTGCTAGCCTTCGAATATCTTTCTCGGATGGAAAGAAGTCTTTCTCAAATTCACCGAAGATATTATCCCAGTCAGCAACCTTTTCTTGCATCGCCCGAACAGCATGGTTCAAAGGTATGATTTCCCAATGACGTGAATTCATGTAGCAATCTTGCAGATGCTTCAAAAGTGATACGTGATCCTCGTTCGCGCGCTTCTGCAGGCTCTCAACCTCTTGCTTACAGGCTTCGGCTTTCTCGGGCAGCATAGCTTCTGCGTTGATAGCTTTTATCCTTGACTTCACCGAGAGCATGAACCGGTTTAAACGCTGCTCGCATTTCGTGTAGACATCATTCCGGAATTTAAGATCGTTGTCGACTTTCCACGTGATTCGCAATCTCGGGACGATGATCTCTAGTAGAGTAATGGGGTCATAATGAAATCGTAATGCTACATCCTTGAACCCAAAATAACGAAGATGGTCCCGATGAAGATCATGCGGGCAGATGCCAGCGCGAGCACGCAAATCTGCGCTCCAAAACGACAATTCAAGGTACTTGCCAAATGAGTACTTCCAAGTGCTCTCAGACATTGGTATAACTGGCGTCTCGTTGCCGCAGATCTTACATTGGCTCCACATCAAAATTGTGTCTTGCATGCCTCTCAATTTGGCAGGATGTGGCTGTATAAAAACGCTTACTTGGGCTTCGCCGTGAACGTATTGTCGATGGTGCTCGTATAATTTTCTTTCGCAGGTATGACTCATGCAATCGTCGTTAGCCCTATAACAAAGGTCCTCCACGTATTGACCAAGTGTGCAGTCGGCCTCGAAATTTTCATCTGTTTCGTGCTCGTTATAGAATCCCAGAGCAAGCATGTCGGGCCCAGAACAGGGAACAGATGTAGTTGTGCAGACTTGACTGTAGAGTACTACTATATTTTGATGTGCGTAGGGGTCAAACATATTCTTGTTGCTCGACAAATATGTCTCCCATTGTTTCTTCTGTGTTTCATAGTTGTGAAGAGCCTTATCATACTCAGCATCGTGCACAGCATGAATGACCTCCCGCACTTTTGTAGAAGCCGCCGCTAACGGGGCATGTACCATTTCCGGCTGTATTAGAGTAAATCTTTGGCCCTTTGCTCTCTCCTCTAGTGGAACATCGCTCGACGTATCTTGATCACGAAGGTGTCTCAAGTACGCTACCCTCCGTTCTAGTTCTCTGGCACGCATAAGCAAATAGGGTTGCATAAATCTGACAAATGGAGATGCTGAAAGCAGTTTGGTCTGGTGCGTTTCCACTAAGTCTTCGTAGAAAGTCGGCACAGGTATGTCATCAGGGATATCGCCAGCTCCAGATTGTGAAGTAATTGTTTGTTTTACATGCGAAGATTCCTGCAAATGGGAGACCTCAGCATTTGAAACATCTGATACATGTGCCACCACAGGAGTCTCGCTGCCAGATCTCTTTTCAAGCGATGATGCAGCCCGTGGAAGGTGTATTTGTTTCCGAGTGGACATGGAACCGCCTTCAGTTTGTGACGGAATTAGAGCAAATTCATCTCTCATAAGGCAAGTTTCGAGCCTGAGGTTATATACCACATAAGCCATGAATTCAGTGATTCTCTTGACCTTGGATAGCACATCCTTTTCTGCCCCGCGGAGCACAATTGTACATCCGAGAGACGGGGGGCAGCCAGAAATGAACATGTATGTCTTCTTCCTGCCACGATGAACGTAGGTCTTCACGTCAAAATTTTCACATCTTCCTGGCTGTGCTGGCTTGATGGCCAACTTATCCATCGAATGGATGATACGTGTCTGTGCGCAACGTGATACTGCTTCCAGTACTGAAGGTTTCACATTGTAAGCTGTAGCGATGTTGGCTTTCTCTAAAAGATCCAAAGCCAAACCAGATATGTTTCGCTCAGCAAGGAGGATCTGGGGCCCAAGTCCAGCAATCCGATTTACGAGATTTTCGAGGAATTCTCGTTCCTGTCTAATCACAGGCTCAAGGCTCATAAAATGCTGTTCATGTCTCGCATACTCGAGGGGAAAGGTAATTATCAAGATGTTAGGCTTTGATATGCTTCGCGGCATACTTTTTAGTGCCAAGTTCTTTGTAAACACTAAACCTGACACATACGAACTATCGTTTGGCTTCCCTCCAGGGACCTTTTTCAATTTAACATAGTGTCGAATGTCTATGTCGTCACCTCGCTGTACATCGGGATCCACATCGTCGGTAGCTCGGAGCAATAGGGGTAGTAACGCAGATTCCCAATTGGATACACGTGGGACTGCAGCGTCTGTCAAAAGTTGTCGTAGAAGCTTCTGCACATGCTGTAGACTAGCACGATTTAGTTCAACTGGTGGTGCGCGGACACCCCTCATGGATGCACTGCGGGTCATTCTGGAGCTGCCAGACGGAATAGTCAGACTGTCTCCAGAAGGGTTCAGGGAATGATGACCATTCCTTTCGATTGGAACTTGCAGGTCCCTACCGGGCCGGGGAGATAGCTGTTGATGAACACTACTTGCAACACTCAGATTGCGCCGTCTTGACGGTCTTGCTCTTGAGCTGCTAAGACTGATCTCATCCGAGTCGCGGGCCACTCCAAAGAGATTCGAGGTCGATGTGTTCTTCTCCCCCAGACGCGATCTTCCCTTTTTCACTGCGGCTATCAGACCGCCAAAGAATCTATCAGAGTCACCAGCAGTCTTGGGAATTTTTGATTCGCTGACATCAAAAATACTTGGCTGTTCGTCACCACTCGAGGCATCATCGGACAGATATTGCGCGAGGTCCGGATCGATAATGCTGTCTTGATGGAATGCCGATTGGCCTAAACGTTGCTCGGACTTAACCCCGTTGGGCCTATGGAAAGGAGCACGTTCCTCATGATACGCCTTGAAATTGCGTATATGCTGATGCTTGGAATGATTTCGTCTATGGCCATGACCGATAGAGTGAGAGGTTTTCAACGAACGAGACGAACTGGGACGAGGTATGTGCCGATCTGTGTCATACTCAAGCACGGCTGAGCTCCGATTACCACTATCAATTGCCCTCCTTAGCGGAATTCCAAAGGTGGGAGTCTTCGACATCTGCTCCAGTGATTGGGATACGATTGACGCAGCATCGTCATCCAATATACTTTGCGATTTTAATTCACGGTTGGCAATGGGCGTCCGCGGACGATGAGTTGCAGGACTCGGCAGGGAAAAGTCCTCCACGGAATAATCAGACGAGTCATCGTCATGGGCAATGATCATAGCTTCACACGGCAAGCATACACGAACTGAGCCTGTGGTCCCGAATTGAGACCCGTGAATCAGCGATGTACATTTGGAATCGAAGATCTGTCCACATGTACGACAATGATGCTTCCTTCTGAAGGTGGAAAATGGCTCTCCACAATGAAAGCAGTCCTTTGCATTCTCGTCTCTCATCCAGAATTCTTTACTTAGCAGCCTGCTGCGTAATTTTGACAGCACAATTCTCGGGAGAACATCGCTATTTGCTCCGTTCTCATGAACTCCATCCATATCAGGAGCAAACCTGGCATGAACGGACATTTGACTTGCTATAGCGGTGTCTGATGAGTTGGTACGGGATACCCTAAATCCTGGTAGTCGGGATTGGCTAATACGTGGCAATAGCATGTCTGTAGGTCTAGCTGAAGGACTCAATGGCATTCTAGAAGTGTCCCGTTCGACTCGATTGTCAGTTGACATAGAAGGTGCTGTACTTTGTCGTCGAACGGACTCTGTTCTCATCAATAGCAGCGGATTAGAATGCGAATTGGCACCGCTTGCTGCACCGTTTGTGCCTTCACGCGCAACTTTCCGTGTAGTAGGGTGTTCTTTCCCACCGCTGTTATCAGACATGTTGACAGCGTCATCCGTGAGATCCATGGAAGGTTGGGAGAAACTCCTCTCTGATACATAGTCATCATTAATGGACGAAGCTTTGTCGAGTGTCGATCGCCTGGTGTGGCCTTTGTCACCCCTGTCGCCGCGTCTCTCAACAAGCCGAGAAGGTAGTCGCCCTTTTTCAAGCACAGGCTGAGATGTCAGAACGGTCAGACCTTCAGAGTGTCTATCAGCCGCATCACCCCTAGACTTCGATCTAGATAGCGGTTCTCCATGTGGGTCATCTATCACTGAACGGTCTTGTGCTGACGTATTCCTAGAGTGACTCGACTGCATCTTGTAGGCATTCACATTGACCTCCGAGACGGTCGGCTCCGCGCTTACGGTATTTGGCCCCTTTTTGGGAGCGATAAGCGGGGACACAACAGCTGAGTTAGGCATGATAGAGGTCCTAGACAGTGTACTGCCTGGTTTGGACGACATTTTCGAAGTGTCATTTAAGTACGCTTCACTGCCATCTGCGAGAGATTCATCGAACGATGCAACCGTTGGGGACTGAATTCGGGATGCCTGCGTAGAAGTGATCGTGCTGGCAGGGCCGTCGACTCGAAAAGCTTTGGGGGGTCCATTCAATGGTCGTATCGGGGGGGTACTTTGAAATGAAAGGACGGAGCTTCTGGCGGAGCTTGCATCGTCGGTAGCAGATTGCGTCTCGGACAGTCTAGAGTTCGCGGCTACCAAATCTCTTGTCCCTCCAACTGATTGTCTGAATTTGTTATACAAGCCTGACAGACCACCTTGTATCTCTCCCGTTATCCCCTTATTCTCAACGCTTGATGATGCAGCGGGGGGGTTGGTATATTCGTTGAACACCGTGAGCTGCTGTGAGTGGCATGCTGCATTGTGTATCTGGTTGAGGGTATCTTTCAAAGTCTCCTTATCAACCTGCCCGGCTGCTGACGCCAAAGACTCCCGTCTTGACTGACGGCCCAAGGGCAAGAAGATAGAGGATGCCGAGGGACTCGGAGTATCGCGTGCTTCATGTGCAGCCATGGGCGTAGAGTGTTGCACCTGTAGTTGGAGAATCGACTACTAGTCTGAAAGAAGATATCGTCCAAGTTATTTGCACATCACAGCTATCCATAGCTTTCGACTCTTCTGTGGCGCGTCTGTAGCTGTCCAGTATAAGGACACACTTCGTCGGGCAGCGCTCTCAATCAAGTGGGATATAATGTTGAGCTGTTAATACAGTCGCGACAGTCGTCAATATCTGGCCATAGAACATTAATCTTCGTACAGCGGTATCAGCAGCATAACAGTCGGGGAGAGCGGTGTTCATAGGGTGTGCGTTCTATTTTTTTCGGATCGAAATGGTTGGAATGTTGATATGCTTCTCTGACAGTGCCGGAATGACGTGAGCGGTCAGCCAAAGAGTTTGTTCCGGGGGAGGACCATTACAGAGTATTACATAGTCACCAGGACTTCACGGCGGATCAATGAAGCTTAATGATTGGGGTGGTTTTTGGATCACCCAGCGGCCCCGTTAAGTAGGACAATAATCAGGGTCTAGTCACGTTCTTCCCCGCGGACTCCTAAAGTAATTTGAACCACGCGTTAGGATCGCGGGTCCTCATAGAATTGTATGTGTCTTCAAAACATTGAAGCATCAAGGACCAGGACATTCATTTGCACAGCAGACGGGCTGTTTGTCGCGCTTTCCATTGTTGATACCGCCCAATCATTCACAACGTGCCACAACAAGACAAACGCACCAGGTATATCTAGAAAACCACACCATGTCAGACACTCTTTCTATCTCCAATGAAGTCTACAGCCATGGCGATCATATCTAACTGGATACAGCCGTTGTTCGAAGAAATCGGGACAAAGCTTATTGGCTCTCACTGGGACCGTTCCCCTATAGCTGTGAACGCTGCACCAATTAGTCTCTCAAAAGGCCCAAACACTATTTACATCAGGCAGGAAGTGCGGCAGCTCGTCCAGGTTTCACAGGTGAGCCCCCTTTTCCAGACTCAGCTGACCTTCCTGATTACATTGATAGTGTAGAAGATTACGGACGGTTGGTGTCCTGGCGACTGTAGCAGACAGTACCAGCCTCATCGACGCTGAGCTTCGAGACCCCACCCTATTGACCCGGGAGGAGAGCTACGGAGCTCATATACCATCTATAGAGGCTGGCAACGTTATAGAGTTACACCACATCGAGATTCGCATAACACGCGGCTTTAAAAACTGGAGAACAACTTTATGGATGAAGGGTTTTGACGTCGTTGCGCATCAAGGGCTTCCTGCGCCGCAGCCTCTCCTTAGACTAAACAACGATCGCCAGTTCCAAGAGCTTCTGCAGTCTTATTTTCGATTCTTTCAGAAGCCTGTTCTGGCTCCTGCTATTGCGGCAATGGATTCGCCAGGCAGTATTCGATCTCAGGAGAGCGTTCCGAGCCCGTCTCTTGAAGATAGTGATCAGGAGAACAGCAATCCCTATTCTATATCGCAAATGCAATTTGCCACACAAGCTCCTCAGACACTGGACATCATGTCGCCTGAAACAACTCATAATAAGTCGAAGAGGGCACATGCATCCTCCTCTCTACTTAGCTTGCTGGGAGATGAGCCGCCGCGAAAACGACGGCGGTCTAACCAAGGACAATCAACTGATCAGGCAGCAGATAAAATTAATTACACATCGCCTGTTGGGGCTTTTCAGAGTAAAACAAGGAAATTTGCCACATACAATCAATTCGGTCGTCTTGATGGATCAAGCCAGAAGCTCAATGAGGCTGAGGTGGCGAGAAAGCTCTCAACCGCGACAACTCACCAGATATTACAGGCCGAGTCCGAGCCCGAAGCTAGTCGCAAGCCCTCGACCGATCGAGGACGGCAGAACGAGTTGCCTCAGCATACGATCTGTGCTGCAAATGAGCAAACACGCAGCCAGCAACCCGCCGCTGATGAAGATGAAAGCAATCGCACGGGAACGACAAGTCCATTCCGAGGTCTTTACGAGTCAGGTCTCTTAATGAACCGATTTCTTCCTAGGCGGTTGTTTCAGATTCCGGGCGCACAAAAGAGGTTACTTGACAGGGAGAGATCTTGGCAGCCGCCAAAGGTTGGCGACCGGTCCCCAAATGGTTGTATTCCTCCAAGGCTATTGAAGAGACTAGCAGATGCTGCCGATAACGCTGATGATACTCTCAGTCCTCAGGTGAATGTTGATGAAGTGGGTACATACGGACATGCCTCACATGCACGAGACAAGGGCAGAGATTGCCCTGAAGAGTTGCCCTTACCCGAAAGACCCAATGCCGTAGAATCTCCCCACAGAACTGACTTGGTGATTGGTGTGGAGCCTGCGTATAAAGAGAGTCTGTCTGATGAGTCCGACACCTCTTCGGCCGTTGGGTCTGCTGAGTGGCCGCCAAGCTCACCGGAAGAGAAGATCCAGAATCTGCCACCAGACAGCAGTAGCGAAGCGTCACCTTCGGGAAGAAGAAACAAAACTCCCTCCAGTGGTGAGAGGCTACTTCCCGAAGTCGGCGATCGCAGTCATTCTAAACCTGTTCTTCGTGTCTTTTCTCAGGAGAGCGAAGCAGCCGGCCATGGAAGAAGCTCAGGCGGATCTTCGGAGCCAGAACAAGAGGGAGATGCATCCTTGGCTAGTGCTGGAATGAAGCAAACGCTCTTCGTTCACACCAGAAGCGCAAACGACGTCAGCTACGACCATCAAACAACTAGTACTCCTGCTGTGGACTTCCAGAGCACCAACCTGAGCACGAGTACACAAATCCAAGTGAAGAGGACTCCTGTGGTTCACAACAACACCATGTTAAGTAATACGTATCCTTCGACGTCAGATGCATCTCCATCGGAACCCTTTACACGAGACTCGAATTATGAGCCGATTACGCATATTCCTGGGACTTTCGGGAGTCCTGCAAAACATTGGTCTGCTGATGACAACCAAAGTTCCCATAAATTGCCAAAGAATAATGACCCTCCGGTTGTTCCATGTGGATCTGAAACGCAGACGAATGACCCAGGACATGCAAAGGGTGATATGGATCTATATGTGGACAGAGGAGATGCCAATTCTGGTGATGATGACCTTGAAAAAGCCGAAGATGATGCGCTCTCCCAGCAGCTGTCATCACAAATTCAGGAATACTCAAGTCATCATGCTCAGGCAGGTCAAAAGCTCAATAGCCCCCATTCAAACTATACTGCTTCGCAACAATATTCTCCCTTGCAGGCCTCACACAATGGGCATGTGTTGTCACATGAACAGCTCGAGATTGACGAATGCAGGAATATGCGACACCGAACCAGACGACATCCAACCAGTGAGTCATCTGTTGGTGACGGCGTTGGTCATGAACAAACTCCTACTCCAGTGGAGACTCACATCGATTATTCATCACCACAAGGTTCTAAACAGATTTCAAAACAGGCGACATCTGCTCGGCGTGAGTTTTTCAAATCGCTTAAGCACTGCCCGGGTCCAGTTATTACGCCTGACCGTCGTGACTCTTCCCAGCACCAATCCTCGAGGTCAAGTCTCAATACTATTTATTCTGAAATCAATGACAGCAAGCAGCTGACACCTGCCACAACTGTGATACAACCTCGCGTCTCCAACAAAGCATCTCATCAAATCCCACCTCATTTCCAGGACAAGTTTCAAGAGTATTGTCGCGCTTATCCTTCCTACACCGGCTCATGTTTAGATTTTTTACACACATGTTACCTTCTCTTACAATTACAAAGTAGCGGAGAACGCTTTCCCGTTTGTCTTCTAGATGATTTGATTTTTCGACATCACATGGAATACCGGAATTATCAAATTGAGCAAGTGGCTACAGGGCATGACGCGGTTCCTTATCAAACTTATTATTACGACTCGGAATTTAACATCGAATGTACGAACAGGGTCGTGAAGCCTGATCTCATCAGATCTCTCGAATCCAGCACTGAGTTATGGTGTATATATTCAGCGGCTCCCGGCATGCCTCAAAGTCCATCTCCAAGTGGATACGTCCAGCCCGACTCGGCGAAATATAGTCCAACTCATTCAAAGCTTGATCGCACGAGTAAGAGGCGGGATGCTGTTGAAAATCGTATGAATAGCTCTTCCGCCTCCGAAGATCGAGGTGGCACGGATCTAAATGGTGGGAATCTCTCTGAATCTAATATATCACCAGCACCATGTCTACAGCCAAATAGAAATCAACTTTCTCATGAATCCCAATCTAGCAGAGTGGAGTCTTGGTTGTGCCAAGCTGCAGGGCATGAGTCACCACTGCTAGGGGATGGCTCATCCGAGATAGATGACGATGTCTCTGTGGCAGAGCTCGAAACACAGAACGCTGATATTTCCGATACGGGGAACGCAAATGGGACACCTTGGTCACAGCACCGAATTGCGGAAATAACACACGTTACCCTGAGTCCTCCAAGCAGCTATGCAAAAGCTACGTTCACCGATGACGAGGTATCTAGTCTAGACCATGATTTTGATGTCTGGTGGCGTGACAGGAACACAGCGTTCAAGGAATGGGGTAGGGCTCATGAAGTTGTTGCACGACGTAACGAAGGATTGGCACGGTTACAGATTGATGCAAGAGGCAGCTTGCGTCCTATCCTCAATAGTCATATCGATATAGGTAGCTGGAGAAGAAAGAGTATAGATTGATCAGGGCAATCTCCTACTGGGTCGCACGCAGAATCTTCTGATCTTACCAAACCCAGTTAATCCTAGGATATATTCCTGTACTGTCTAAAAGCTCTGGAAGTCAATGCTGTGCTGCTGCAAGGTGGGCAAATGCAGCTCTATATACTTGCTGGCGGTCTTCTATAGCCAAGAGCTAGAACAATTCTCTGGGTAGTCTGTAGAATACCACTTATGAATTCTGCTTGATTATCCATTTCTAGTCCTGGTTTTACATTCCTGACTTTGTTCCCATGACTATTTTTGTTACTCTAGAGAACAGTCTGTTTCAGACTACGCAGATAAGTACAGTACCATCATTTACTACCTAGGTACTTTTGCAATGTATCATTCATATGGTCTGTACGGCGGAAACTCGGACTGATAAATCATACCATAGTACTATGTAGGTGGTACAATACAATACATAGGTAATTAATTTAAAGGTCCGAGTTCTTCGTATACGTTATCGTAAGAATGCTTAAATTAACGACACAATATCTAATCTCACTCTGTTGAGGACTTCCTGGATGTGAGGTTGCGCTGCGATGAGCTTACATAGTCTGGAATATGTTTGCTTCGGATGTCTTCAGATCTTACTTTAATGAAGCCTTCAACTTTTATGATAACCTGACGACAGAAATTGGTGCGATATAGTCTCCTGAATATAGTCGCGATCTCCCATGATATCCTAACAATAACAATCAGTTGCTGGCCCTCGCGGTGTATATTACTTCTTACTCCCTGTCTTTTTAGTTTTGGGTCTTTTAATACCTCCATCGGTGCTCTCGACAGCTCAATTGCGATCCTTGATTCTTCCACTAAGTTGCAGTTGTTTCGTATACTACAACATCAGAGAAGGCGGTTTTGATGTAATATCTGTTGATATCTTCATTTGGACGTTCGTCCTCATTGGTTTTTATGATGTTCGACGAGATTTCCGAAAGATTCATGTGGTGGTCAACGATGTAGATGGAAACGGGAAAATAATCCAGGAAGAGTCTTCTCAAGAAAACGACGCAGCGAGTATAGTGAAGCTCGGATCAGACAAAGCAAACGGACTTAGTCAACCAGTAAGCCAAAACTACTGGGAAGAACCATACCCCCGAGCATTACTCGGTCGCCTTATCTGGTCTCTAGACCTAATCGGAACATTTCGTCTGCATAATTGGAAAATCGGCGACGCTCAACACGATGCTCGCCAACCTGTTCCACCACAGATCCGCTCGAAATACCTCCACATGCTATTTTTGGGATGCATCAGAAGTTATTTCGCCTTAGATACAGCATCGTTAGTCTCCCGGTCTGATCCATATTTTCACGACTCCTCGGTCTCCATCTTCGACTCGAGTACCCATCCTCTCTTCTCTGGCACTCCGTTCCCAACCTTCACCCTTCCCATCCTTCGGATTCTAATTCTCGAACTCCAAATCTACGGCGCCGTCTCGTTCTACACCTTCTACCTCCCTATCTCCATCTATACCCTCCTCCTAGCTCTCCTCCCCTCGTCCATGACCACTTCCCTCCCTCACGACTGGATCCCCCATCATTTCCCCGTCCACTTCGGGCCCTTTTTCCAACCCATCAGCCGTTTCGGTCTTCGCGGCTTCTGGGGCAAGTTCTGGCATCAATACATGCGCCAACTCTGCATCCCTCTGGGAATATTCCTTTCACACCTTCTCCATCTCCCCCGCATATCTCTCTCGCGGTACGTCCTCATCACATCAACAACCTTCTTCCTCTCGGGCATCATACACATGGGTCTGGTCCCCCCTTCCCCGATAATCTCCTCCATGTCCCCGCTCCATATCAGATTCTACTTGGCCTCTTTTTTCTGGGCCCAAGTTCCAGGGGTTGTCATCGAGGTTTTGTTTTTTGAACTACTTGTGAAGAGAGTCATGAGCGAAAGGTTTCGAAGGGGTGTGGTTAGTCAGATATTGGTTTTTGCGTGGACGGCCATGTGGTTGGGAGCTACCTTCCCGTTGTTTGGAGTCGCGACGAAGGAGTTGGGGTATTGGAGGATTTGGGGTGTGCCGTGGAGTGTTTGGAGAACGGTTGGAGTTGGAGGAAGGGGTGTTGGTGTGTGGAAGGTATCGAATTTGGTGGTTTGGTTATTTGGTAAGATGGGCCACGTATAAGCAGATCGAAGGAGAGACGTAGGATCAGGAACGAAGAACTTCGTTAGTAAAAAGACTTAGAGGATGATTTCATTTTGATCGATTTGGGTAAGAATTGAAGTATCAGATATAAACAATGAAAGGGTCATAGACAGATATCAAATATTTATAACGGGAAGCAACTCATGGGTATATACAAATGCATATAATAATAATCAAGGATATCACAATAAAAAGAAAAACTATAAAAAAAAAACCTCCTAATCGTCATCAATCGTAATAATCGTAGTCCCGGACCTCACACTCTCTTCTCCAGAATAAGGCCTCCCTCCCATCAACATAGGACGATCCCCAATCCCGCTATCCGCACCTTCGATATCGACAGAATCATTCCTCTGCCTCGAAGAGAACGGACCCAAAGTCTCTTCATCAAGCGTCCGCGACGAACTCAATTGCGGCGATGATACAGTTCGTCGTTTAGTACGACGTTTAGTACGACGTTTAAGCATGCAGGTATCGCACATGAGTTTTCCTGATATGGGGGGTTTGTTGTTGCAGATAAGACATTTCAATATTCGGGGGGGTTTGGCTAGGGTGTTTCTATGGAGGATATGGGTTGTGTCGCTTACTACGCGACGTTTGTGGGGAGGGCGGGAAGGTCGTTGGGAAGGGGAGTCGCTTGTTTGCGTAGATAGGCGCTTGCGTGGTCGGATTGGAGAAGCGTGAGTGGGTGTGGGTGATGGGTTCGGTGAGGGTGTTGGGGTTTCTAGTTCAGGGGTTGCCAACGGTGTGTCGATGACGGGGTTTGGGGATCGTGGCCGGGGAGTCTCGAGGGAGCTAGGATCGCTGATTGAATGGAAGAGTCCAATGCGCGGGCCGATTTGACGACGTGGTGTTTCTTGCTCAGGAGAACTGTTGGATTGGTCACGAAGAGCTTGTTCGTCCGAGTTCACTTCTCTATCCGGCGTGGGTAATGTGCTGGTCTTGATATCTTCTTGGAGCCAGGAGCGACCTTTTGAATCTTGGACGAAAAGATCCATGTGATCGTGTGAGTCAACCAATGACCTTGCACCATTGATACGACGGACATACTCCTCTTTAAGTACGGGAACTTCGTCGTTCTGATAAGGTGCACAACGCTCCATCCAGGCGATCCAGTGATTAACCACTTCTATGGCCTTGTTGACACTTGTCTTAAACCATTCCTTGTGTCGCCTACCGCATTGGGATCGTTTGTTCTCACAGAGAAGATACCATTTTCGAATGTTTTCGAGTTCAAGCTCCGTGTGAATCAAGAGTTCAACTCGCTTGGCACAGGGTACAGTACCACTTCGGTAGACTAGAATTGGGCGTGATTTGCATTGACTCCTGTGGCCACTTAACCTCTGCTGTATGTCGCGAGTTAGTCCTATTTTCACGAACGAGTCCTCATCTGGCTCCTTATAGATGTAGATAAGCCCAGCCCTCATCTCTGATTGTTTCAATCTCTTCTTGATTATCTCTTGCAGAGACTTGGGCTTGTTCGTTCGATAGTCACAGAAACGCTGATGCTGAAGATTGTTTACTAGATGATCGATCCCAAAAGGAAGATCAGACGTCGAGCGCGCTCTGTCTGGAGTTGTTTCTTTGCTGGAAGTGGACGCAAACTCAAGTACCGCCGAGTAGTCATCGTTCGTGATCCAATGTTCTGCATCAAAAGCTCCAGGAATTCGATACGTATCGATGGATTGCGTGGGAGTAATTGCCTCTGCGTTGAATGACCCTGTAGTGAATGCAGATCGGTCTGCGTGAGATGTGGACGCGGGATTGGTTCGGATGCCTTCGCTTGAGGATTGACGTCTGCGCCACCTTGCCGATAACTCTTGATGCCAGCGTTGAATCACTCTGTCAAGGCGATGAATGTTTGGCTTGTGCAAGGTGCAGAGGTTGTGCTGAGCATATGCATATAGTTCATCTTGGAACGACGGACTGCTCGGGTCGACAACCAGGAGCGTGTTCAAGGTAGTTTCTGCCCATCTCCGTTTGTCTACCTCCGGACGTCGACAACACCGCTTATCGACTCTGGTTCGGTAGATGCACTGTGTGTCATCAGGTTGGAACGAAAAGAAAGAAAACGGGAGGATGGAGCCATCTGAAAAGAGTGTTTTGCTTGCTTTATTCCACCACTTCTTCGCCGAAGTCCTGATGGCCTGAAAAGAGAAGATGATAAAACACGCAGAGAGACAATGGGTGATGTACCAGTGCACCATATTGAGGGCGTCAACCACGAATGGGACATTTAATTCGCAAATAGGATGACGATAACCGCTGGGATTGTGGTGTGTTGAAGTACTTACCCTGTCAATATCCTCGAGGGCGATGCATCCCTGCCTACCTACCCACCTGAGGTATCTACCATAGTAGTAGCCTGCAGCAATGAGGCACTATTGAATTTGAAGGCTGAGCTGAGGGTTGGCACCTATGGCGCAAGCGAGTGGGATTGCTGCGACTGGCTGTGTGGTCAGTTAAGCGCCGGCCGGGATGGCTCGTTATCGGTGCGGGAGTCGGCCCAGTCTTCGATTGGAAACATTCATCCGATGTGATGGCCTAGCGACGACCTAAACACTATTTCCGTGAAGAGAACCGTGATACGCGAAGCAGTTGATCCGTTTCCATTGTGCGGGGCAAGCATTGCCTCATGCATGGACACATTGTCTTCATGCAGGACAACATTTCCTCGTCCAGTTCAACTGAATATTTCGTATCAACACTCAAGGCTATAATTATACATGACACAAAGAGATATTCGATCGGCAAGTATATACAAGTAGCATACAAAATGCAATTGATTGAAGTCACCGATAGATTGGAATCGTACAATAAGGCATACCAAGAGTCGTGTAGCCGGCCAATCAATCCGTTAATCACTCCTTACTGTATAGCCGGGAAAGCAACTCCACCTGGGAAGAGACATCCCTAGGCACCCCATTACGAAAGAACGGGCCAGCGAAGAGTGGATGAGTAAGGGATCCCTTCCCCTCTCCATCACGTTCATGTCCTCTACCTAGTCTGACCCTTACGGCGGCCTGGTTCATAACAGAGATCCTGCACTCAACCTTCAAGTAGCTGTAAAAAACCAAGAATCTAGTGATATATATATCTAAAATATACAAATTTAGCCTCTTCTACCTTGGGTTTACTCGATTTCACTTGACTTCAATCTATTCGAACCAAATCGAGTCCGCAGCAGCCAAAAATGGGGGTTAGGTGAAATTCTTGGTGGTGAAATTTTGAAATCGAAATTTTTGAAATGAAATGAAATTACTCAATTTCATTTCAAAGTCTTGGCATTGGTGCCATCTCTAGTCGAAGAAGAGTGTCGAGGAAGAGTGTCGAGGAAGAGTGTCGAG
>LCWF01000011.1:8752-73466 GCA_001006345.1 Phaeomoniella chlamydospora | reverse complement strand
GAAGAGTGAAGAGGAAGAGTGAAGAGTGTCGAAATGCCAAGTCTCCTGATCCGGACTAGTTGAATGCGCTGACTACGATCTTCCTGATTGTTATGGGCAACCCGATCGGCCGTACGCATCGTAAACCGGTACTGTAAAGACATATTTCCCCGGCCATCATACTCGTATTTCCAGTTCTGTGATACTCATACTTTGACCGTATTCTCTTCTCATAACCATTTCCCCCCTAGAGAATCTCTAATATCTCTTGTTCAACACTCTTACTTTCTTTCTTGTCCCAAGGCTGCTCTACCCACCGCGTCGGATCATTATTCGAATATAGCTTACTTGCCAATTCCATCATCAGGTGTGTCAGACCGTTCCCATGCTATCCGAGAGCGCTGACATGTAAGTCGTTGACCGAAAGGATATTTCTGAGCTATAAAAGAGGATAAAAGCATATGTTTGTCATGCCTGTCACAAGATCAACTGTGACCTTGAGGGACTTGCTCTCTTGCTGCGGTCCTGTCTTTCGCACAACCAGGTGATCGCTCATACATGATTCGGTAAATACAAATGAGCAGTCTTGAAGGACTCGATAGCCCGGACATGTTGGCTTGGTACTGACCAGCTGCTAAAAAGCCTCAGATGTCCCATTCATTTGAATCTCGTGCATAAAGAGTGAGATTATTCTTGCGTGAGGAGACTCTCGACATCGCTGCCGTCGAGAGTACGCTGCAGATCGCTTTTTATCAACGTCACCATGGAGTACGTCATCCGTTTCAAATCTAGACGATAGGGATGGACCCGCACTGCATACATCAAACTCGCACAACACAACTGATTCGACGAGGTAAAATCTGACGGCGAATTCTAGCAATCAATCGATCCAGGAGCCACCTACAACAAATGCACAGATCATCCAGCGTCTGCCAACGGTGCGATCATAGCAAACGGTAGACGATCCAAGACATACCGCTTCACCAGTAATATCGAGTCAATCCTCACCACCTACAGACTCTGTGGTCGCACCTCATCGCTCGCCAACGCTATTCCGAGAACATTTCCTTGATGGCGACAATCGGCTTCAGAACCTCAACCTGAATTGGGAAGACGAGATCGCCGTGGGTCCGACACCAGGGCTTTCGCCAATACCTGATAGCCAACACCATACAGGGAGTCTTTCACCGAGAGAACTGGCGCGTCTGAATAGAAGCTCTACAGTATTCGAAAATTCATCACCACTGCGGAGGGAATGTCATTACGAAGCACACGAACGTCTCTACGACCATGGGCGTATTCAGAATGCCAATTGGTCATCGATTCTTACTCAAAAGAATGCCCATATCGTAACTACAGCCAAATACGCCGGCAGAGCTGCAAAACCATATCAGAACAGCACATAAGAGAGGAAATCTAATGCTTCGCAAGAAGAAGATGGGGTGACAAACAAATTGCACCGGAATGAAAGGCACTATTAACCTCAACGACATCTAACACTCAGGGTGCCGCTATTGACACTCAAACATAAATACGACGAGCGAATCTTAGAGATTTTACTGTACAACACCCGAAAATCACGAGAAGTCATGGTCAAAGCCTTTCATCGCTATGGAATATATAATAACGATATCTTAGCGATTTAAGTGACAGGCAGGTCTTATCCCCAATCAGGTGATCCTAGTCAATTTCGGTCACCATCTCTTTTTCTATGGACCATTTCGATCCATCGTAAGTTTCTTGGATGTAAGACAGCATAATCGCGTTCGCGAAGCGATACTGAGGGAAACGCATGGAACGATGGAATCTCAACAGCGATCAGGACCATGTACAGTATGAGTTCTCAGGACCTGGTTGCGCTAAAAGGGATGCACTGTTCACCTCTTCTGGCTTTTCTTTACAAAGAAACGCAATCAAGATCGCATTGACTATAACATATATTGAATGTCCGCTCCTCGAAAGTAGCAAATTACTAGAGTTTTATTGGTTGTGATGGATGCGTTGAAGTGTGAGTATTACTGTTCCGTATGGATACAACCTGTAAATACAGGACATGGGAAAGGGGTAACCATTCAATCTCCCTCAACTCATTTCGCATATCATGACATGTCGCTCAGGAATCATACTGCAAAATAATGTTTCCTTGAGAGCGTTTTCCATTTTTGAAAAACTTCCCCAAACGGCCCTGCAGCTTTTAGACGCTGGGTCCAGTGGCGCATCCTATCCATGTTAAACCGATATGGGTGCCCCATTACTGGACTGCAGATAGGGGCCGTGACTCATCGGCTCCTTATCGTATAGGACGGTCATCAAGATGCTGCTTGATGTTTTAGTATGTCTAGTTTCCGGGGACTTTGCTGGTGAACAAAATTGTAGAGGTATACCTCCTTTGGTTGATCCCAATGCATGTTCGACTAGGTCTCCGTTACTCTGTGAGACAAGCAACTGCTAAATGATATTTACGTACAGCTCGCTTAGACCGGTCGCCTTCATTTTCTCGGCATGGTCGATTCAGGCAACGGTTTTTATATGACCTTTGAAGGTAGGACAAGACGCTGTATGCGTGTCTAGCAAAGTTCATATTCTACGGAAGAGGTATATTCTTTGGTGAGCTCGACAAGAGCCATGCACTCAACCACCTTTTGTGTGGCCCAAGCTGATACGACGGGTTACAAGGTATTGCCTGGCTTGCTGGACACGGATTGCTCGCTCCGACTGCTTTCGAAGTACCTCAGCTACATGCCATCCTACAATTATCTCTCACAGGACCACTCGGGGGTGTGATTGACTAGTTTAATGGTTCAGCTACCAGTAGACTTACACAAACATCTGTGGATAGTGGGTGAGATCATCCAGAAGGATTCGTGTCACATATATGCATGCAAGACGAAGACTAGCATCTTGTAAAACCAGAGACCGCTGTGACAGGGATGGGGCGTCTATGGGACTGTGACCGGCAATTTCACACCTCCCTGGACATAGGCTCTGAGTGCCCTCGAGGCTGGGATCTGTGACCCAATAAAGGTAACGTTATGGGTACCATACCAAGTCGTGTAAGTCCATACTTCGATCGAGACAGTAGCAATTGCTGCAGCTTTCGCCAGACTCTTCTCCTTCTGACCCATGCAGGTCACCCATGCACTGATTTCCTCAAAACTTTCCTCATTCCTCGGTCCACCGAGTTTCTTAATGCTTCGTGGCATTACAGTAGTCACAGGAGCGGCAGTTCGGATCCTTACACATCTTGAGATGCGGGCCGTAGGAATGAAATTCATCGGCCGACACTCGATCAAGCAATGGTCCGACTCTTTTGTTCTTGTCACATTATCCACGTTCTTCTGGCCCTGTCCCTTCACACTTGCTTTGAAATGAGATTTCGATCCTGACACATATTCTCAGCATTTGACCTGGACCAGATCCCAGAGCTTGGTCTCCGAATTCTCCTACTATTTTCCATCTGAAAGCACATATCTCTGTTCTAATCCAACTGACTATGCCAAAATCAATCTGAAGATAATCACCAAAATCTAGTTTTGTACTATGCAAAGTCATTTTAGACCTATCTCATTCCTCCTCTTCCTCCTCCTCTTCTTCTTCATCGTTCTCGGCTACTGTAAGCACAGCCTCTAGATCCAAAGCTTTACTCCTGTTGTCAGAGGAAGTCATATCAGCAGTATTTTCATCAAGCTCCCTGACAATGTCCATA
This sequence comes from Phaeomoniella chlamydospora, assembly GCA_001006345.1. Classification (NCBI taxonomy): domain Eukaryota; kingdom Fungi; phylum Ascomycota; class Eurotiomycetes; order Phaeomoniellales; family Phaeomoniellaceae; genus Phaeomoniella; species Phaeomoniella chlamydospora. Next base: position 69,781 of record LCWF01000011.1, on the reverse strand, counting down.
AAATCTACGAAAGACCGCTTGTTACCCTTTGTGACCCAAGCTATACAATCGTCGATGACTTCCAACTTCTTCTCTAAATAGGATAATGAGTGGATGTTGGCATCTCCTCTGTTGGGCGTAGTGCTACTGCAAGCACGGTCTTGGCTGTAGGATGATTTGACGGCAATATGAATAGCACTAACACGTTCTCTTCCCCGTAGCTCAGGACAATGCTTCCAACTAGGTTTCATGGCAGCTTCAGCTTCTTCGAAAAACTTCTTATGCGTATTGATAGAAGATAAAGGGCAAGGGCGGCGAGGTCGGGCAATCCAGGTGTTTTGCGGTCCGGGAGTGATGAAGGCGAGGCTTGTTCTTCTATTGGTGCAACTGTTCTTCGGCGTTCGTGCCGAGGGGATTGAAGACCGCATGCCTTCGTAGTTTCTCTTGGGAAGCGAAGAAGCCCTTGCCGATGAGGACATGTCGTGTGGACCGTCCAAGTTATTTGCTGGGCCTGATCTCTGGGGAGGTTGCATCGAGGGCGGCACACTTTTTGATGCTGGTTGATTATTTCCATAGCGGTGTATGGAGTCGGGCACTTCATCGCTGTGCATTGGTGATCTGGATTCTTCTGCGTCGGTGAGATTCGTTTCTGAGCCCAGGTATGGTGAGTTGTCGGACTTTTCTGTTTCAGATCCGTCACGGTTCTCGGACGCTGGGATGTGTCCGCCGGTGGTATCCAACACGTTATGCCTTATTGCGAGCGATGTGGTATCGGCATGAGGTTGGTGTGTTGTGCTGCTAACCCCGTCTCCTTTCGGGAGGGAGACAGATTCATGGTGTACAGCGTTTCCATCCAAGGTTTGAGACTCTAACGGCGAAGAAGTGGCATTAGAACAATGGCTCTGTAAGGGAATGGATGGCGTTGTGTGTGTCTCGTTTTCCTGAGTACTAGGAGTGTCCTCATCAGAACGATCAGCGCCACCAATCGTAGGATCCGTAATTGGACATCTAGTGCCCCGTTGTGGAGGTGACGCGACTGGAGGGACGACGGCTATCGGCTGATGCACCGCGGTGGCGGTTGTGATGCCACTCGTTTTTGAAAGGTGCCCCTGCGAAGTTGGTCGTGACTGTGAAGATATTATGGTGATCGTCTCTTCATCTTCTCTCTCATTGTCAAGACCCTGAGCCTCGAGATCAACCTCGCGAAGAATTTCAGCAGGTCCTGACCCTGCGGGCTTGGAAGAGACTGCCGAGTTCCTCCGTAGTTGACTCACGTGTTCCCTCTGGCTAGTTTGTTGAGACGGGAATTTTCGTGTCGCAGGTCTCTTCGAACCGCCGAGTCCGGCCCTCTGATGCTCTTCGTCGTCTCCTCCACTGCTTGCTATATCGGTCCAAGCACGTTTATTGGCACACGAGATAGAGGTAGCACGGTCTTTTGTGATAACAGGAGACAATGACCAGTTTTCTCCTCCTAACCAGATGTAATAGAGAGTCGATGATTCGCATTTCAGAGGGTAACCAACCGTTTCTTTGCCTGGACGACCAATCAAGCAAGTTTCTTGTAGGATCGCCCCTTGTGCAATCATGAAAAGCCATTTTCCGTAAGGTTGAGCTTTCACTGTGACTTCGTTTCCTTCACTGATGTATCTCGCAGGCGTTCCATCGGAGTATCCCTCCACATGCTTCTTGTTTCTCCCACGGACGTAGCAGGGCGGTGGTGAGTCGGGATTCTGGATAAGCCATTCATCAAGTAACCTTCGAAGATGGTTTGGCATCTGAGACTCTCCACTCAAATCTTGATTTGCTGGACGGACTGGTGAACGGATTGCTGGTTTGACTGAAAACACCAGGCGCTCAGGGACCATGGAGCAACGGAACAATGGGTCTGGCAAGGTAGGCGCCGGGCTTCTTTCGCCACTCGAACTGCGAATGGAAACTGGCGAAGCCGCTGTTCTGTTCTGTCCCACAGACACGTCAGCATTGGGAGACCTGTCAGGAAATAGCCAGTCCGGGGCCGTGCCATTATTACGACAGTAATGCTTGAAGAAGGTCGGAGACCCTAGGTTGTAGTCATCTAGGGTTGAGTGATATTCTCGAACGCCGAATCCTAACTCAGCCACTGACTTCTCTTTCTCCTTCACGATGAACGACTTCTTGAACGATGGAGTGATACATATGATATAATGCCACTCATTCAGGTATTCCACTTTAAAACACCGCATTTTGACTACTTTGTCGTTTTCGTCATACCAACGTACCTGGTTGTCTTTGTCAGAGAAGATTTGGCGAGGCATTTCTTTGTATGCAAAAGGCAAATCTTTTCTCCGTGTGGTCCGGTAGTATTCCGCGAGAAGGTTCACCAATTTGTCGTCTGCAACCTCGATATTTGATTGAGTGTGTACTGATTCTGTAGAGTCGTACTCCCGTTTTATATGATCAGTCAACAAGCTCTCGAAGCTCGAAGGCTCCATGCCAGATCCAACGGCTGTCAGTGGTATTGAATATAGCAACAGGTGTACCCGATGAGGGTAATGAGAGCACAATATGCGGGCTGTATTGGTAAGGGCTGTCAAGATTTGTACGATGAGTGCCAGCATCGGTTGCATCCGAAAGTTAAGGATACAGAATGGGACATTGGCAATTTGATGCATGGTCATTGACAGAGAATAGACAAGAGGGAAGTAGAGAAAGAAGAGCGGTGCTATTCCAGCAACGACTCGACTGCAACATAGGGCCCCTTTTTTCTAACTAGGCTAGCGTAATTCCTCCTGACTCGGGCCTACATGAGAAAAGAGAGAAAAAAGAACAGAGAGAAAGAAATGGAATAGTGTACAGAGAAGCTGCAGATACGAAACGACGCCGAACAAATCCGTGTGAAATCCTGCGCGACGCCATAATTACCACTTGTGCCTGGATATACCAAGTCTAAGGTTGTGATAAAGATCCTGGCTGCTGGTGTCGTTTATGTCAAATCACACGGATCAGTTTCCGCCGACCCAAGCGGACCAATCGGAAGGCTCGCGGTCATGATGGTGCTGGTAGTGCGTGACAGGGATCTGTTGAAGTTGGGCTCTCAGAAGAGTATCAATCGACTGAGTCCCAAGGACGAGGCTGAGATTTTGTTCACAATGGCGTTTCTAGTGTAGAAATAGATTTCCACTGGCCAGGGGGCGAAGTAGGGAAGAGATAGTGGGCAAGACGTGTTAGCGACACGTGCCGCACAAGGATTATCATAAACAATTTCAAATGTCATCCAATCGATCTCTCTACGATCGACGATGCAACTCGTGTTCTCTAACAATCTCGTGTCGTCTGTATTGTCTTTACTCTTCTATGTAAATTCCGTATTCTTCTTGCATGGGCTAAAATTGTACTCTCCCTCCCTGCTGCCAAGCCCAGCTTTGTATCTCTCACACACACCCCCCCCCCCCCCCCCCTTTACTCCGCTTTTGGACTGCTGTGTGGATGCTTGATATTGTTCACATACCTCCTACAACCGGTCTAACTTATTGAGGTTGAAGGGAAGATAAAGAATTCTATCTACGGTGATCTTAGAACTCTGCTGACTTGGAGCAAGCGCAACTATAGGCAGAGTTAATTGCAAGCACTTTCTTGATCTTCTGAATCCCTTGATCTATCACATAACCAACATTTACCATTTCAGGTTGACACAGTACAGATTTCCGCTTTATATAATCACCTAAGTACAGTCAGGCCTCAGTCTAATTGCTGTTCAGTTCCTTGAAATTGCACCAGCACGACTTCAAGCATATTCATGAAACCTGGTCCTTACCTATTTTCTGTCCTTTAGTAATCTATAAACCCTTTTTCTAGACCAGTCCGGCAATTGCACATATGACTATGTATCATAATTATAGTCCGTAAACTCTTGCTTCTCAGCCTTGGGTAAGCTGCTGATAGACCCTCAGCATACCTACGCAGTGCCGCCGCGCAGAGAGCTCACCCGAAGGATGTCATTCTATTGTCATTGTTTCAAAGCCTCATGCCCAATGTTTAATCAGTCATGGCACAGATTTAGAGACCTCGGGAAACATTTGAATGAGGAACCGATGGCTTCCGAGGATATAGACGGCGAGGCAGATCCAACACCAGAGTTCTTAACGACGCTCAATGGCGCTACGTTTCAAATCCCTGAGAAGATCATGAAGGATGATCCCGATGTCGATCTCTGGGTACACCTGCGAGAGCAAATCCGCAAATATGGGGCAGAGCTTGACGAAGTGACAAGAAAGCCCGAAGCCGCCTGGTGAAGCTGGAAGATCCTGCGTTCACCAAAGTACCACTGGCATGATAGAACAGAGCTAGCTGATTCTGATGCTAGCGTTCGATGGAACCTATTTCTTCCCATTGATGGGAGCTCGGACATTCGCTTTCTTCTACAGTATCTCCCAAGCTTGTCGATCTTCTTGGGGAGTCTTCTGCAAACGTAAACGGTAGCCAATCAAAATCGCAATAACGTCGCGTTGAAGTTGGAGTCTCAAACAAGTTCGCTTCTGGCAATACCCAGCGTTCTCAATTCGCATCAAGATCCCAGAGAATAGATAAGGCGGTCAGGAAAGTTGAATGCTCGGCAAAAACTGTTGGCCAGTATATCAGAATGGTTGCTTTATCAATCGGCCTTTCCCTGCTTAGGTGTGACTGGTTAGCGTATACTGCATGTCTCACTGCTAGGAATAACATGGATGAGGATGACTCATGCGAGGCAGAACTAGAGTAAATTTGCTATTGTATCTTAGAGCACTGGCCAGCGACATCAGGCTGAGAAGATGGCCGTTAGTGTGGACGTGTACATATCTGATTTCCCCTTACGATACAATACCGTAATTGCAATACGGTATACATAGCTTTCACAACACTCTTGGTTACGAAAGGAGTAACCCACCTTTTGCATCGCCCATGTGCTCTTGAAGATAGATAAATGAGTGCAGGCGTGGAAAATAAATGAACAGTGTTTACTTTCACATATTGTTGATTGTCAGTCTGTGTTGGATCGCCATGATTTGATTTCCCACATTTGTCTCGAAGAGGATCCTATTCCAGAAACAACCGGTATGGAAACTCCTACCGAATCAGATTATGCTTCGACCTATGAACCATCACTGCCGCACCTCACAACTTCATGTCCTTTGACGCAAGAAGCTAGTTCCCGGTCTCAAGCACGTTCAGAACTACAGCACGAGGGCTCAAGAGGTCATCAACACCAGAATGAAGTCATCGGAAGGAGGTCGTCTAGGCCCACATACCCTATCAATGAGGCCGTCTCGAGCGACATTCAACCTGCCAGCACAGAAATGATGAATCTTGTAAATACGAATATTGAGCTCTATGGCTTGGGAAACGTTTCGTTTCTCTACTCCAAAAAACCTGAGTATATCTATTCCAATAACAACACAATGGTTCAATGGAGGGACAATGAGGGTAAAGAAGTTAAAATTCAAATCTTTTCAATTAACCTCGCATACTCCGTTCAGTACATCCTCTGTGTCTGTCTGGCCGGGAATCGAAGAATTGTTATCAAAGATGGGACATGGGGAGGCGATGATCCCCAGCGGACCGGATATCACTCATTAATCGAGGACAACACGCTCAGCGAAGCCCCTGACTACTGGAGAACTATCACGATTATCGAAGTGCAGGAGCAAGGTGAGTGTTGTTAATCTTCTTGCTTCGACGGAGTTACTCCTTTATCTCCATGCTGACCTAGGATATTGTTAACAGAGAAGCCATCTGCCATACCTTCTCACCTATTGAGAATGATCGAAGACTGGTATTTCGATAACCCTAACAGTGCCGATATGCCTCCATTCGCAGTTCGATCGCTGCAAAAATCCAAGCTTGATTATTGCGCCGATAAGAAAACACCAGCAAAATTCGTAGATAACAATGGGCAAACGTTACTTGTACGACGCCTTCGATATCTTCCAAAGGTCTACGTCACAATTGCAGAAGGGGGCAATCTCGGCGGGCCTGTCCTGATTGGACGCCCGTCAAAACTCAAGTCGTCTTGGCGTACCTGGTTGGGGGAAGACAGCTGGTCAGAAAGGCACACCGTAAGAAAAGTGAAAAATAGATCTGCACTTTGCAGGAAACGAAAAGAGAACAGTCTGAAGAGCCCATCTTCCAATGCTTATTTCGATGATTTGTCTAGTACTGACGAAGAGCCGGAAGGAGAGTTCGAATCAGGCTCAAGCTATTGTGATGATGAGAATGAACAGGATGACAATGATACTACGGACAGCTGGTACCGCAGTACCTCACATTTATCATCACAGCCAGTTAAGAAGTCCCTGATACTTACTCTCGGATACAGAAAGCGACAGGAAGGTAGCCTTCAGGAGATCTCCAATAGTCTCCATCAAACAGCAGATGTGCCGGACAATGCTCTAGAGACAGGTCCTCAACTGCCAGATACCAGTTCAGTGAGAGAAGACTTACAACAGGGCACTGAGAACGAAGACTTGCAACCAAGTGTGTCTGCGATAGAACTGCCTGGTGCCAGCTGTAACCTTTCTTCAACATACAGCAGGCTTCCGTTTCCCAAGGGTTCAATTGCCGATCCGATAGATATCTCCGATGATGATGAACCACGGATCAAAAGAGAAAGCTCGAAACCAAGAATAACAGATCACAACCAGATGCATGTTGATGACCTGGATACCTGGGTGGACAATTTGCAATCCGGTGAGCTGAATCAAGATCCAATATCAGGACTCGATATGATGGGCCAAGGGGCAAACGAAAATAGAGCAGTCCGCCACATGGATTCGAATATAAGGACATTGATTGAAGAACAACCTACAGAATCGAAAATACCAAACGCATCGACAGATGCTGCGGTCTCGAGTATTGCGAATCAAAGCATCCTATCCAACCCTCTTCGCCATTTATCTGAAATCTCAGCACGGTCCAGTATAGCAGGGTCTTTGGGGCAGCATGCTAGTGCAAGCGGTGTTCTAGTCACCTTCCTAGGTCCTGTCCAGGACTATACACGACAGTTCTCAGAGTTGGCTTCCAAAGAGAAACTGTTTAGGCACTCTAAGGTTGCCATGCACGAGAACTGGGATTCGGAAGAATTCAGAGGGAAGGAGACCGTGGATTTTCTGTTCATATCAGTCAAGGACGGCGTTAGACCCGATGAGACCTATCAACAGAAAGCCTGGAGAATCAAACATACTCGTCGGATGCTCGTCACCAATGGCGACGAAGTTTCTTTCCAAAAGCTAGTGCGGTTCGTGAATGAATTGGATTCACTGCAAGAGCAGTCTTCCAACCCACAGAAGCCCGAGCTTGAGGTTGTCATGTCGCCTGCGGAGAGCTGAGTGACTACAAAGCTGTTTTGAGAGAAAGAGGAAGAGATAGAGAATACTTTCGGTACTGTGCGTTTGTCTTTGCCTTACTATGGATGGTGTAATGTCTGGCCAATTCCTTGATTGTCCCAATCGATGTCTCGACCTTGGAAACACTTCACAGACCTCTGATAAGCACAAAGTCTGCCATCAGTTGATTCCATCACCGTCTCTGACATAAATAGAAGTCATCGTGAAGTCATAATTGCTAATGTTTCTTTCTTTAATTTCGAAATTGTCTGTGCCGTTCGTTACAAAATATATTATTGATTCCCAGGGCTTTTCAAGCTCGTAGACTATAATTAAGTATCCCCTATTCACCCATTCATGAGTTACCGATCTATAGCGAAATGAACAATCACCAAAACTGACCTCCCCAAATTCCATCTCCATTCTCAGGCCTGAACACTTGTCATGTTGGACTCGAGCTACGACCAAGCCGCCCTGGGCTATGGCGTGCTATTTCATATAGCTTGTTTATATACTTAGTGAAGCTGACTCATGATATGTAGTAAAAGGCATAAGAAGTTTAGTCTATAGTTACTAAGAGTGTTAGATTTAGTTGGTTTATGTCCGGTCGAGTTGGGTTTTGGTTAAGCTGGGTTTGGAAGAGTGTCGACTTCGGATAAATCTACGAATGTCTTCGCAAAACACTTGAAGATCAGAATCTTATTGTAGCCTCGCATAAGAACTGTATAGTCAAGTACCATTTTCCGCCTATCGGTGGAAGGATCGTATCCTGTGCATCAACGAGTGAAGATATCTTCCAATGTTAGAACGGGAGCCACCAAATCCCTGCCACACTTTAACCAACTGTAGCAGCAACTGTATAGCTACGCTTGTAGCGAGAATACCTCCAGTAACGGCCAGAATCTTGCGCTGCTTACTTGCTTTTTGTTCGACTATCGAATATCTCTCCTTACCGAAACTTATTCGGCTGTATTGGGTTGCAAACCCGAGTCGAGGAGTGTACCTGTCTAGCGATTCCTCCACCAATTTCCTCAGTTTATACCAAGGCGATCGAACAGACGCGCGCATCTCGACATAATTTTTGAGGGCCAATGTAGCGATAGAATGGGCGTCTGGTACTCGTTCAAGTGTATATGCCGATAATGCCGCTCTGCGTGATGATACTGTGTCTATCTCCAAACCACCATGGCTTTTGTCCAAGTGTTCGAATAGTACGCGTACCGATTCAAGGCCAGCATTCATTCCTTGGCCGTAGAATGGGACCATAGCATTTGCAGCATCTCCTACAATGACTACGGAAGAGCCATAATGGTGGGGAGCGCATTTGATGTTGATGAGAGGCAGATGCGGATTCCTCTGAAACTGGCGGATCATATCTGCTTCTGAAATGAGCTTATCAACGATCCCAGGGAAATGTTTCTCGAAATTGGAAACTAATTTGGTTTCCGGCGAAGATTCCATTTCAGTGAAAAACGCTGACGGGGCGAAAAGCGTGCAAGTAAAAGATTTGTTCAAGGACGGTATTGCAATGAACATGAAGTTCCCGCCGGGCCAGATGTGGAGGTGATTTGGTGAGATACAAAAGTCGCCGGTTCCCGAAGGAGGTATGGTGAATTCGCACCAGAGAGTATCAATATATTCTTGTTCATAGTTCATCCGAGCAAATTTCATCATGTGATATCTCGTAGCTGAATGAGCACCGTCAGCCCCGATCATAAGGTCGAACGTTATTTCAACCTCGTCGGGTGATGGATGCCCGGAGCCTATCCTCTTTTCGAACCACGCTTTATTGGATCGAAAATCAGCCCCAACGAGTTTGTGGTGGAAGAAGAATCTGACATTCGGCAAGGCACCCAAAGCATCGAGAATACTCTTATTCAAGGCCCCCCTGTCAATTGCACGTATGGCTCTACCATGTACATCGTAAGCTTGTGCTTCCGCTGCTTCCTTGCCTGTCGCGGATCGGCCATGGATCATCCGTCCATACATCGGAATGGTCTCGGCATATATTTCTTCAATGAGCCCACGACAATTTGCCTGCCTTATGGAATAAATTCCCCGCTCCGACAAAGCAAGGTTGATCGATTTCGTAAAGTTGAGCGGTGTCTCAGAAGTCCCCCGCAGGTCTATCACGTTAGAACTCGGTCCTTTCATGGGGAACGGCGAGAGGCTCGGCAGGAAATATAAGTGATCGGAAGCAAAGGATGTCAAAAGGAAAATATCGTTGACAATGGGAACAACTGGTTAGAATAAACGTATAATCTACGCTGAAAATGGGCCAAAGGAGTAGCGTCCATATTTTACGTACCTCCTCTGAGTTCATATACCTCGACATCGTCGCCTCTCTGAGCAGCGTATAGTGCCGCCAGGGATCCCACCGGTCCAGCCCCGACCACAGCAACCTTCATGATGATTAGGAGTCACCGGACGAGATTCGCTTGTCGACACTTCACGATGGACTTGCCTGCACGAACGATTGAGGGAACTTAGCTAATACAACTATTGCATGTTGAGAGTCATTATTTCTCGGCCCACCTTCCGCTTTCTCTGGCTATTTTCCGCTGATCTGGAACCTTGTCCGCTGGGAGCGTGAGAGATAGAAAACGGTTCACATCAAATAATTGCAGATCGACTGAACATATACTGTGTTTTTATCTACGCTACAGTCACATTACCTGGAATTTCTGCATCATTCACCCGGCTCAAACAACGAAACAAGCACTGGAATGGATGAGAAAGCGGCCAAGCCTCGGAAGTGTCCGGGGTCGAACTGCGAGAACGATGCAAGCAGTCTGCAATGTCCCACTTGTCTCAAGATGGGTATTGAGAGCTTTTTTTGCTCGCAAGATTGCTTTAAGCGGAGCTGGGTAGGCTTTCTTGACTCCTAGTAAGGGGCAGATTCTGCACCCTAGTTCGCTCCCCATGTTGCTAATAAGACGCATAGAATGAGCACAAGATCCTACATAAGAGTATGAACCCAATCCGCAAGATTTTCCCCCCGAAGGTTGTTTCTGAACCTGATCCAGAGACTGGGCATTATAATCCCTTTCCAACCTTTCCTTTTACTGGCCCATTACGACCTGTCTATCCATTATCCGAGCGCCGCAAAGTGCCAGATTCGATACCGAAACCAGACTATGCCATTGATGGTATCCCTCGGTCGGAAACTAAATTTGTCGGTCGCAACAACTTAAAATGCCTGGATAAAAAGGGTCAGGAAGGAATGCGCAGAGTTTGCAGATTAGCGCGGGAAGTCCTGGATCTTGCTGCTAGAGAGGTCAGACCAGGCATTACCACGGACTATCTGGACGAAATAGTTCACAACGCGTGCATAGAGAGAAACGTAAGGGCGCCTTTCGAATCAGAGGTATATCGCTAACCTTGACAGTCCTACCCATCGCCATTAAATTACGTGCACTTCCCGAAATCAGTGTGTACATCAGTCAACGAGGTTATCTGCCACGGCATTCCTGACCAGAGAATATTACAAGACGGCGATATTCTTAATCTTGACGTAACGCTCTACCACGAAGGCTTTCACGGGGATATCAACGAGACATATTATGTCGGTGACAGGGCTTTAGCCAATCCTGACGCTGTCCGAGTCGTTGAAACTGCTCGAGAGTCTCTCGATCTGGCGATTGCCAACGTCAAGCCTGGTATGGCCTTCCGCGAACCCGGCAACATCATCGAGAAACATGCGAAAAGTCGAAATTGTGGCGTCATCAGAACATACTGTGGTCATGGCATCAATGAATTGTTCCATACAGCACCCAACGTTCCCCACTACGCCAAGAACAAAGCAGTCGGTATTGCTAAGCCAGGTATGACATTCACGATAGAACCAATGATCAGTATCGGATCACACAGAGACAAAACTTGGCCCGACGACTGGACTAGCACCACTTCCGATGGTAGCTTGACAGCACAGTTCGAACATACCATACTGGTTACAGAAGAAGGATACGAAGTTTTGACAGCAAGATTACCAGATTCGCCTGGAGGCGCAGTGCCCATGCCAACTGAGAAGAAAGAGTAGCATATTCCAGTGTTATCTCGTAGTACAGAGGCAATGTAAACATAACGGATCGACTCATAAGCTTTTCTTCGGTGCATCTCAGATATCCAGATTTCATGATACCTCAATACTATTCTCAATGGTATATCCTTATACAAAACATATCCTCCCTAAAAATCCTCTACCATATAGTCAATAAAGTGTTTATTAAAACGTGCGTTAAGAACTTTCTATTAATCTAACCTGATGCTGTGACCTGATGGCCCGGAGGGAATCTCGGGGAGCTCAGACTCAGACCAATCAGTTCGCAGCCGGGAGATCAGGACCAGGGGCGCCTCAGTGTAGTCATACCCACTATATTTCTTTCGTAGACTCACCTGGTTCCTTGAACGCCCGCATAGGCGCATCAGTGCCTCACCGGATTGCCGCGTTGCCCAGCAGTGCTCAGTTAGGACTATTGGCCCTGATTAGTGAGGGTAACCGCATCTAGATCGGAGTAAGAATAAAGAATAAATTAAATTTCAGATGTTCTGCCAAGGAATTCGTAGTGTTTTGTATAACAAACATTCAAATATCTCAAGATACATCTTTCTGATGCTTCTTTAGCACTTAGTGAGCTTATTTGCATTCCTTTTCCTATAAGAACATAAACTCTTTTAATCGTTCAGATACTGATTCGCTCTTAATATCCATGAGTAGCACAGAAATCTACTAATCCTTTATGAACCCTCTCATCTTGCTGCCTGCCTGAACATAAAAACCGAAAAATTATATCTTCATGTCTCTCCCTAATGAGGTGCTCGATCTCATCGGACAGTTCATGGTCTGGGATAAGGAATCTCTCCACACTCTGACCCTCAGTTGCCGCGCATATTTTCGTATCTTCAACAGATACATATATTCGATAGTCAATCTTCATAACTTTCTAGTTGCTGAGAACCTATTCAAAACCCTTCACAGTAAACCAGATCTCGGCGAGAAAATTCGGATTCTTATTATTCCCGGATACTATTGGAGGGAAGATCCGCCTGAACGAACTGTTTTTTTGCCAGTACACATGCCGACACTTCCACCCGACGTGTTATACAGCATTGTAGAAGATCTTAGTCAGGATGAAAACGACAGAGAGAAATGGGACAGACAATTTCAGGAAGGATCCTGGGGTACTTGGGCGGCTGTTCTTCTCACGAACATGAGAATGCTTGAAACCATTTCAGTTGAGTACAACATAGAAGAAGAGCAATCGTCAAGATTCCAAGAGATGTTCTCGCGTGCCTCAAGAGGGGAAAAGCCCTTCGATGACGGAAAAGGCTTCTCGCGGCTAAAGAGTGTGTATCTGGCTACCCAACATGATCATTATCTGGACATGGTCACTACCACGGTAGCAGTTCCCATTCTAACACTAGGCTCGTTACGGAAAATCTCAGGGTATCTTCTTATAGATACAGATAGAGCAACGCCATTCGATAAGAGAGGCTTTCCAGTCACTACCTTGACAGTCACAGACATTGAACTTGATCATTGTCTAGATTACAAGGACGTGGCAGATCTGGTTGCCGCTTGTGTACGGTTGCAGTCTTTTAGATTTTCCTGGGGTTATGATGACGCGGATAAGACGATCTGGGATTTCAAGAGCACTCTGAACGCATTGGCTCCTGCGACCAGTACTCTGCAAACACTGTGTCTGGACTGGCCATATCCTCCTCAGGCATTCTATTACGACGAGAGCCGAAGAATCTTCAACCCAGGTGTCTCCTTTGCCCATTTCGATAACCTGAGAATATTCCACATTCGGATGGCCTACCTCATCAGCCACGAAGAAGATCGAGACGTTTTCAATTTTGGGTCACCTTCGGGAATGCTTGGAGACCTTCTCCCTCATTCTCTAGAAGAGTTGATTGTTTGTAGCTGTGACGATGATGAAGACGCTTTCCAGCTCTTCATACAACAGGGCCTCCGTGACCTTTGCGATTCAGGATCTCACTCAAAAATGCAAAAAATAACGCTTCATGATATTCCTGTGAAATCAGGGAAACTGATGGAACCAGTCAGCAACGTCTGTCAGAACAAAGCGATCGAATTGTACTACATGGAACAGTGCTGTTACAATTGCCACCTTCACCAATCACATGGTCGCAGTACTTATCAGCCATATCCTCTTGGTATCCTGAGCGATCCCTCCTCCCCATAATGCCACTATGGATAGTAGTGGTGGTCTATTATGAACTCTGGCTTTAAGAATCTAGGGCTTGTGTTTTATTGCTACATTTAAGGGACCAGCGCACAGGAAGAACTGCCGGAGAGCCATTCTTCTGACTCTTGACGCCTAAACTCCGAATTTGACGCATTGGAAGGATCCATATATTGCTAGCGAGTGAGCTCGAAGCTTATCATTGGTGTCGAAGCCCTTTGTGGCAAGTTTTGTAAAATGCTAATCTCGTTGTATTTGGGTTTGGCAAGGCTCTTAGTCGTTCTTTTCTGGCAAGTTGGGCCTGGGAGATCCTACTAACAGAGCATCGAGTGAGTCTGTTTGAGTGAGATGAAATTCCTGCGAAATCGTCTCGAATGTCTTTGTTATGAATCACTCAGCTAAGAAGGTGATCCAAGAGATTCCCTCCAGGCCATCAGGTCACAGCATCAGGTTAGATTAACAGAAAGTTCTTAACACACATTTTAAATACTTTATTTTCACAGAACTTTACTATAGAATCTATATATTATTTTTTTAATACGCCGACTATATTTCTATATTATATAATTATATATAAGGTGAAAATAGCGATAGTAAGGTCGATAGGATAGATATAAAAGGATACTAATATCTATAAATAGTTAATAGAATAATAAATTTTATATAATTTATCATATGAATGTGTTATTTTAGTACTTGATACTAAAAACAGTCGACTGTTTAACCTAATGATACGACCTGATAGCCCGGAGGGAATCTCTCATCCAAAAATATACATCAGATAGGCTGAGAACTTGGTAAGAGCTCGAACGTGGCAGATCAAGTCTTTGCACACTGAATGCACAACGAAAATAAGATCCAAGTAGGAGCCAGGAGCAGTGCCGTCGGGATGGTGGTGGAAGTTAGCGAATATATGAATAGATGTGTTCTGTTGTGGTATATGGTAGTTATGTGAAAATAAAGTTAAGTAACTACTTTAGTCACAGTCCGGGACTTCACTTGAAGATAGGATCTGGGATTGAGGCTTGGTACTTGTCAGTGATGGTGTGGTAGACCTTTAAGAGAATCGACGATTAGATGTGGTGAAACGCATTGCTATGAGTTCTGTCATTTGGCAGAGCGTCGAGGAAGTTTAGAAGAAAGCGATTATGAAACAACGTCTAGTTATATATAAGATTTATGATATACAAGCCAGTTGCTCCTTGATATCATTCTGGCATACATACAGCAGCACCTATGTGTTCACATCACTATCTCTATGGAGTGCTCACTTTCCTGGAAAGAAATGTTCTAGATACTTTGGCACACTCTAGTTTGACCCGTATCCAATGTTCACGCATCGTCTCATTTAATCCTTCAGCAGTCAATCGGTCAATCTAATCCCACAACATTTTCTCCAATATCATCATGGCACGTACCCGGTGTTAGTAGCATCTAATTTTGCTATCTTTTCCTTTGGAAACAGCTTTTTGGTCATCGCAGTCCAGATAAAGTGGCTTGTTTCTTCAGGATCAAATTCTCCAACGAAGGAGCAAAGCCATTTCTTCGCTGAAATATGATCCATTTGAGATGTGGCAAGATCGTGAGCAGTATGATACAGAAGCCAAGTTCGCAACCCTTCGCCCTTCTCTGTTCGGTAGACAAGATCAACAATCACTTCTCCTCTGATCATCTGAGTTCTGGAAATTGATTGCCATGCTTGATTAAGTCCCTTATTGGCTTCATCGACGAAAGACTTGGGTAACAGCAGCTTATTGGAAAGAAGAAGAACAGAAAACCAAGCTTTCAATATCCTCTCTTGCTGTGCCATGTTCATTTCCTTCGGAAATTTTGGGAACTCACGGCGGTACAACCAATAAGCATACAATGCGAAGCTGTCAGCATCGTCCTGTGGGAGGGACACTTCTTTGTTCTCTGCTTCTTTGAAACCACCTCCCAACGCCTTTTTGAAATATTCTGAAGACTTGATGAGGAGTTTTTCGTGCACTCTGAATTCTTCGTGTTCCTGACCGACATAAATTGTAGCGATGTTGATTCCGAACTCACTATACGTATGGTTAGATTCTGCATTCCCCGCATGGTGCAATGCTCTTACTCGAATATTGCACTCACGGCCTCAAAGTCGGCGTCCATAATCTGGTCTCTGGTCTGGTAGCCTGCAACGCTTTGAGCACTTCCAGCAACGACCTATGTTGGTGATGGACGCGTGACGAAGCAATTGGTTGACCGAATTGAGCAAGAAATCGAGAGGATATGGATATTGTATGGCCGTTAATGACTGAATCGCTTTTCGGAGCACAAGCAAGTGTATTCAGCAACAGGAGATGGATTTAGCAAAAAAGCAAGGAGACGAAAGAAGAATGCGATGAGGCAACAAAGGCAAAAGCAAATTGAGGCGACCTATTGAGGCGACCTATTGAGGCGCAAATAAGACAATAAGGTAAATTTTGTGTTTAAGTACAATTCCTCCATATTGAAAATAGGTTTGACGGGGCCACCAGCATCCCTAGTAGCTGTATGGCACGGATTTCCAGAAAGGGAAAACAAAAAAAAAAACCCTTTTTCGGCCTTATTTACCGGCTCAGTTTCTTCTCTCTTATGAAAACACTTGCCAACGTTGCAAAGAAAACAATTCCAAGTGTAAGTGCAAATCCATCTGTAATTGCTTCACCGTAGCTGTTCCTCACAAGGACACGCGTTTCTGGACCAAGCTCTTTTACAAAATCGAGACTCTTTCTCACACCATCGACTATTGTGTCAATATCTTTATTTCCATTCAGCCTTGAACGAAGTTTGCCACGCAAAAGCTGCTGAGTCAGTGTTGATGTAGCCGATAGCCCTATGACCGAGCCCAGGGTCCGGAAGAGATAAGAACATGCTGTAGTGACAGCCTGGTCCGCAGGGGCAGCATTGGAAACTAGAATAAGTCAGTGTTCCACTCGTGTCCAAGGGATCAAAAGACTTACTGAGAGCGATCAAGGAGGTAGTGACGCCGATACCATTTCCAAAGCCAGCGATCATCTGTCCAAGCACAATGCCAACAGTGCTATTTACAATTGGTCCACAGAAGAGGAAGATCACTAAGACTCCTACGGGCAGCATGGCATAGCCAATGGCGTTCAACCGATAATACTTCCCTGTCCTCTTCATGGCAATTCCTCCAAAAAGAGAACCCAAGACTCCAAAGATGATGCCGGGGATGAGAAGAATAGAAGCATTGGTTGCAGTGAGCCCATCCTTAGCTTGGTAGAACAGAGGCAAGAAGTATATCACTGCCATATAGCCACCGAAGCTGAAGAAATTACACATATAGCCTGCGAACAGACTTCTGTCGAATATGATATGGCCAGGTGCAAATGGCTCAGCTGCTATCTTTATCTCAACCATCAGGAAAAGGCCAAAGAACACAACCGATGCCGCCAGAGGTCCGTAGCTGATGGGTATATTCCACGCGACATTGCTGCCACGATCAAAACCAACAAGCATTCCCAGAACGGCTACCACAAGCATAGCGGCGCCAAGGAAATCAATTCTCTTGAGATTTGTCCGCCAATCTTTCTGTTCTCTGGCTGGAACCCGCAGAAAGAAGGCCACGGCCAAAAAGGCGACAAGACAAAGAGGTGCCTGTCCCATGAAAGCCCATCTCCACCCAATGGAGTCCGAGAAGACGCCACCAAGTGGCGCACCCAGTCCAGCGCCGGCTGCGAATATGATGTTGATGATTCCTTGCCACAGACCTCGCTCTTGTAACGGTACGATATCACTCATCAGGATACTGACAACGGTAGTCATACCACCACCACCAATTCCTTGCCACACTCGAGCAGCGATCAACTGATAAATATCCTGTGCCAGACCACAGAAAAGACAGCCCGATCCAAAGACGAGGTACGAGAACAGTAGACATGGTTTTCTCCCGAAAATGTCACTGAGCTTCCCATACAAGGGTTGAAAAGATGTCAGAGTCAGGAAGTACGACGTTGCGATCCAACTTGTAAGATTCAAAGCGTCAAGATCAGATCCAATTCGCCCATAGCTGGAAACAATGATGGTTTGATCCGCTGCAGACAGAAATACACTGTGGGTATAAAATGTCAGCCAATACAATGACACACCCTCGTGCAGACTTGGCCGAAAGCTTACCCAACACCAACAGCAGGCACAATATATTTCAATTGTTTCTTGATTGCTGCATCGCCCTTGTATTGTGCCTCACGCGCAGAGTCAGCAGTCACAACTCTGTCCAGAGCCGCACCCCCTTCCACCTGCACAGCACTGTCCGGGACTATTTCATTAACTGTTCCAGCCGTAACAGACTTCGCATTGCCATTACCATTGGCAGCACCTAACAACGGAGATGTCTCGGTAGGTTGCGACTCAACATCTTCAGCAGCCATATCAACGAAAGGGAGCTATCATAAGCTAAACGATGATATGTAAGCAGAATCCGTAACTTAACCAAGCTCCTTCAAAGTATGCTTTGCAAGAAACAGACACTTCCGATCCCAATGACACAAAGGACTAAAATTCGCATAAATAAGATAGCAACTCTGACATATTAAGAATCAATCTCTCTCTCTCTCTCTTTAGATGATTAATTTTGCTGGAAATTCTTCCGGTCAGCAATAAAGAGCGATATCGAATTAACCATCTCACCTGGCCGAAAAGAAATACTCCTACTGTAAAGTGGCGGTAGTGATACGGTAACCAGGTGGGTCCTTTTGATTGTAAATTTCCGAGCGAAGAGAAGATTACAATAAGTCAGATTACAGTAGATTAGATAAGCGTGGTTTTTTTCGGATATCAACGGGTTTTTTGGGGGGGAGATGGGGGGGAAGAGTTGAAAGAAGTGCTTTGTTGATTTAACATTGATTACGATGATTATTTTACCATAGTCGTAGTACAGCATGGGTTTTTTTTTTTGGTCATCTAAGTATACAAGGATCATGTATTTAGAATTGAGATTCTTGGTTGTACAGTATTTCGGAAAGGAATTTTGGGAAATTTATTCTTGTTTTTGTGCATTGTTTTGGGAAAAGTTGTGTGAAATAAGGATCTCACCTAAGTATGTGCGTCATAAGGAGAGGACTATCGTTCGGGAGGGAGAAGATAGATGGGTATATAGACAAAAGTACAATAGAGCAAGTTGATTGCTCTGGGTATCATTGGAGTCTACGTTGATGTGGTAATCTAGTTATGCGGCACTTGAATCCAAGACCTCTAACAAGCCGCCAACAAGGTGCAAGCTCCCCGTCACCAATGTCACGACTGGGACTTGGTCGTTTGCAGAAGATATCTCTCGTACTAGATCGATGGCTTCTTCGATAGTTGTGACGACGCTTGCGTTTGTTCCTGGGTCGATCTCTTCCCATGTAGCGGCCAATTCCTTTTGGGTACCAAGCACGTCCTTGTTCGAAGTTGTGATCACAACGCTCATCAAGTCAGGCCGGTATCCGGTTTCTTTAAATGTCGTGTTGGTGCAGAAAATGACATGGTCGAATGGCTTTTCTTCCCCGAGGGATGATGCAAGGGTCTTGTGCAGTCTTCGTGCCAATGCATTGGCATCTCGGTCAGCTTGGTTGAATATCAATACACGTCGAGCTCGTCCACCGCTTCGTCTTTTATTCTTTTCCGAGAACCATTGACCCACAAGATCGATGCTTTCGAGCGTGTGACCGCCATCGATGCACCATGTGATTTTCCCTTCTTCTCTGGTTTCGCAGCGTCCGCCCCATCGGACTTCCTGCAAACCCTTTCGCACCTTCTCTGGTAATTCCTGACCGAACGGGGATTCATTGCCCATTCGAGTAAGATAGTCTTCAGCCACAGCAATGGCCACACTTGCATTGATCTTCTGGAACTCGGCATCTAAACCGAGGCGAATTGACCCATTGGCAATGTCTGGCCGTATATCAACCACTTTCAAGGCAACGTTTTTCTCGGAAGCACGGTCCTTAATGACCTGTATAGCCGCCTCTGGTTGTGGCGCTGTAAAAGCATTCGCACCCGTCTTGAAGATTCCGGCTTTTTGCCATGCAATCTTGTCAATTGTATCTCCAAGCATCGCCACATGGTCTATTCCCAAACTTGTGATCCCGGTCACAACGGGACTAACAATTATATTTGTGCTATCATATTCCCCCCCAATCCCACATTCTATAATTGCAGCATCGACTCCCTCCGATATGTACGTGTGGAAGGCCATCAATGTGAGATAGCGGAAATATACGGGTTTTGCGGTCTGATCTGTCGGATGCCCGGCTTCTTTGGCCGCAGCTTCCAATCGATCCCATACTTCGAAGAAGTACTGAGCGAACTTCTCTTCTGATAGTGGTTGGTTGTTGATCTGAATCCGTTCCCGGACGAAACGCAAGTGTGGAGAAGTGTACAGTCCAACCTTCTGTAGCTGTTTTGAAGTGGCTTCATGTTTTGAGGTGGTGGCGCCAATGTATTGTGAAAGAATGGAAGAGACAAACGCCGAGGTCGATCCTTTGCCCTTTGTCCCCGCGATGTGAACGATGTTGAGCTTGTTGAAATCAGAGGGCTAGAAAGCAGCTGAGTCAGTGCAGGGATTGGCCAGGTCTGCCACTTTTCTTGCCTGATAACCAATCTTCCTTGTCCACTCGATCATTTCGGGGATCGCCAGCTCGTTCAAGCTCCGACCCGCCTTGCGTATGGCATCTCTGACCGCGAAGTTGGATTGAAGTGTATTAAGCGCCGTGACGGCATCCTGTCTGCCCGTCAGTCATTGCAGCCATGTCAAAAGTCAAAGGATGCTTACTGCGTATGTTCGTGTCATGGTCACTGATTTGGTGGAAAAGCTTCGAATACTAGGGAAACCAACAATGCGGCGCATGGTCCATCACGCTTTTAGGGAAACGATATATCCATATCTGATGCTGACTTTTCTCGTATCACCACTAATCAGCTTACATGCAAGGTATTATGTACTTGATGACTCTAATCAAAGGGCTCTCGATGTCGGGCCGGAGGCCATGAAACTTTATAAAAATTCCGGAGGGGCATGAACTAGGTTACGGGTAAGAGCTCTGCCCCACAAAGACGACCATCCGGAAAGGTACATGTACTGTAGATGTCTACCAGATAACCCCAGAGGTAAACAGTGTATATAATGGTTCACGGAGGGTATCTATTTTCAAAGCCTATATCAGCGCATTAAGTTATTCTGTCTATCAAGGATCCTTGGGTTGTGAGGCATAGCTTTGTCTCTGAAACCCACTTCCTAAAAGTTAAAGATAAGTAGGGAAGCAAGTAGGGAAGCAAGTAGGGAAGCAAGTAGGAAGAAGACCAATTGAAAAACGGATCTAGAATCTTTGAAATTTAGTATTAGTTTGCTATATGCGGATATACCATTACCTGACTACGCAATCTAGGTATGCATGGCATCAAATTTTGAAACAAGACTGAAGTAAATACATGTTTTTCCTTCTCACGCGAGTGCAGATAGAAACCAATCTTCCATAATCCGCATTCGATATTCAGCAAATCAGTCCTTGTGAGGCCTTCACTTGTAGAGATAACAGAACGGCCCGGCAGTCGTACTCATCACGTCTGCATTTGTCAATACTGGGGCTAACGGACCAACATCAAGAGCATCCTGTAGAGTACCATTAGCACTCGGGGGGACGTCTAGGAGCGTCAAGGTAAGGTTGGGAATATTGCTCGTCCGATAACTGATTTGGTCGACTTCCAAATTTTGCCACATCCAATACAAGCGGTCAATTTGTCCGTGGTGAAGATAGAAATAAGGGTCACCAGGCGAGACTCGAAAATCAGCGCCCGGGTCACCAGCAACGATAAAATGGCCGCCGCCATGCGGACCAAAAGTTCCAATGTTTGCCGGGTTGCGTATGTCGCCATCGATCAAGGTCTGGAATTCGAACGGCGTTTGAGCATTCATTACAATGGGCGTATAATTTGCGAAGGATGTCCAGTTCTGTGCGGTCTCCAGGCTCAGATCTCGTTCTAAGCACCGTGGGTCGTACTCAAATTCCCCCACTACTTTGTCATTCGGAATAGACAGCGGTCCGAGGTCCACAGTGTAATTGACGAAAGGTCCGCTGAAGACACATCCTTGGCCTGTTCCAGGAAGCAGTGTGAGGTTTGCATACGTCACATCATTAAATCCTGGAAGCGAAATAATAAGTGGTTGACGACCGGGTATGTAGGTCCCGTCGCTACCCATACTGTACTCATCGCCGTTGAATAGCGGAGATTCTCTAAGAGGCAGTCCGCTTGCAACATCCAAGCCCCATTCATAATATGGCTGCTGTCCAGTATAACCGCATTCACTGGCCAGAGTCTGGTGGTAAACACAAGTGAAATAGCGATGCCATATAAGGAAATTGGCCTGTTATATGTCAATGCCACTGCCGTACATTCGATTTACCGCGAAAACTTACGTTTTGATGAATGATGAATGTCTTGTTGATGTGCTCCGCGATGAAATCGTCGAACCTGGTCTTTGCACCAACGAAATAGCCCCTATCGAGAATCGACGGTTTGGACATTAGGCACTGGACGGCATCGGTATACGCTTTACGCTCTTCGAGCTCCATATATCGGCTGCAAACAATCAGCGACAATATGATCCCTGTTTCTGAGGAAGCCATACAACTCTTGACGTATTTGTACATTCTTCTTAGAGCATGCGCCTTCATCGGGTAGCGCATTCCAAGCATTTTGAAATGCCTGTTCGGAAAGTGCTGCTATCGTTGCGCCACTTTCTATATCCTCAGCAGAGAACCTTGGCACAGTATGCCGTCTTGATGGCAAAGCTGAAGAGATCGCAGCAGCTAAAAGCAAAGAGAAAACGTAGGAAAGGTGCATCTTGATAGAGAAAACGGGATGTTTTCTTCAACCTCAAGAGATGTTCTCGTGGTTTTGACCCGTTCAAGAGGAATCAGGGCCGACATTACGAAGTGCAAGCCCATGATGCTCTCTTTTGTACTCAGCATTCTTGTAACGCTAGAAAGTCCGAGAGATATCAGACCCTGTTTGCGAGGGTAGAGAGGACGATCCCGTCTGTTGATCTGGAGTGAGAAGTGACATGGTAGCTACGAGACTAGGAAAGCTCGGTGATAGCCTCGTCCGCGATGGAGCGCGTATGTAAGCCGCAGCAGTATTGAGAATGGCACACGACGGCGATGTACACCTAAGTAGAGCCAGTCCTGTAGTTCAAGACAGGTGTGGATGAAGACAGTGTGGTAATAAGAGCGAGTACATGGGGTTTCTAGGAAGTCCAACCAGCGGACATCCGCTTGGCGCTACCTTCCTGCAAGTCCGGTCCGCCAACCAATCATGGTTAAGGTCAAAGACGCCAAAACAACCCCTGGGGATGATCTGTCTTCTTACAGGAATAAATATCTGGGGAATGAGTACAATTTGGGTTCAGATGCGAGTTCTATGTCTCCAGTGTGGCTTGAATACGCACGTCCAATGTATGTCTGAGATGCAGCTGTATCCCAATGCTGCAGCCGACAGCTGTCAGTCTCGTACTTGGGCAACACATCACACGCAGGATTGCTGAGCTCAGCTACGCTTCGATGGTCTCGCTTCTGGTCATTGCCATCACAAGACTCAATGGACCGTTTTGTCCGACATGAAATGGTCGGAGCATGTAAAATTGTCACCATCTCAAGATGCAGCAGTGGAACACACGATAGATTCCACTTGTTCCCTGCTCTCATTATTGATCATGGAAATCAGATCTATACTACCGGGCTTTATGGTGAACAGCTGAGCCAATAGCTCCCAATTTCCGTGGACTAGACTACCCATCCCGCTACATCAAGATGAGCGGATTTGGAGCACTGGCAAACTGTCGAGTTGGATTGATTCTTTACCTAACCGATCGGCTAAAAGAGAAGTCTGTAGCAATCTCATGAGAGATTTTTGGAAGTCGCTGCTCCGCTACTCAATCAAAAGCGTGCTTCTTGACTTCTTTCACACTGACGATCAATGCTCTCGTCGCCGCTTGACACCACGGAGTCATCTGCAAATATCCGTGTGTTGAATCTGGGAAGTGCTGCCAAGTCACATGGTTTCCACCCGCCTTCTGTAAGTTCGAAGCATACTATACACCCATGTCACGAAGGGGATCGAATCCGCAGGTGAGGACGACAACAGGAGATAGCTCTTTGAGCGAAGAAAGCAGCTACATACCTAGTGAGACGTGTCGATAGGATGGAGGTATGCCGCGGGGGAGATAATGATCCGCAAAAGAGAATATGCCGTTACCTACGGTCATATGGTTGTCAACATCAATTTCGGTTGAGAGGATATCTTGAGACAAACATTCAAATTAGAGGCCAGGCTTGTTCTCTTGTGCTGCTGGCGTATCAAACGGTACCCTTGCTTCGGGGTAAAAATTAAATTTGTGCCCTCATTTGTTCCTTCTTTCCCTTCTTTCCCTCCTTTCTTCTCAAGGATATAGCGGCAGTCATATTCCCACCAGCGCTATCACCACCTCCCAGAACTCTACTTGGATTCACGCCTCTATCTTTCCCGCCATCGGAGTAGAGCCAGTCTAGGACCGCATCGTATTCATCGAGCTGTACATGAAACCGCCACTCTGGTGCGAGTTTGTACTCGACAACAAAGACAATCACGCTGCTCTCCTCTGCTAATATACGATGGCCTTGTTCGAATTCGTCAACTGTGGCAATGGTATAGCCACCGCCATGAAAGTATATCAAAGCAGCTGCATCGTGTGATTGTCGTTTCCGCTCGCCCTTTCGCGGGTAGAAGACACGAATATGGATTGTCCTATGTGGTCCTCGGATTGCTGTGAACTTAACAGAGCCTATTGGTGCTTGCTTTTTCACAGGCAAATAGTGGAATCCAAAGATAGCATGATGATGTCGCCG
The DNA here is from genome assembly GCA_001006345.1 of Phaeomoniella chlamydospora. Lineage (NCBI taxonomy): Eukaryota > Fungi > Ascomycota > Eurotiomycetes > Phaeomoniellales > Phaeomoniellaceae > Phaeomoniella > Phaeomoniella chlamydospora. The sequence goes on along the minus strand of LCWF01000011.1, from coordinate 45,367 downwards.
TTCTTCATGAAAGTCCCCGGCACCACCAAGATGTAGATCAGGAACTTCATATTTCAACCATGACTCAATCTCTGGGTCTCGTTTCGACCGAGTGGCTGTTTTGGGGATCTTGGGCTGCGATGAAGACATAGTGAAATTTGATAGGATAAGAAATCACCTTGACTGGCTGAACGTCGTCAACAGGATCGATTTATCGTTCAGTAAGTATCTGATACAGATGACATTATTCACATAATGTTTGAAGAGCCACCCACAGACTTATATGCCTCAATGTTGTGATAATTGAGGTGCAATATGTATGGATTCCAAACAGTTAACGTCATTTTCGTTATACCCCAATGCTAACTTCGTAGCCCTTCTCTCGCCAACCCACCTTCACTGAAACTCTTCCGACTCTAACTATCAATAGCACTAATTGGGCTGGAGTAGGCGGAACCGAGGAGACACAAATCACATGAAATATGGGGTATGGTCAAGGGTGAGCGCAGCAAAATGTTAATCAGAGAATAGCAAAGGCACGACAAGATCTGATATAAACATGCCTGCCGGTGAAGTATGACCAGCTTGTTTGATATTGAACCTTGAATTGGACAAGAGTAAAAAATCAATATACGTCCTGAATGGTCCAGGACGTGTGGACGAGGAAGGTTATCCCCGTAATGTCGTGTGGTTCAGTTCCTTCAATCCTCCAGCTTTCCCGGAAATTCAAGTTGAGGTTCTAAATCCAAGCTCGAGGACCCACCCACAGTTTGAGTGAAAATAACGTTAATTGCCGCCTCGCCCACCGTATCTACCTACATCTATCAATCTACCTCGTCGAACCTTCAATTCGGTATTCAGCGCATTTATTGACAACAAGGTCCTTCGAGTCTACCGTCTACCATCCGGCCTCTAATCCTTACACGATGAACCTCCTCTCTCCTCTTCGTACTCTCCGCCTCCGCACCCCTCTCACCATCCAACCCATCCGATCCCTTCATATCCCGACCTCGACCTTCCGCACACCATCACTCGCAAGACCTCAACTCTCGTCCCCAATCTTATCCCTTTCAGCAGCAGTAAGATCTCCTCAACAGCACCAGCATGTACGAGGCATGAAAACCAGATCATCCGTCAAAAGATTATGTCAACATTGCAAACCTGTGAGGAGAAAGGGAAGGGTGTTTATTATATGGTAAGAAAGAGGGTTTTCGGGCTTTTCTTTTGCTTCCAGTTCGATGTGCTGCGGGCACTTGAATGAGAAGATATATGGAATGAGATGAAACAAAGCTGACGGAGTGTGCGATGTAGTTCGGATAATCCAAAACATAAGCAACGGCAGGGCAAGTAGAGAGGTGTTGATGGAGACAACAATGTACGATATTTTTGAGGGGCGATTTCGATTTGAAAAGAACGAATGGAATCGGGTCTGCAATTGAAGAGGATGATAACACATTATAGAAGCGCCACAGCAATGGGATGGAGCAATGGCGGAATGCACTGATTACACAAATTCCGTCTGGCAGGCATATAGCCAATCGGCACTACATTTTGACGACGGACTCTTGGAGGCATTCCATCTCGACTTCAAAGATCTGTGGAGTTTAAGACGTTTAGACGATACAAGACTACTTGAGGAGAAAAACCTTGCAGTCATTGATCATTCTGTACATTATACAGAAGCCGATATATTCATGTACAGCCACGTAAGAGCACAGGGAAATCCCATGTCATCAAAGAAGTAACCTTATCCTGGTGGTTCAAAATATTTAAAAAAAAAATTACCATTTCAATGCATTATTGTACACCCAAAACTCCGGCTCGTTGCAGAATAGGAGATCCTTCGTACATCCGAAGACTCTTTGATTTGTTGAGTCACAATTCACTTCCTAGCCCAGACTTCCCTCCACCCCCTCCTTCTCTCAACCTCTTCAATAACACAGCTCGCACTCGACCCCGAAGAACCACCGCTTTCTCCCTTCAATTTATCCACCGCCTCTCTCGCCCTCCGTTCGATATCCTCATGCCTCTCCCTCCAGGCCCTATCCTCCTGATCCCTGATCTCCAACTCCTTCAACCACTTCTCCTTCTTCTCCTGCGCCTTGATTTCCGCCACTTGCTTTTCCATTTCCGCTCTCTCCATCCTCGCATCCTTGTAATAGAATCCACCGACCACAACGGCCATAAGCGTGAACCCTTGGGCGTAGATTCGGGCTCGGAAGAATCGGTTCACATCGTAGGATTTGCCTTGGCGCATGGCCCGAGATGCTCCGTAGAGCGCATAGCAGGTTGCTAGACAACCGAGTGGGATCAACGGTTCCTCGCGCATGCGGCGTCCGAGTTTGGCGGTCCAGCCTTCTTCGAAGAATTGTCTAGAATTGGGTGATGGTGACCGTTAGTCGGGGAACTTCCCCGGTGGGGGGGGGTATGCGAAGGAGATGGATTGTTGGGTGTTGTGCTAAATATTGAAGATCGAATTGAATCAAAAGAAAACTTACTCGTTGCCGTCGAATGAAGAGGGGAGGGTCCTATCGTTTCGACCTCTAAGGTTGGAAGACATGATTACGAATCTAGAGCTGCGATCGCAGCTGGTGCTATGTTCGCGGAGGAATTGATGGCAGAGGTAGACGATACAGAGGCGTCTCGGGATCTGTTGCTCAAGATCTCACGAGAAACTGCACTTCTCCTTGGTAGTACAGGGTATCATATGCACCGTCCAATGGCCGGGTGATTGTGATTTTTAAAGCAACGGAGTTTGATCTATAGATGGAGCTGTTGAATGGGGCACAGAATCGATGATGGCGATTATTTCGGCAGAATCGTGCGACGCAATATTTCACCGCCTACAGGGCCTGTGGATCTTAAACTCTTTCAGCACATTGAGATAATGCTGTATCTACGTTAACTATATCTTCTCCAAGACTAAATGAAACGATCTCAAAGGTCAGGAAGCCGTTATATGTGGGCATACGTTTGAACAGATCATAAGATACTCGGGGGTTTCCATACATAAAACCTGATAGTACAAAAATTTCATGGCTGCAAGTGGCGTGTGCTACGTAACTGTTGTCGAAAGCTTGAAAGGGTTAAAATCACAACTCTTCGCTGAATTTCGAGCCGTGACCTCGATCCTTCGTTACATCCATGTAGGTGCTATCCTGGAGTCCTCCGGACACTGGATTTTCCTCATCGAACTTGTCTCTTGCTTCTTCAAATTCGTCATCATCATTCGACTCGGCTTTGCTGTGAATTTTAGAAATGAATTTGTCCTTCAAGCGTCTGGTACGACCCCGCTCTGGTGTATCCTCCGTATCAGCTGGAGCGTCATCTGAGGACAGCGAGCTGATTGAAGGACTTCGATCTGCTGCGGGTCTGTTTCCAGAGGCACCATACATGTCCTCTGATTCATCTGTGGTTGTTCGTCCTGCCATCGCTACTTCTCTCATCGATGTCTCAGCAGGTGTCTCGCTGGGGCTTGATAAGGCTGAATTATCTTCGGCAGTGATAGTAGTCCCTATCACTTCTCTTTCTTCACTAGGTTTGGCTGCTTTGCTCGATCGACGGAATCTTGTGAACCATGGCTTCTTAGTTGGTGACGCGGGTTCCGATTGATCTGCTTTTTCCTCGTTGACACTTTCCTGTGCCGGTGGAGCTGCGACTACGTCATCTTCCAAAGATGAGCTCGAGGACACACTGCTTACATCGGCAGCTGGGTGATGTGGTGATGTTGGTTCGGTTGGCTCCTCTTTCGATTCATCCACAACCTTCTTACCCTCTTCTGCTGCCAGTCCAGCGCCACCAAGTCCAAGGATGGTACCGAAGGAACGGTGTTTGTTGTCCCTCGATTTCCTTTTCTCCTCTTTTGCTAGACGTTTCTCTTCAGCTTTGCGGACCTTTTCTTCTTCTCTTTTTGTGCGTTCCTCCTGCTTTTCTTTCTCCTTGCGCGTTCGTTCATCGAGTTTCTCTTGTTCTGTTCATCTACGTTAGCATCATCCAAAAGTCGTATTCGGGTAATCCCACCTTTGGCAGATCTCACAGCTGCTTTCATCTCCGCCTCACGAGCCTTTTCCAGCTCAGCCTTTCGTTTCTTTTCGTCTTGCTCGAGTCTGAGCTCCTCGTCTCTAGCTCTTTGTGCTTCTGCCTTCTCTGTCATATCGTCAAAAGTAGGTTGCAATCGCGACCGTGCTACGGCTTCAATTGCAGCCTGGTCCATGAACTTGCCTCCTCCGATCTCGACTTTCCCATGATGCTCTAAACGAGCAGCACTGTCGGCTTCTGCGCGTTGCCTGGCTTTCTTTTCCCATTCCTGCATCATAGCTGGAGAGACTTTGCCGGTCTCGTTGTAAACCTTTTCGTCCATCGTTGACATTCGAGCTTGAACGTTCCGTTGAGCCGCAGCCATCAATGCTTCGCGATCTTTTGTTCGCTTCTTGGTGTCAACTTCATCGATCCTGCTCCTGAATAAAGACATCTGCGATCGAATCTTTTGCGACTGTTCTTCATCGACCTTATCAAGCTGCCCATCACTAGAAGCCCGTCTCCGAAGGCTACCACGAATTGATAATCTTGAACGTTGTGGCACGCTTGCTCCATAGTAATCTTTGTAGTTATTGTTATTGTGCCTGTTCTCAAGCTTTGAAAGGCGTTCCTGAGCCAGCTTCATAGCAGCCTCTTGCAAATTCGTATATTGAGGGTACGACGACGCCAAACTCTCGTCGCTGGTTATGCTAGATGCCGATGACAGCCTCCTGTTGTGCGATCTTGCTGCAGCCCGGCGGCTGTCAGTGCCCGAGAGTCCTTCTGCAATCTTCGCTTCGTCAATGGCTCTTTGCTGGACAGCGTACATGGTCTTTGCCATCGCCACGGCAGACGCTCTGAGCGTATCTTGACGGTTCTTCTCCTCGACTTCGATTGAGACCGGCGGGTTTGAGCCGTACATCTCTCGAGAAATGTTGCTTTTAGCAATGTTGTGGATACGGCTCGCATCGATGGCAGGATCAGTGTATTCCAATTTAGAGGGACTCGCAGGCGTTCCTCTGTGAGAGGTTGTTGCGGCCTTTAGAGCCCACGGCATATCGGTGTCTTTAGGCTTTATTGGTGCTGACTCCGCTCGCTTCCTGCTGCCCGCCATCGCGCCTGTAGCTGCAAGCAGAGCTCTGCGGTGGGCGTCAGATGGCACATTTTTGTTGACGGTTGGAGACAGATCCTTCCTTCCCACAGCTTGGCCAGCAGCGGATTGGCCGTCACTGGATTCAGCGGGGAGCCAGATCTCAACGTTTGCACCGTCTTTGTGTGCGAGCAGAGCAGCTTTGGATCCTGCCTTACTGAGTTCGGGATGCCACAGAGGATCTGCTTGGTAATCCTTCGCCAAAAATGCAGCCTTCTCGGCGGCTGGAAGTGCGCCCGGCTTCCAATGTTGGAATTCTTTCTGATTGCTATTCGCCAAACTCGCTGCTGCACTTGCTGAAGACAGTTTCACACCGCCAGTGGATGGATACGAAGGAAGATCGCTAGCATTGGCGTACTTGAGTGAAGCCGCAGCACCTAATTGAAGTTAGTGGATACTTGATACCACAATGGCGCGGGGTTTGAACTCACCTGCTGAGGACAATTTCCCATGTTCGTCGAGGAAAGGACTGTTCGGTGAAGATTTAGGCCTTGTCGCATACAAAGCAGCAGTCGCAGCTAGTATGCGATGTCAATCAATGACGAATTGCTATGTGGGAAAGACCATACCGTGATCTTGCAACTGAGGTTGCTCAGCTTTGGTAGCCATGACGATGACGAGGGAATTGCGGGATCCGCACTAAGCCGGGGGACAATGGACTGTTATTTGGAGGGTATTATTAAGGTCGCCCACAATCAGGATCGAGAGCTTATCAATTCAAGAAGAAACGTTGTATCACGACATAATAGGTTCAAGGTAATTGGATCGAGACTTCATTGCAAAGAACAATAAATGATGATGACGATGAAGATAAAGATGAAGTGTGCTATGGGAAAAGAAGAAAAGGCAAAGGAGAAGAAGCTTCGGTGCTGTACTGTAGCATACCAGACTTTCCATAGTGACGGGATCAAATTGCGAGCATTGCTCCCTTATTTCCCCGCGAAGATGATGAGATGACGTCGCAGTGTCGCTACGTTTTTGCTGAAAGTTTACCGCCCACTACTGTAGCTTTTGGACTAGAATCCCAAGCCACAACAAAGGTCGATCGTTCAGCTCGAGAGCTACTATGTACAATCCAGCTGCATCGAGAAGGTGTCGAGGGACCTTTATCCAAACACAGTTATGCGCAATCGCATTCGTACAGATACAGTCAATATAGGCCGTCCCTGCGACTATGACTGGGGTTATCCAGCAGAATGTGTGAAGTTAGCTAAAGATCGACGTCCAGGAACCGAATAAACAGCTAATCAATGGCTGAAACTAATGGCAAGGATGGAAACGCCTCCAGAACCATGGTCTAGAATCCTATTCCTGCGAAACGATCATAGGATCCATTTGATCGTAGCATGTACATAATCAATGAAATTATTACCATTATTCACCTTCTGCATTCACCGACGGACCTCAAGTTCGGAACATTGAGAGACGGACATGGACCCTCTTCATGCACAAAGTCCAATGCTTGAAAATGTTCTCAACTTTCGTGACGTCGCCGAAACGATAAATGCTCTTGCTGGCAAAAGGTACTGGCGGTCCGCAACGCATTCCCCTAATGTTTGCTAAAACCGAACAGTATACTACAGGATGGACTTCTCTTCAGGAGTGCTAGAGTCAGTCCGATAGGTATCGGTACTCGAGCAAAGTTGACAGGTCTAGTAGCCTGATGAAGCATCGACCGCAGACCGCGACTTGCTTCTCAACAAGATCGGCTTCAAAACCATCATCGATCTAAGATCAAAGTGGGCACTTCCATCAAGCACCAGAATGCACATTAACCTTCACTAGAACGGAGCATATCAACCAAGCGAAAAAGCGGAAAGCCAACATATCGAGCTCACAATTGATGCCACAAACCAACAACGCGGTCAGTGACCCCGTCAAACTGCCCGGCGTCCATTACGCAGAGATCAACTTGAATGGCGGGAGATTCGAGCGGGCCCTGTTGGGCCAGCTAGGATGGTTTGATTTGAGGTATGCTCCGTGCCGTAAGCCTTCAACTTGTCCGCGGTTTGCTGATGGGCACACAGCAAACTTATCTGGCTCATGGCGCTGGGGTACCGGAATGAGGGAATCAGCGTCCTTGGGAAGAACGTCATGCAGCCTCGAGGACTGATTGGTCTAGGGATAGATACCCTCGATAACAGCGTACAAGAAATTCGCCAGATTTTCGACATCCTCGCCTACCCAGAGAACTATCCCATTTTGGTACATTGCACGCAAGGCAAGGACAGAACTGGCTTGACGATCCTTCTGGTTCTCTTCTTGCTACATATTGACAAGCAGTACGTATCCGCAGATTATATCATGTCGGAGAAGGAGCTAGAGTCCGAGATGGAAGAACGGATGAAAGAGATATCATCGATTGGGTTAGACGAGGAGTTTGCACGTTGTCCTCCGGATTTTGTCGATCAAATATGGGTGCATATCCAGGAGCAGTATGGAGGTATAGGAAAATACCTTGAATTCGCTTCGGTCGACAAGGAGATGCAAGCTGCAGTCAAACGCAGATTAGAAGTGACACATTGAGAATCTCCTTCAATAGAGCTATCTCGTTCCGCGGGTTGTACATGAAATAGACCAAGAGTGACGGCCATTCCTGCCAGGCGGGTCACCATTCGCGGTTTTGCTCCAGATTTACAGAGTGTAACAGCTGCGTACTAGCTGGCTGAGCCCTGTTTGAGTGCAGCAGACCCTCTGGACAGAGTATTCATGTTCTTCTTCGAAGCTGAATGACCTTGTGCAACACTGCAGCATAGATAGATTCAATTAGTGTTGGAGCTCAGGGCCAACCTTCGCTAACACTGGTTCGGCATTACCGGCTCATGCGGACACATCGTTACGAATCAAGCACAGATGATCGTCGGAAGCGGGCGGTCAGAACAGGCCGAGCCGCATGCAGCACAATCCAGGTGTTGAATACTCAGGATCCTCCAGTTTTGTACGTACTCTGTACCCAACCAGTTGTCACAACTTGAAGGTTCCATCTCCTGCACCTTCTTGCATCTTACGGGATAGAATGGGGATAGATATCCTTCCGATTTCTGGGCACCGTGTAGCATACCTTGAGTTCAGGACAGCCTACAGAGTAGTCGATCAGAGCCGAGGGAATCCGGACCCCTGCAATACCACGCAGATTGCGCCTACGAGCATGACAGCATCACCTGCAGTGAAGAAAGGTATGACTTCGTAGCTCACATACAGTGATGTAAATCCTGTGGCAGTGTACTTCAAGTGATTGCGACGCAATCTTCCGGGGGCGATACTCTGGATATTTAGTTCCCAACTTCCCTCCCCATTAGCCACATTGAAAAGCAATGGATAACGCGTCCAGGTAAGGCCAAGTCCCCTAGAAAAGATATTAACCACTAATAGTTGTAGTAAGAGGGAAAAGATTCTCCTCGGAGTGACGGTAATCTGCAAAATCCCGTTGTGATCAACAAAGACTGCGAATCGATTGATTTTCTTTACAGCAAGATTGGCGGGCTTCTACGTCATTGTTCCTGGTACAATTCCCATACATCAATACAGAGTACGCAAGAGGAGGAACTTCAGGCACGCATTCATCACATCGCGTCATAATCCCTCGAGGAACTTTTGGCGTCGATTTGCAGGCTTCTTATAGAATCCACGCCCATAATACTAATTTACCCCCGACCGATTCAATCATTCTTATGCGAAGACACGGCCCATAGGCGAAAGGAGCCGCATCACACCGTGCGTTGTGCACACAGAAACCTGGCCATACCTCACGCGACCTCATCTCTTCCTGCATTCTCACGCTTCAACCCGTCGTCTCATTTCCGCCTGCTTACATTCCCTCTCTCATTGTTGCATTGCGACAACAACGGCCGGTTTCTGGAGCACATAACTCCAACATGTGGCTTTGTATGTCATTCCGGCTCAGCAGTCACCACACTTGAGTCGCCAATTACTAACCTCATCTCCTACAGTATCATACTGGGTGTTCCCGGTGATCTCGTGCATAGTATGGCTGGGTATGTCACATCACCATTATCACAGCCCTGAGTGTGTGAAATTTCCGTGTACTCACAGGTACCGTAGGCATGCTTTTGGCATTGTTCATCCATTGGGAAGCAACCGGTCATCCACACTACCCTTCAATGGAACCTGGTCAACGAATAGCGTATGTAAATCCTCTCTGTCAATTGTCCCAGGTGCATCTGCTGTATTCCCAAATCTCCTGTATATCAAACGACATTCGGGACGCACCGTTCTAAACCCCAATCGGTTCAGGCAACTGGTCATACATCTGATAGCGCATAAGCCACAATCCATTTTGAGCTTGATCGCTAACCTCCGCCTGCAGGTTCATTTCTGATACCGGTGCCTACAAGTTAAAACCTCTATTCATCGCAGGCTCTGTCGTTTCAACAGTATTCCTAGATCTTGCATTCGTGTCCGAAAGATGGCTTCGACATACTGGCAAATTGGCCCGCAATAACCACACTTCGCAAAAAATTCTGTCGGTCTGCAGTATTATTGCAGCTCTTGCTGGAACAGCGGGATTGATTCTACTGTCCATTTTCGACACATATAACTACCCACTCAGGCATAACGGATTCCTCCTCCTGTTCCTGGCGGGCTACATCATCAGCGCTATCTTCCTTTGCGCCGAGTATCAACGTCTTGGAATCCATTATCGTCAACACCGAATCCTACGTATCAGCTTTTGGGTGAAGTTGGTATTCATCATTATCGAAGTTCTCCTCGCCATTCCCTTTGGTGTATTGAGTAGCAAAGGCGGAACGTACGAAAATCCTGCAGCAATTATCGAATGGGTTATTGCATTGATCTTCGCTTTCTACGTCCTCAGCTTCGTTATCGATTTATTACCAAGTGTCCGAACAAAGAATCATGTGCCACAAGGATTGAAGGATCGAATGAGGGAACAAGAAATGGGAATGCATGCACCATCTGACTATGGTCACCCATTGACTCATGATTCTGCCGGTCCAAATCAGAACGGCTACCCTCACAGTACGGCCACTCCCGTCTATAATGCTAATGTCACTAATGCTCATGGTTCTTCAGGTGGTGGTGGTGCAGCACGGAACTTCTAGAGGGGAAAAGACGGTAGAAAATAGACACGATTTGATTCGAACAAAGGAATGATTCTCAACATAGATCGTGATTGGTTTTAGTCGACCGATTTGCGACTGTACATATCCGGAGTATTAAGGGCATTTGATTACGAGAGACCTTCACATCGGCTGGGCATCGCATAGCATGGTGTTGGCGTTTTGTTAGCATGATCACAATCAACGAACCAGAATTACATTCATCATCTTACGCTCGATATCGATCGATAGATGGTGATTTGCTTAGCCAGTAAGCACCAGCTAGGTACGGAGGTATGTAGGTAGTCATTCTGTACGTCAAGGTTCTCACTAATATCCGCCCAATATCTGTCCGGAATACATTCGAGTAATTCTTGACAGATCATTCATTTTATCTAAATATCTAATCTATTATAACACTACAGGAACTTGAATCTTTTTTTTTTTTTTTGGTCCTTTAAAATTTTCTATTTCTTTCTTAGAATATCGAAGAAACCGTCAGATTTTTTTATTTTTTTCCCTTATTTCTCTTTATTTCAGATGCCAATATATATCACATGATCCTCTAAAAGCGATAGAGAAGATCTCCCGCATTGTTTCTTTACAGTACAGTATTTTCTTTTGTTTTTCCCAAAGGTTAGTTATTCTGGATAGTTAACTAATTAACTTAACTTAATTCATAAATTTCAAAATGGGATTCATTCATTCATTCCATCATCAAAAGAAGAAACTCGAATGAGAAGTCTAACTTTCTTTTGTTCAATCCGACTAGATAGACCAGTGGGTTTCCCTTTTTTCCTCTCTCTCTCTCTACTATCGAGAAGAGCTTACAAAAAGCAAGACCGAAAAAACAAAGAGATGGCCCCTTTCACACTCTTTCACTGTGCCAACTCGCTGATGGTACTGTACTGTAGTACGCTACAGCTAATTACACACTTGCGATGCGATGAGGAGGGAGGGGTCCACGTATCTATATCTATAAAACATCGAGAATCGAATCGACTTATTACTGAAAGTTTTGGATTTTATATTATTTATGAATTTATAAAACGTTTCAATGGCCAACTACTGTAATTACGTTACTGTAGATTAGATGAAATGTGAAATGTGAATTGATTCTGTGCGAGAACGATCCGATCCAAAAGAGTCCAACTCATCTCATCACTTTCTCTCGTTTTCATAGTCTATGAATAATAGATGACAGATGACAGACAATGCCACTGTACTGTGTGGGATCTTATTCTTATTTCGTATCTGTTTCCGAAGATGCAAATACAGTATCAATTCTTTTTTTTTATATATTTCATCTGTAAGTGGTAATTATACAGTAGTACAGTAGTATCCGTATCCATCCGTCTCTCTACAAGTCCAAGCTTAATTATTACAGTATTACTGTACATGAAGAAACCATGGGTTTGTCTGTCTCCCTTAAGGGATGGACCCTAATTACAATAATGTACATGACCTTATGTAATTAGCTTTTCTTCACTTTTATCGAACGGTTCCTCTTGTAGATAGATAGAAAAGGGGAAGTTTGGAGCCGAAACACATTCTGAAAGAAAGAAGAAAAAAAATCCCATTAGAAGAACGGTTCGTCTTTTATAAGCATTTCATGTAGGCTAAGCAAAACAAAAAAAAAAAGGCCCAGACGATCTGAAAGTAAAAACTTGGTCAGAAAACGGGACCGACAATGTCTTCAAGTAATATTAAAGGAGAACTTGAAGTTCTAAAGTCGGATTTTCGTTGCCGAGAATAATGCCCGAACAGAGAAATTAAAGAAAGAGATTTGCGGAGTTGCTTCCTCCTCCTCCTCCTCCTCCTCCTCCTTCTTCTTCTTCTTCTTCTTTAAAAGCGCCGCCGTCGTCATCATCATCATCCAGTGCTGATGGCTGCGGTATCACTAACGAAGCGAGTCTCTTGGCTCTTTGACTCTAAAATCCTCACAGTGTTGGAACGGCCATTTGGTATATGTAATTTTTATCGCCAGCCTGAAAGGATGTAGGAAGGCACGAGGATCGTACCGGCAAGGCTTCTGACATATGCCCAGCGCGCGTGGGAGGCAGATGAGTACAAGGCCACGATGCGGAGAAGGAAGACTATAGTTTGAGGCGTAAACATGGTACCATATCTCCCAGAAGATCATAACAGACCGTTCGCTTGCTGACCTGAATCTGGAGCAGATGGCGAGAATAGGTCGAAGCTACGTCTCCCGACACATTGAGGCTTTGATTTCTTTCAGGTGAAAGTATCTGGTAATCCTATCCTCAGAATTAAACTGTGGCCGGTCGTCAAATGTCGATTGCCTGGTTCAGGGGGGAATTTTGAGAAGAAGAAAAAAAAAATTGAAATTTTGAAAAAATAGGAGAGGGTTTCACTCTTCGGTGAGGTGAAATACCAATGCTTTCTCATCGCGTTCTACTCGTCTACTATACTTCGACTGATCTCGTTCGACCCCTTGTGGTGGAACTTGGTGCTTGGAGGCGTCGATACGAGTGGGATTGATTGACAGAAGCGTACAGTTTTATCAGAGAAAAGTTTGAGCTGTTGAGCTTGTAACGTCCAATTCCTCTTGAACTGTCGAGAGTGTGGAAGTATTGGTATTGGACTCATTTTTGTGAATATGATGTCCTGATACATGATCGCACGACGCAAGGAATATGCAAGAGAAACCACCACAACAGGCTTGTGCCAGAGGTTCTGTGGCTTGAACAAGATGAGATGAGATGATAATTACTTCCCTCCCAACCTGTCAGGGTCAGGTATTTCGACTTCAAAGAGAAACATGTTTGAAACCTTGGCGTAACGCTGTAACCTTACGCATGGAAAACGAGAAGATGTAATTATCAAAGTTTCCTTCTGAGGAACGTCCATGGATACGGATCATTTGAAGGAAAATTGGCTATAACAATGTCAGAGAGTCTGGCGAATTCTCGGGCATGTCAAAAGCGAAAGCGTGTTGTTGGACGGCTGTGGGATTATACTGTACCATAGTAATTACAGTAGATCGATTTCGGAAGTTGCCTGATAATATTTCAGTTTAGTGTTTCGGGATGTTAGCCTTCGTTCACTAAACATGCCAGCTGAAAGGTTCGCGTTGGCGCTACATGTCAGAGATGAATTCCTTTGTGCCCAGCTTGGTTGACATGTTACCTATGCTCTTTACAGCCTTCAGGTCATGGATGAAGTACTGTTTGGCGGAGATCACGCAATCGGTCTCATCGCTTAAGGTACTAGTCCAATCTACTGCAAGGGGCGGCGATTCAATGCCCAATGGGGAGTCCAACGGCGAACTTGATGACCTGTTCTGGCGATAACGGGCCATGAATGTAGATTTAACTGTGAAGTTGCGGGGATTGTATCTCAGAAGGGAAAAGCTGGAACGCATGCAGCAGGTTTTCACAGACGGGATGTGCCTTGTCAGATTGAGGATCGAAGATGATTGAGAAACCGGGATTGCGGAGCATCGATGGATTTATTGAACTTATTGCACCACAACAGAGATGAAGTCTGTTACGCACAAGCGCTCGTGTCCAATGAGCATCCTGCGACAATGCAGGGGATTGAGGATGAGGAAACGGGTTCATGAAGGAAGCGGACGGTAATAAAAAGACAATGGAGGCTGATGAAAGTCAAACCTTGTTGAGAAAGTAAAAGACCGTGTAGAGGATGCATAGGATAGATAACGATACCTCGGCGGACTCCTTCGACATTGAGGGCCCAGCATCTATAGTATGAACAGAAATGGAGAACGATAAGGTGCAGCTTGTAGTATGCTGATGTTTGAAGAGGAGCTTCAGCAACATCCAGATATGTCCAGGGAATTGAAAAGCAATGCAGAATGTGAAACGGGAAGGTAACATTGGAAGTGGACGATGTCGACGACGTTGGACGACCTCTTGGGGTTATCAGAGTTTGATTTTTCAGCTGTCAAGGGACTGTACCAAACTCCACCGAAGGCTGTTGCGTTCCAAAGAATCTTGGTCAACCCCAATCTCTAAGAGAGGGAGGCATGGCGACCGAAATGAAGCCACTGATAACAGCACCCCAGTGATGGGAAGTCTAAAAGCAGAGACACGACCCCATTGGCTTTCTGACAAAATGCATTCACCGGTAATCATGCAGAAGGGTGTTTCCGACAGGCGTTCTGAAAGCAAGATTTTAATCGGATGCTCCACAAAAGGTAAATTGAGACCTGTCAAACTACTCTAGTGCAATCATACATACCTTGGGTAGTGATGAACCAAGTCGTTAGCATCCTGGTAGACAATTTGTGGATATACGAGTGCGAGGACTGCCTGTCTTCGGGGCACCGGAATGGATGACCTTGATCTGAGGATTGACCGATGCCAATTTCAAGTGCGACCCAGGCCCTTTCTTTGTGCCGAGCAACACCGCACAAACTTTACAGTATGCTAGATCGTCAAAGCCGGGCTGTTATCTGCATGGCTGCGCGAAAATAGCTTCACGAGACAGTTCTAATATGCATCTTTTTCAGCTCATGATGATCCATCCCCGTGAAGCAAAAGATTGTCAATCAATGATCAGCGCTTAACTGCGAAGCGATCCGTTGAGGTGGCGCGACAGGGATCGCCTATCTGAGTTAGTGGAAAGATTCCAATCTGCACATCTCAGGGGAAGCAAGACGCAGCGCTTCTTCCAAATGGGACAGACGTGGCTCACTCTCTTTCTCTCTCACTGCCATCTTCTGCGAAGGGGAGTCCGCTCGTGCTGTCTCTTGGTGGTCATTGGTTCGGGACGATGTTGCGGTCCAGTGGAGCAGACAAGGTGGTCCTATGGAGTATGATCGCCCCCTGTCAGAAGATGCATCCATCACGGTGGACGGCAGATATGAACAGCAAATCCAGAGTGGTGAGCAAGGGCAACTCTTTCCAGTCACGCTCAGAGTGACAAAGGGAAGAAATCACGAGGCACCGGGATATTCCAACGCTTCGGGGAATCCGTTGTGGAGTTGTGGTTGAAAGAACGGAGGAAAAGGGCCTGGACGAAGGAACAAATGGGGGTACTCAGAGGAAGGATGACAAGGGGCTAATCAGAGATAGGTACTGTACCACTCAGAGTATGTACATGTTAATACTGTACAGTAGTACTCTGAGTATAATTTCCAGTACCTCGGCAAATCAATGGTAAAGACTGAGGCTATCCAATCACACGAAAGAATCGATGATATTCCAGAGATGACAGTGCGGATCCAAGACGGACACCATGCAAAGCCAACGTGGACCTCAACGTCGACCACTGCGCCTCTGGCTATGCTAGTGTGATTGGCGCAGATGTGGTCGGATTTGGGTGGAAAGCCTTGCGGGGTTTACCTGATAGCCAGCACTATTATCACATTGAGATCTTCTACAAAGTAATCGGGCAAATTTCTTTTCTTTAGCTGATCTACTACCAGAGTAGACTCCAGCGTGGTGGTACTGTATCTACAGTCCCAACGTCTATTGTGGAATCATTTTCAGTTCACCTCCAACCCCTGTCGATGTTCAAGCACCCCATCAGTGCTGCCTCTGTCTCCAAACCCAAATCAAAGCTTTAGCATCACCAAATACGTCGAAGGTGAAATCATGTTTTGCCACTGGGTTGCAGATTCGTAGGATCGTGATCCTGGGGTTTCTGCGAGTGTGATGGACAGACACCCTTGTTGTCCATCAAACAGACAGATGCAAGCGTAGCGTCGGGGAAGTGAGACATGCAGAACCAAGAGGAGAATTGTTTACTACCGGGGTTCGTCTTGACACATCAGAGTACCTGATATTAATTAGAGAGAAAAGGGAAGAGGCGATTGTGTTTCATGTGTTGTTCTCCGCTGCACCGCCACTGCGAACTTGCTGATATTCGCCACTCCAAATGGCCCAACAGCACGGGCCGAAGTGACGGTCGTCTTACACTGGTAACGCGTACTGTAAGATACGTAATCCCAAATACCTAACCGAAACATACATGGTAAACCTCCCCAGGGAAAAAAAGAAAGAAGAAAAAAAAAAACAAGAGCCCACCTAGCACAAGCAATAGGATCCCTGTTCAGGGTCCTTTGGGATCGTCAAGAAATGAACAGGGCTGCCATCGAACGAGCCACCGCAAATCCAAAAGCCACGTGCCGATCATCTGCGTTCTTGGGTCATTTTGACGACACCTGTCTATCGGGATTTTTCATCATTCGACCCAAAGAATTGGGTCCGTCCCTATGAATAGAATCAATCTGTATCGACTCCTGCACTATCTACCGTACCTTGCTAAATGGACTTGACTATTGTCAGCTGTCGCTCAATGACATCGATAGGTCAATGAGTCTGAAGGGGTGGTGCCAGAGAAATCCATTGTTTGGGAGCCGTGATACCGAAAAACTCTTGCCCTCGGCTCTAGACGATAGATCAGAAAGTGGGGGGGAGCGCGTTGCTTTGCTGATTCAGTGGCGACATTGCAGAATACTCGTAAATTTGGATTTCATTGCATTACAGGCCTACAGGAAGTCTTAGATGACATATCCGACGACGCCAAAAGCCAATCTAAGCTTGTCAGCGCAAACTGAAATCTCCACTGCCGAAAGATTGTGATAGGTACTGTGGTCGATCCTGGGTGCTGGTCACACCTACACATGCCGGCTGAGAAGACCCGGCCGGGCAGAGAATAGGAAGTAAAACGCGGATAGTTCATCAAGTCCTCATGTGTTGCAACTCGAAGGCCCAAAGTATCGTAACGTCGTCAAGCATACACACATGCAAACGTAACGGTGCTAAGTATGGGTCCTGTCGATGAAGTAGAAAAACATGCGTGACGGAGAAACGAAAATGTGACCGCTCTGCAGTCGTGCCATCTTCTGCCACCTAAACCCCCGAGCATCTGGTTCACTGCTGCCATTAAGTTCTAACTTCAACCCATATCTCATTGGTCAGGCCCAATACCCCAGATAGGAAATTCGAAAATGAGAAAAGATGTAGCTACCATCCAACATGAGCATCACTGCCTGGGATAGAACCGTTGCTGTGCCTGCAGAGACGGATCGTACCCGAGAACTGATTGTGCTTGGTGGAGAGCATGCATTGCCTGCTGTCCTTGAGCTGGTACGTTCGACGATCCTGCAACCTGAGGTCGATGGAACATGGCAATCAGGCGTCGTCCAACCGAAGGCTCAAGTTCAGTTCCATCACGAGCAATTTTGACCTCCCTGTTCGAGTTCCAGGTGTTTCGTAGGCCTCTAGTACGATAGAAAGGAAGTCTTTCTGTAGATAACCATTCAATCTTGAAGGGCTTACCAAAAGACTGCGTTTCCCCGGCTACTTGCTCAGTTTCGGCTTGGACATGGGGTAGCACCACGGAAGCGGCCTCGTCTTCTTTGACTTCATCTTCTCGAGGGTCTCGAGGGCCACCTTCTTCTACCGTTGATTGGGCTTCCCAGAATATAGTACCCCGAGCCGAATCATCGATAACGTATCCTTTAGGCGCATACTGTGTCGCTGGAGTTGGTATTTTATTTGGCAATTCCAACTCTTTTCCAGAGGTCATAGCACTTCGTGGAACAAAATCGATCGAAGCGACAGAATCGTCGCTTATAAGAGAAACCATTCGAGCATAGCCAAAATACTCGCCGGACTTGTTGGCGGAAAAAATTAGGTAGACATTTTCTGCTGACTAAACAGGTATAGGTTAGCGTTTCGCAGAAAGAAGATTACAGGATGAGAAGGCAAAGTTACCTCGAATGCGGTGTTCAATGTCGTTTCGTTGTGGGATTGAGTTGCCCAGATGCCATTGCGAACGCTGAGTTCAAGATCTTCAACAGTCAAACTTTTGATGATGAAGAATTTCTCTTTAATTCGAACAGGAGCCTCTTCGGTCTTCTCAGACTCAGGTTCCTTTGGCTCGGCATCTCGGCCTTCTGTCAGGAGATGTGTTTCCCTTTGCGCTTCATCGGGCGGTACTGTTGCACTGCTTGCGGTGCCTAGGCGATCTGAGGCAGATGCAGGAGTGGTAGATGAAGAGGTCATTCGGCGGAGTCGGCATACGAGTCGGGCTCCCAAAAACCTTGTGTCGTTGAAACGCTGCATCGCTGCAGCACACGCCGCTTCGGTCTTGTAATTTGCAAAAGCGCAGTTACTCTTAGATATGAGAAAAACGCTTTCAATATCATCTGTTGCTTCTCGGGAAAAGTAATCTTTCAAATCATAAATGGTTGTATTCGAGGGAAGATTTCCGATCCAGAGTGCATGACCAGACTGTTTTGGCTTTGGAGGTGGACCGCGTGGCGCTGAATGTTCCAAGCTCGATGCAGAGCTTTGTCGTGACACAACTAGAAATGGTTCAATAGAGAATGCTAACTCGGATTTCGGCTTCTTACCATGACTCCCCTGAGAACGGGGTCGCGCGTAGGGTTGACCCTCCATCCCCACTGACAAGGTCCCTGAACCTGCTTGCCCGTAAAAAGGATTCTGGATGGTTTGTGCTGTCAGGTAGCTATAGGAACCGGGCCGTTGATAGGCTACATTTGGAGTCGCACCCGCCATAGCTTGAGCGCTATGTCCATAGGGAACATTATACTGTCCCTGTGGGCGCTGTATTGCCTGAGGAGACGCTTGATATGGTTGGGCGCCAGTCAAGGTCCCTCGTTGCGGATTTGGAACCATGTTGGGATACATCGAAGGCCCTCCCCGAGGCTGATTCACAGTCTGGTATGGCTGTGAATAAGCCTGAGCATTGTAAGCAACAGGGTACTGCGCAGGATTAGAGCCGCTTTGTCCAGCAAAGGGGGCCATTCCTGGCATCTGATAGACCACGCCTTGAGCAGGATATCCCTGCGGGATGACTTGTTGAGAATAAGGAATTCCGGAAGCAGGATAATTTGGGAGTGCTGAAGTGAGTGATTCCATATTCAAAGGCGAATGCCCACGCTGATGAGCAAAGGATTGTTCTTGATAGTAGCGATGCTCGTGCTCCACGCTGGAATGCCCGGAGCGGTTCTGTTCTCCCATACCTGGAGGAACTATACACCAGTCAACATTCAGACCCTTTGGCGATACAAAGCTCACTTACTGTTTTGATAGCCATGTGCTGCCTGTTCCGCTGACATCTGTCCCCTGCCGGGGATGGCATCACCCATCACCGAATCTTCAAGTATCACAGGCAGAGCGTACCACGGCTGGACCCAGACATAGGCCATCAGTTAGTCCATATCGCCATGAAAGGTGTGTGCCTTCGGACAATTTAGAGAGATCTCACCTGATCAAATAAGTAGTATAATCAGGAGATCCTGTAAAGATGGCACTTCACAGCCGGGTAGTGGCAACACAACGGATGAGCGAGAGACCGAGGAGAGGCGACTCTTTTGAGTGAGAGGAGAGTCCAAAAAAGGAAGTAAGGGTCTCCCACGAGCTGCTGCGTGACCAGTGAGACGACAAAGGAGGTCGAAAGAAGCAAGCAGTGAACGAAAGTGTGCATGAGTTTGTTACCTGATAAAGAGTAGGGAAACAACCACGACGTCTGCTGAAGAGGTAATTGGGTTTAAGTGGGATGTTGCTAAACCAGAAACTGAAAGCAGATCGTGACAATCCACGACAGGTACCACCTCGCTTAGACCACGGACGACTTAGAAGCCGTCAAACTTTGCGGCTAAGGCGAGATGGAAATAACGTCAGGTAGGTAAGCAGGGGGGGCAGAAGTCCTTCTGGAAGGAGGAAAGAGTACTATGTATGTTTGCGAAACACTGTGTATCAAGTCATGTGGCGATATAAGAGTGTAGATATTTTATTGGCCAGCCGAGATGTGAACCCCTGCCTACACACGGCACAACCATGGGATTCTCGAAAAATGTCCATGTTGTGGTATGGTGGAGTCGAATTAGTCTTCATCAGCATACCCAGGTGCCGTGGTTCATGGACCTCTAGCATGAATCACCTAGGTAGACAATTCCGGAGTCAGATGGACACAAGACGCTGTAAGTGTATGCCTTTACTGGAGCATGAGCGGGACCAAGTGCTCCAAGCCGACGGAGCGCCACAAATTCCTCGAGGGAGCGCGATATAGTAGCTAAGATCTGCGAAAGAAAAAATGGCTCTGGTAATGCTCACGATACCCTTGGTCGGCAGATCTGGGATGAGTAAAAGTGCATGTACCATCATAGAGTCCAGCCTAGTGTGCTCCACCACCAGGAAAAATTTGGTACCGAGGGGTATCGGTGTCGTATCACCGCCACAGCATCGGGAAAGGGGAAAGGGTATCAGAGTAAGTTTTTGCTAGCAAGATACCAAAGTAGCATGCTCGTTAGCTCCCGAGAGGATCGCACACCTTGAACAACTGCATGAAATTGAATATGGTAATACTTCTTTCACAGGCATGCGAGATGGTGTGGCACTGACGATCACTCCCTCTCTCCCTGCCGACCGTGTCTATCTTTATTCACCCCCAAGGAAACATCCATATTTTACGCTGGCCTCTCCAAGGGAAGGGGCACAGCAACGCGTAAGGTTGTCCACATTTCGTTGGGCCAAGTGGTCTGTTACCAACCGGGGTATCTGACAATGTGCGAGCAATGGAAAATGACATGGAATAGCGCAAGTTCTAGATCGAGTAACGTCGATAGCGTATCCTAGTCATGTCGTCAGAAACGGGCTTTGGAAAGACTGCCCTGGATGTTCTGATTGGTTTGTGAAGGTTCTGGTCCCTGGCTCTCCACCCCAGTCCTCCACCGTTGGTGGTCTTTGCTTTATGTACATAGTATCAAAATGTCGTAAATAACAGAAATATGGTATTGTAATAACGACCTATAATACCTAGCAAGACCATGAATTCTCATAATACAGTACCATGCCCCCCTCTCAACTATACAGAGTAGGCCCGGTAACACCCATTATTGTAATTAACATTTTTACTTTTTAGGCGAACCTACATAGTACAATTGCTCGTACACGCGACAACATGTGGCGAAAGTGGCGCCCCTGCTAATTCGGCTCTTTTCTCTCCGGACGTGCCTTCGGTCTGCTGCAGCCTCATGTGGCTTGATCCAAGAGAAGTGGAATCACTCCTTAGATGCATGCGTTTAAAGCGGTAACAGCCTCAAGTTCAGGTTTGTACCGATATAGATCCCAAATCTTGCTAATAGTAATTATTCTTCTCCTACGGCTCCTTTTTGTTGCAACCGACGGATCGTAGAGTCGTAGAAGGTGGCGCTTCCACAAACACCCGGCAAGCAAACGGCGATCAAACAGTCGGCCGCAGAAGAATGATCTGAAGATTCGAGCAAAGTGCGTAGCAGAACAGGGATTGCTCCATGGTTTCCAACGTTACCGGGTACAATCTTCCCCGGCATTCCGTATTCTCCTAGATGGACTCACAGCTGGGAAACGTCCAGAACCCTGGACAGTGGTCACTAATTACTCTCTAAAGCGATCCAGGACACCTTGCGTCCCTAGCAAGATACAAGGCTATACATAGGTACATCCCGCTACTGCATATTCGGAATACACCCCATGTTCTCCGTATCATGGAGTTGTGCACAGCCGCCGAGTGGCCTGGCTTACAGCGATCTCCAGTAGTTCGACCCAAGCGACTGTCATCCAGAATCATGGTCGCCTCTGGTCTTGAAGATCGGCATGCTGACACGCCTGTTTCAGATTTCTAATCCAATGATACACTGGCAGCCAGTCCGGTCTTTCCCAAAGCGTGAATCCCACTCCGAAATGGAAAGGCACCTAGTTCCGAAGGGCCGCTTACAAGCATACGACACTTCGGGGAATTCTTGCGGTCGCTCGACAGGTGCATGTACTCTGAGTAATACTAAATGGGAAAGTCAAGGATTTATCTATAGCAGACACCATAGTCGGTATGGTTGGCATGGATTAATACGCCAATTTCGATCGATGCAAGGATATGGAATGTATATTTAGCAATCGTTATCTCAATATGACGAGTCCTCGACGCCGATCATGTAGTGTGGTCTGAGTCCAGGAGCAAAGCATCACCATGATGTCGACAACGATCTTCGTCCTATGGGCTACGAAATACTCTGGATATACTCTGGAATGGCGTACAGGCTGTGGAGGATATAGTTAAGCAATAAGGGAATAAGCTCTCCTTGATCGGAACACAGCCAGAGGAAATGAGTGTCGTGCTTGAATCCTTCAGGCCGATACCATGCTCTGATGGCCTGAGAAATGTATGAAGTTGGTTTACTATGTGGATGAATTGACGATCAGATGATGTCATGACGGCTTGGGGATTTGCGCCGGAGCGGAATTACTTGACGGCCGACTCGGCAATGTTTACCTCAGTCTCACAATGAGAGGCCAGGTCCAGACTTGGGAGTCAATCTGACCCAGGATACCTTGCTCCTTACAAAAAGTAAAGGAAAGACTGAGATACTGTCGATCTTGTGCTTTCTGAAACCATCAGCCCTTCTAACCTAGTACGAGTGGGTTCGAAGACAGCATACGCAGAACTTGTCGAACATTCAACCTTCACGGAGATAGGAGCGGGATACTACCGCCCACCTCTTTCATTGCCATAAAGGATCTTGAGTCATTGATCATACATTATCAACATTACTTCCATGCCCTTGGCCCAAGATGTATCCCCCTGCCTGTCCAACCTCAAGTGTGAGGATCCCTTTCCAATGCTCGTGCATGCGTTACAATGACAACAACCGACCTCTTCAACCAAGGCTATAGATGACTATAATCGAAAAATCCCAAGACAAAGAATGCCGGCATTCTCGGAGGGTTTGTGCAACCGTAATGTAGAAGTAAAGACGAAGATATATTGACGGTGGAGGTCATGATGCTCCCAAAGAAGCAACTTTGCCAGCAAACCGGCTGCCAGCGCTTCCTCGCTTCTGTAGCTTAGCCTCCTTGCTCTGATTCTCGGACACTCCAGAAGACGTCGAACCACTACCACTAACGCCTCGGATAGTTGGCAAAGCTGATAGTCTATCATTGCCACTGCTTCCACCACTCGTCCCGGTGCTTGTTCCTCTGCCAGTCCTTTGCTCGATGTAAAGTTGAGCGGCAGGAGAGAGCGGTATAGCTGGCATCTGGCTCGGAATGTCTGCGCCGTTCTGCACAAGGAGTTCTGCCATCGGAAATGCGACGTGCTTTGGTGGAACTGGTGTGGCTTTCAGGCGGGGTGAGGCTGCTGGCGAAGGAACTGTTGACCCAGGAGTTGCTGGATCTGCTGCTGCTAAGGCAAGAAACACGACATGTGTACCCCTGGATCTATCATGAGCATTGACATTCGCCCTGAGAGCTATTCCATGGAGAACACCCTGGACATCATTCTTCTTGACTGATGTCACCAAAGTCTCGTCAGGGCTTGCAAAAGCCGAACTCGTAGCTATGGAGGACACATACGCCCTTTGAGCATATTTAGCGGTGATAAATTTGAGCCTTTGCTCTCTGGTTGACGAGGAGATTGGTTTCAGCGCCGGGTCTAACTTGGATTCCCAGACCATGTTACTGACCCTGTTACCGATGAGAAGGAGGAGTTCAACAATATCGTTTGTGAAAGAGTTAACATCCAGAGTTAGTGAGCGGATCTTGGATATATGTGTGCCCAGTGATCGGTGAATCCCACTGCATTCAATGCAAAGGACTATGCCGAGGTTGATGGAAACCCACTCCACCTTTGCTCCAGAGCCACAGTCAGCACACCAGCAATTACCTTGATCAGCATCTCGTACAACATCGAGCAATTTTGAGGGATTTTCCTCGAAGCTGTTGCTCTCAGTTCTTACAAAGACTGGTCTAGCACCTACGGTCGTTCGCCGGCTCATACCGCTAGTGTCGGGGCGATAAGACGCGCTGTGATGTCCAGAGAGAGAAGTGCTTTTTCCAGTCAGAACAGAGCCGATGTCTCGGACATTTGGGTCCGGCTTGGAAGTAAACAATGTTTGTGGTGGCTGGGCTAATCGGCCCTCCATGGCGCTTTGAAGCGCGTTGTTAATGGCTGTAATCCAATTAGACATGTCGTCTTCGGATGTTGCCTGATATATTCTTTTGAATTGTGGCGTTATTACTTCAAAACAAAACCGTCGTTCGGCATCGCGCGCCATTCGCACTGATGCCATTCGAAGGTCTATAGGCTCCATGTGCAAGTCAAGCCTCTGCTTCCAATTACTATATTCCGAGAGCTTGCCCTGATCTAGGACAATCCAAAACCTGATAAACAGCTTAGTGTATGACATGGAACAAGGAACAGCATTACTCACTTATGCCAGGCTTGCTTGTTGATACCTTTAGGGTCCATATGAGATCCCGGGCGACTCAAGGCCCACAAAAGACCCTCTTTGCGCTGGGCCGCCAATAAGCGATCCGAAGAAACTCCTTTGCTGTCACGCTCCTCAAGATCACGAATACCCTTGAAGCGATTCTGGGCAGGAGATATTGTAGACCCTGGACCAGCCGACACTGGCGAAGTACCCATCAATGTACTTGTCGATGACGCGTTGGATAACGAAGGATGTAGTGAACTTCCATTTGAGGTCCAAGTTGCATGTGAGGCCGAGCTGTCTGCTCTGGCCATCTCCGAATCTGATGTATTGGACACCACACCAATTGAAGTTGCCGCCGTAGCAGAAGTTATTGACGGGTTGGGGATGTTCTCCGGTTCATTATATTGTATGCTGCTCTTCTCCAATGCTCTGCGCTTCTCTTCTCGTTCCGTTCGTTGGAAATTAAACTCCTTGTCTGCCTGGTTGACTTCACGGACCAAAGCCTCCAATTGGGGTCTCAATTCTTCTATCTTCTTAGAAGTCGTCAGGAAAGACTGTGCCTGCGATTCTGCATATTTAGTTAGTTGCGACAAGAGTTCCTGTTCTTTACGCCCCCCATGGAGGTCTTGCATGAAAGAAGAATAGTCGAAGCGTGCCAACTCGAATGTTCTCCTCTTATTCTGGTACTTGGAATCGCTCTCGGCTCTCTTCTTATCTTTGAGTGAATCTTGACGTTGTCCTAGGTACCGACCCAGATAAGCGTAATAATCCCGACTTTCCTCTTCGAAGTCCTTCTTCTTGGCTTCCGCCTGCTTGATATCAAGGTTATATAGTTTCGAGACGGGTTCTATGATAAGCCGTTGAAGATTCGCACTATTTTGCATTTCGTAGAGCAGAATTTGTTGGGCGATTTGATTAAAATAATGATCAAGGGCGGGTTTGATGGCCGTTGCATTGGTTGTTGAGGCTTCTTGGAGGGAAAAAAGGAACGCTTTTATGGCGATGTTGCAATCAACCTGTGCTTGCTGAGCGGCTTCGGCCTTTTTCAAGACTTTCTTGATTTTAGACCTCATACTACCAGTTCTCTGTTCAAGAGCTTTCATAGTCGCGCGGAAAACAGGCCCATCATCTACCACACTCATGTCCTCTCCAGGTCTGCCACAGGAAACGTCCACCTTTATCGGTTCTGCTTGTTGTTTTGTTAAGGGCAACTCAGACGACGGCTCCACTGGCGAAGAAGGCTCGGGAATATCTGTCGTCGCTTCAGAATCGCTTGTACGTGACTGATATGACTGGGTGGAAGGCACACGCAGTCGAGGAGGAACCGATAGTTCGAAGCCAGGCGATGCCATAGGGGTGCCTTGAAGGCGCTGCACGTTCGTAACCCAAAACACGAACGTAGCAAGGGTATTGAGTTTATGGGCTTTTTGGTCATAGTCCAAAAAGCTACATATGTTGCGCCATCCACCACCTTTATCTTCTACTGTCTTCGGCGGCCTCCAGGTCCATGTCCATTCAAATTGTATTGCTTGACTCCCCTCTGTCGAAAAGTCGCCGATAAATTGCACATTTGAGTTCTTATGAATATTTGGGTCCGCGCGAAATTCTCGGGTAACCAAATTATCTAGGTCGCGATTTGTTGAAGCGAAAGCAAAAGTCAGTCCCTGAATCAAGGTCTCGCTATTGGGGCTCGTAGGCGAGGATGCGCTAGCTATCGCCGAGACTGGTGTTTGTCTGATGACAAAGGTGAACTTGAACATCAGCTCCTCCTCGTTGGTGAATCGTAATATGAAGTTTGGCGGCGATGCGTTGCTGGCAGTCTCGGGATCCTAAAGGCGAATCAGAAGGCGTTGTGAGAATTGGCGATCAAGCAATATTACCTGTATAAACTCGATCGGTGCATCGTCACCCTGTTCCCTTTTTGCCGTCAACCATGTTGCAGGAAACGCGTTGGGTACGACGTTGAGAAGCGTTTTTCGCCGCGAGTTCGAGACCACAAGAGATGCGATCGACACTGCAGTTGGTCAGAGATCAAGCGTTGCGACCAAAACAGGCAGGACGTACATCGTGACTGATCTTTCAAGTACAAGGCCGCACCCTCATCGGGACGGCTTGCAACATTGCCCATAGCTGGCAACTGGTGATGCTAAAAGTAAACCATGAGAATGATGACTTGGAGAGATGAAGTCTATGCGTCAGCGTCCATGGCTTCGAGGCGTAGCGCTAATTTTCGATCCGGTGTTAGAGATTCTCGTGATATAGTGAGCAAGATTCGATCTTGTGATATCGTAAGGTTGCTAGTACCAGTTCGGCGGGTATTTCTGTAGCATCTGGTAACCGCTGCAGGCGTCCTTGAGTACTGTTGAATATCGGAATCGACCAGGCGCAGGCGTTTGAACAATCGACTTGAGCATCGGTGATCATTGTTCATCCATTTATTATTACTATGGTATTATTAGAAAAGACCCTTTTCTCGTTTTGGCGCAATGCGGGGGTTTTATTTCTAAGGTACAGCACCGCAACGGTGCTAATTATTATTTTCAGGCCATACCTACCAAGCTACCGTAGGTGCCTAGGAGGTACATAGTACATGTACTGTATAGTAACAACCACTTGTAAGCGTCAACCTGACACAAAATAAGCCTGTGTGGAGATACCACTGTGTGATGTACAGCGATGGACTGCAGCATATCACTCTACATGCATAAGGTACTGTACAATGTGAAATATCCTAATCTTCCTCAAGACCTCAAGACCTCAAGACCTCAAGACCATGTCAGACTTGTGCAACAACGTCCAAAACATCTTTGACCAAGAGTACTTTGATTTGCGCCTTCATACTTGTTGTACAATGACATTTTATTGGGTGTTGCAGGACCGATATATGCGACACTGCATCGAAGACAATGTCGGTCCAGGTCTTTCCTGACTGCATAAGAAAACGCCATCTCGGTATTACCAAATTGATCGAGTACAATGTTTGGTCCCATTCCGCCTGTGTCACACAATCACAGTATACAGGCAGGCCCTCTCGAAATAATGCGGCCTGGTGCTCTGGCGGACTTCTGATGACAGGCTGTACAACCCTCCACAGTAGACAGATCTCAGGCTGGGCCTGACTGCGATGAAGATTGATGACACTTCACACTTTCGCGGGCCGTTGCACACCCAAGCAGAAGCATATAAATTCCCAGACTCGCCAACAGACCTCAGCTGGGATCATCAACTCTTTTCACCTTACCCGGAACGTGCTTATCCTGATGCTGCACATACCGTACGTTCTCAGGTGTTTGGTGCCGAAGCGATTGACATATCTTAGGCCATCACAACGTTAGTTGATCCCTGCGCCAAACCTCGAAACTACATTTCACTGAACAGAGTGAAGAGTGTTTTGTGAAGCAAAGCAATGCTATTGTAACAGCATATTCGGTTGGCAATTCTGGTCCAGCACGCAGCATAACCATAAGGTACTTACTCTGAGTCAATCATCGAATTGTTGTCCGCTTTTAGCAAGCACTCTTTGCTCCATAAATGTTATACAAGACAGCTACGCTATGTCCATTTGCTGGTAGGGCTAAGACACCCACTTGAGTAAATCTGATATCTCTCGCTTACGGGCACTTAAAGGGGCCCAACATCGCTCGAGAAGATGCCCTGTTCCACTGTGGCTCAGGGATATTGTGGTGGTCAGGCAGAAGCAGTGCAAATTGTACCGTTGCAATAGACTCGCAGGATAAGCTTGCTAAGCCTGCAATAAGCATCCCGCACGGAGTTATTAATGTCAAAAGGCAGGTTTCTACGACCATTTTGTTTTTTACAACCATGGATCAGAGTCACGCTCCAGCGAGTTCTTGTTCCCATAATCGGCCACGACCCCTTAACGATACAACGTCAAGTGGAGGCGTTCCATCAACGAAATGGCCGAGAGGCTGGTTGGCATGTCCGACTTGAAAGGATCTCGGGGAGTACACCGCTCGGGGGGTCCCTTGTTCCTGTAGCAATGAACACTCGTTCAGTTACGTTGATGTACAGTCAATTATCCTTAGGTTTGCCAGAGCCGCCCACCACCCATATAGTACATGTACTACATACAGTACCTTACACAGGTATGCGCCGATATAAGGAGAGAAGAGCTTTCAGCCTCAGGCCGGCATTGACCAAAGGAGGTTGGCCCAGAGGTCGGAAAGACAATCAACCACCAGCTGACAAGAATCGGTGTGAGTACAAGATGGGTGCCGATATCAGCCTCTAAGTCGCACAGGGAATGAGGTACGAAACCCCCCAACGGATAAAGCCAATGGGCATACCGAGGTCCTTATTCTGAGTAAGCAGCACCTATGGAGTACCCTAACCATCGGCTTCCTCTGTACGTACAGGGAACTCCGAGGATGGGATTTTGGTTTGTGGGGTTGAAGGGGCTAAGCTGATCCGGGTATTTAGTCGTCGACCAGTCAGCCCGGTGGATCATCAAAGAATGAAGAAGATAAAAATAAGTTAATCAGAATTAATGGGCTCGCCGAAAGAAGATCGGTCCTTGCCTGCAAGTTTGCCGGATAACAAACAGAGGGAGAGAAAAACTGAGATAGCCGGATGACTCCTCATTAATCTCTATTTCGATGATTGTTTTCTTCCTCGTAGAAGTCTGATCTTTCATCGACTCATTTTGCGCATGTGTTGATCAACACCTTATTCTTAGGTATAGGCGGTTGCTAAGACATTACCTTTTTGTTCCGGTCTACGCCTTTCCCAGAACCTACAAAAACACCATCTAAGCTACCAATATGGAAGACGGTAAAGCTCGTCCAGAAGGAAGTCCGGGCTACTCTCGGGACCAGAACTATTACGATCCGGATATGCATCGCGCTGCAGCTGGCGACGACAATCTCAATTACCTTGCTTCTACCGTTTCCGAGAAGAGGCTCATGGCTAAGATCGACTTTCGCTTGATACCAGTCCTTACTGTCATGTACCTCCTGGCCTGTAAGTGATCCTGCATCATTTCTTTCCTTCGTCCTGTCATCGGAGTTAAGACGCTTCAGCGCCCAGTACTTACCCTCCCGTTCTTAGTCTTGGACCGTACGAACATTGGGAACGCCGAGATCTACGGTATGGCAACCGACCTGGACCTCACCAAGTTGAGATATAACACGGCACTGGTCATGTTCTTCGTGTCGTATTGTGTATTTGAAATTCCTTCCAACATCCTTCTCAAAAAGTTTAGGCCGTCCCGATGGTTAAGCTTTTGTATGTTCTTGTTTGGACTCGTCACTCTCTGCCAAGGCCTCGTAAAGACTTGATTGATTGATTGATTGATGATTGATTTATTCTTACACCGATCCGATAGCCGCCAATCTTATTAGTTGAAGCTGTGCTTCAAGCTGAACTCTCCGTTGGTCTTTTCTATCAGTAAAGCAAGTGAATGCTTATGCGGGTGTGCTTCTGTATTATAACCTTTAACGAAACGACTCCTTCCATCCGTTTCTTATGGTAATTCGTGGTTTGGAACCTTTGTACTCTTTCTGCATCGATATAAGAAAACCCTCGCGTCGAACACCCTAACGCGACCCATCGAACATCGATCGGTCGAAGGAGGAAACCGTTGTCGCGTTAATTTGTGCGATTTCGTTAATTCTTAATACCGACTGAAAATCTGTATAGAACGCGTAAAGGGAGGCCTTAAGCTCGACGATAATAAGCCCCTGTATATCTCTTATGCGCGTATAGATTTGGTAGGATAACTGTGATCGTAGTTATGGTAATAGCTGTAGTTGAAGCTGTAGTTGAAGCTGTAGTTGAAGCTGTAGTTGAAGCTGTAGTTGAAGCTGTAGTTGAATTGAATGAGTTGAATGAGAGATCTCAGCTTCGTCTGTTTAGATGGAAAAAACAGACTACTGACGCCCTGCACCACGTGAAGGTGCCTCTCGCGCAGGGCCCTCGTAAAGACTTATGGCGGTCTTTTGACGACACGCTTCTTCCTCGGTCTGGCAGAGACCAATATATTCTCGGGATGTTTCTATATCATTTCGATGTATTATCGGCGAAGCGAAGCCCAAAGGCGGTACACCTTCTTCTTTAGCTCGACGAGTCTTGCCGGGGCTTTTGGTGGCCTAATTGCGTACGGGATCGGGCACATCAAACACCCAATCCTGAACTCCTCACACACAGGTCTGATGGGCGCCTGGAGATGGGTATTCATCATCGAAGGGTCCTTCACTGCTTTTCTAGCAATCTTCTTCTGGTTCCTCATACCAGATTTCCCAGAAGATGCAAAGTGGCTGTCAGACGAGGAGCGAGCTTTTCTGAAAGCGAAGCTTGCAGAAGATCAGGGAAAGAGCGGTATCGAACAACGCTTCTCGCCAGGCTCGGTTGGCCGAGTATTCAAGGATTGGAAGATTTTCCTCATCACCCTGATGTATTTCGGAGGCATTGTCCCAGCGTATGGCTACGCTTATTTCAGTCCCACTATTATCAAGGGCTATGGATATTCGCCAGTCAAGACACAACTCATGTCCGTTCCGCCTTGGGCAGCATCGTGGGCTTTCTCCAATTTCATTGCCTTCATGTCCGACAAGACACGCCACCGAACATTCTTCACATTGTTCCCGTTGGTAGTTGGTATCATCGGGTTTGCCATGTCACTCTCCATACATAGCCACCGGAACATCCAGTACGGAAGTCTGTTTCTCATCACCTCAGGCACCTATACCGCCTTGGCGCAGATTGTCTGTTGGGGCCAGATGAACACTTCCGGTCACATTCGAAGAGCCGTTGCGTCAGCATTTCAAATCGGTGTGGGCAACCTGGGTGGTATAGTCGCCGTGTACGTTTTCCCGTCGGCAGATGCCCCCGACTATTATCTTGGCTACGGTGTGTGTTTGGCATTTCTGGCTGTCTCACTCATTGCTTCATTCGTCTACTTCTTTGCTCTGTGGACACAGAACCGCAACAGGAGCAAGAGTCCTGAGGTGAACCTGACAGAGTATGAGAAGATCCAGCTGGGGGATATGGCCAGTACTTTCAGGTACATGATTTAGATGGGAGAAAAGCAGACTGCCAGAAACGGGAACAGACACAAACATATTGGTAGTATTGATAGGTGACAAGTCTTCAAAAGCGTAGCTGTCAGATCGATCCAATTCATTGATTGGACATTTGTGGTGCGTTGGGTCTTGTACTACTAGTAGGCGATCTGATGGCGGGTAGGGGATGTTCGTCTCATAAAATAGTCTCAGGGAGCGATTGTAAACGCGTCTGAGGTGGAGGAGACTGGGCCTGCTAAAACCCGTGGTTTGTTCTTCCACTCGAACGATATTTAAAATATAAAAATATAACCTTGCGCCTTGCCAATGGGAAAGATAAGACAAGACGCCTAGATTTCGTGGACTCGTAGCGATTCGCATAACATTATTTAGATTTCATGGTCGAAATCATGGCCATATATAATCATTTCGCGGCGGTGTCTTTTCTGGTCCCTACACGTAAAGGTGGAGGTCATGTCTGGATCAACGGCCGAAACATTGTATTGATTGATGTCTGCTGGATGATGAAAGTAGCAAATTCCGGAAGCTCTACGAAATTTTTATACCACGGAATTTTGGAGGTTGGCTTCGACTCGGAAAACTTACTCAACCACGCTCGGAGAACCCACATGACCCCATCGCAAAGTGAAATAAAAAGAAGCCGACTTCAAGATCCTGCCTTTTTCTCTTCTCCTTTTCCTTCCTCTCTTCACACTTTTCATAAAACATCGAACGCATAATCAACCTTCATATCCTTTCCTTTTGGTCCATGAATTTGAGGGTCATATTGGCGTCCGCGATTGAACATAGAGACCCTTTTTAGCGTTCCTTTGCCCCCAGAATTGTCTCGGTCTTGAGAGAATTACTATGGGATTGTGTACGCACCTGCGGGTCACACAGACACGCCCAGGTACTACAGTATTATATCTCTTGCTGTGTGTGGGTGTAGCGAGGTGACCGCTATACTCTGTACTGGCAGGGAAGGTGCTACCGCTGGACAGCATCACCTGCGCGCCTGGTAGTACCACCGACCGAACCTCCCAAGGTGGCAGATCCCACGAATTCTGACTGTGATCGAGAATCTATCTATATTGGACATTCATGTGATGCCTCGACTGCCCCTGACCGACTGTATGCGATGAATGGTCATGTACTTTCATTCGATGACCCGACCGTTTCAACCTGTTTTGTGAATGATATGCGCTAGAGGTCATCGGATAGATAGATGCGTTGGAGTAGCTAGCAGATGCGCTGCCAGGTGCTGTACCTTTTAAATATAAAGACCGTAGGTAGGCCTCGCTACAGCACCGAACATCGCGGAGTAATCTTCCTGAGATGTCTGTTGCAGGTTTCGCTGAAGCAGGGAAAAATAAGAGGCCACCATCGCCCCTGCTACCCATGCTACAATCTGGGAACTCGTGCGATCTTGGTTGTACTTCTATATATAACAAGGTTCCGCTGGATACGGGTCTCCTATAGTCCATGGATAGACCAGAAACGACATCGTGGTTCTAAGCTTAGCATCATCTCAGATCAATGTGCATATTTGGCCAGCAATCTCATCTCATCTGAAAGGGAGTCGGCGAACAATAGTAATAAGTACATACATAGTACTATGTACCTACCTACAGTCCTCAGAGTAAGCACTGTTCGGAGGAATCTCATAATTTAAAAAGGGGCTTAATCATCAATAGCGTTGTCTTAGGGGCTTCCCGAATGGAACATTACAACCACTTGGGAAGCGTTAGGCTCCTGCCAGCTACCACGCGGTGGACAAAGCTATCAATCAATCAATCCCAGACCCCGAGAATCCTCTGCGTAGGGACCAGAAATATGGAGTATAACGGCACACTGGCAGAGTAAATACTGACTCCTCAACGCCGCCGATCCTCTCTGCAACTTTCTGGTTGTCTAGACCCAACTTCATTCTGGAAAGATACCGACGCCCAAACTGAAAAAACTTTCCTGTCTCCCTCGACCTTCCTTAATTCTCTACGCGGCGAGGATACCAATCACCGGCATTTCGACACCGACCTGCGCCGAAATATCGACACCACCTTCTGCATATACTGCAGCATCTCTGTCGCAGTCCATGAAAGACCCACGGGGAGATTCAAGGTCCGCTTGAGTTGCGACAACGCTACCGGGTCAACAGCGAGAGCGACACACTTGATTGCTCCCACCATGGCGATGAGCAAGAGAGAGCAGGCACGCAATGAACGGGCATTGCAAGACCTCATCAGATCCATACCCGGGAATGATAGATGTGCAGACTGTGGAGCGCACAATCCAGGTAAGCAACGAGATACTAACCCAATTGTCCATATAACCATCTAACATCGGGCAGGATGGGCGAGTTATTCGATCGGTGCGTTCCTTTGTCTGAGGTGCGCAGCACTTCATCGAAAGATGGGCACCCATATTTCGAAAGTTAAATCACTCAGCATGGATTCCTGGACATCTGCACAAGTCGATCAGATGAAGCAGAATGGCAACAACCTGGTGAACAAGAAATACAACCCGAAGAACGTGAAACCCGCACCGGTATTGGATATTGATGATGTAGATTCGGTGATGGAGAAATTCATACGGCAGAAGTATCAGGAAATGAGTCTGGCTGATGGGAGACCACGACCGCCAGAGCGTACTGCCAGCGACTATTCACGTCCTCCCGAGGTGTCCCGGTCTCCAGATACATCATCGCCTCCTCCTGCGCTCCCTCCCAAGAAGGGAAAGTTCTTTTCGTTCAGCCTCCGATCTACTTCTTCAGCCTATCCTCTATCCAAGCACGACAAGAAGCGGATGGCGGTCGAGCCGACTATGGACAACGCCTTTAGGGTATCATCTCCTCCACCATCACTGTCTTCTAAGCAGTCCAGGATATTTGGCGCAAATATTGGAGATGATATCAACTTCGAGGCTAAGCTAGCAACGTTGAAGGACATGGGGTTCCCGGACGACAAGCGCAATTCTATAATGCTGAAAAGTCTCGGTGGAGATCTTGAGCGGACTATTGAATCTCTAGTTAGGCTAGGTGAAGGCAGCCAGCCTGGATCACGGAATAGGAGTCCACGAGGATCCAGAGTGGTGACGCCAACATCGAGTACCTTTCCGGACGTGGTCAAGGGTCCAACGTTCACCGATGTCAAGAGCCCTACTCTAAAACCGCCTAGTTTCAACCCATTTGATAGGCCTACTGCACAACAACCGCAACAGCAGCAACATCCTTCTCAACAGCTAGGAGCACACAACCCATTTGGCCTACTACCAGACCCGCAGGCGCTGGAACAGTCATTGAACAATCTCCAGATCTCACAGCAGCAATCGCAACCACCGCAGCCGCTATTTCCGCATAGCACAGGCGGCTATCCCAGCAAACCACAACCCATTCAATATGATCGGCTTCAACAATCTATGACACCGCCCGTTCCTTCTACACATAATCCTTTCTTCCAGTCTATGCCATCTGCACAGGCATCTGCAAATCCATATGCATTGATGATGCAACCAGTACATCAACACCCAATACAAGCACATAACCCCTTTTTTACTCCGAACTTCACGTCTCAAAATGTGCAATCACCGCAAGCATCAGAGCAATTTAGTCAATCTGGACGGGGTTCATTTAATCCATTTCAGAGCCAATATGGCAATACGCAAAATCAGCAACAATTGCAGCAGAATTCTAACTCATCATCCTCCCAAGCTTCTAACCAACAGCAGCAGTCCAATCCATTTGGACTTGCTATTAATCATACAACTACTGGACCAACCCCTGACTTCTTCTCTACAAACACCTCACAATACTCGCAAGCCCACCAGCCTCAGGGTCAACAACAAAACCAGCAACCGCAACAAATGCAACAATCGTTCCAACAACTGCAACAAACGCAGCATCCTGTCCAGCCACAGGTCCAACAACAACCACCACCGACAAACTTTCAGAACCCGTCCTTTCAATCACCTGATGCTTTCTCTCCCCAACTACAGAATCAATTCCAACAATTCCAACAGCCTATTGCTCCTCAACAAACAGGTCGTTACGACAAAACATCAATCCTCGCCCTCTACAACTACCCTCAACTCGCTCCACCTCCACTCCCAACTATAATGGACGAACCTTCTCCATCAGGTGAAATACCTCCGCAACAGCAACAAAGCCAAACATCTCAACCACAACCACAATACACCACCCAATCCTCATCCTCAACAGCACCATTTTCGAATTTATCCCCCAAACCCCGATCTGTCACCGCTCCCTTGACCACATCTTCACCATCGACCACAGCAGGATCTCGTAACCCCTTTCTCAACGCCGCATCACCGTCAAAACAACCTCAATCATCATTCCACTCTACTTTCCCACCACAAACAACAAGCATTCTAGCTCAACATTCTAGTCGAGAAAGTGTTGATCTAGCGGGATTACAAAACGGAAGACATTCTCCAGATGCATTTGCTAGTTTGAGTAGTAGGATTGGAAGATAGGAAAAAGTGGTTATAATATGAAGCCTTATGATGGGGGGTTTTGTTTATGGTTGATTGTTCTAGATATCTAAGAGAGAAAAAGAGAGGAAGAAAGAGGAAGAGAAGGAAGAAGGAAGAAGAAAAAGAAGAAGAGAGAGTCGCGATTCATATGTAATTACATCTAGAATCAGATGGAATGAATGAGAATAGGATGATATAGCATCAGTATCAGGATTACCTCAATGGAAAAGGACAATTTTAAATACACCAAACAGGAAATAATACTATAACTAACTACACAGAAAGAAAGAGAATAAATACTATATCTAATCCGACACCTATCTACCTCCCTCCTTTTTTTTAAATTTAATATCTCATTTCCCATCTTTCTTTCTCTCTAGTAGCTTCCCTCTTTTATTCTATTCTTTCTACTACTTATAGTAGACATTATATTAATCCCACTGCAATCCTAACCTATTAACTAACCAACTAACTTCCAACTAGACAGACAATCAACTAGATATCTTATATACTATCATACTATACTATAACTTAACTTATACTATAATAGTCTAGATACTTATTTTTTTTCTATATTTTATATAGTTATATATATAGAGAGAGAAAGAGATAGATAGATAGATAGTGTTAGGACTACCAAAGCATCAAACACTGGCAGTCAGACCAATAACTTGA
>LCWF01000109.1:32890-263918 GCA_001006345.1 Phaeomoniella chlamydospora | reverse complement strand
AATAATTTTTTATAATTTATTTATCTATTAAAGATAATAGAGAAACATACGATTAAATTCTATCTTCTTTTATTTAAATCGATTTAAATTTACGTCGTCGCTAGTTAAAAATAAATAAACTTTCCCACCTTAAGCTTTCCCACCTAAATTACCTGTTTAGGAAGCGGCCGCTCCCAGCAAATTTAGGGTTATCCGAGGAAAACCCTGTACCATATTGGTTAGGCAAAGGGACACCAGGGTGTCCAAATTGAGAGTGATTAGGTTAAAGAGTGCGAATGCTCTGCGGTTCATGTTACTCAAAGTACAGACCCTAGGTGATCAAATGCAACAACGGAAAGCTCGGAGCACGTGGCACTCTTCGAAGCGCGCGGTCTCGGCCGATGGATTCCTACTGTGAGTACTGTAAAGCTTCCTGGTTCGGATTTTGAGATTATGGTGTGAGCTTTGGTCTGATTGGGCTCGTCAGCGAGGCACTGTCCACATATACTGTGCTGGTCAATTGAAACAAATCGGTTGTCTTATCTCCGAGATCCTCTTGTTTAGGACATATAAGATGACCATATTCACATCGTTGATCAGGGCAATGCCAAATTATCTATCAACCATTTCGGCTGGTAAAATCAAGTACCATTTCGCCTGTAGTATGATCTGTCTAGCAGTAGTCTTCAAGATGGTCAGTCCCAGCCCTCCTCGGCTTCAGCGGTTTTGGTGAGATTGGCAGGGTCCAGATACTGTAAGGAGCGAAATCTGAAATTAAGGTTCCACCCATGGTACATAGTGTCCTGTAGCATTATTCATCTTTACATGGCATGCCTAGGCATTTACTCAGAGTACCATTATGTCTATCTATTAGTCGACACGTAGCAGCCACCTTCATTGGCAAGCTTTTTCTGAAGAGGTGTGCTGTATCATAAGTTAAGGTATTCGCTATAGATGGATTCTGAAGCATAGTCGTGGATTACGCGGCGGGGATACTAAGGTCTACTTGTGAAGCCAGTTGGTAGCCTGGTCCAATCATACCACCAAACGCCTTAGCCAAGGGAAGTCAAGGGAAGCCGAAAAGTCCAGCACAATGGGTCTCGAGCAGCCCATAGGTTCCCCCCAAGTCCAGGGATCAAACACTTTGGGGTTGCATGTAATCAAACGACGGTGCCTCATTTTTCCAAGCTGGTTTCAACATCTTGCCTACCTCTGCATATATTTACCCTGTTTGCTACCAACGTCGTACTAGTTCGTCTCGTTACTTCGATATATAGTAAAAAATCGAGCTTGAAACAAAAAAAAAGGGGGTTTAGATTCAATCTCCACGAACAAGAGGAGTAACATTGTCGCACTAAGAACCGCCACCGCCAATGCTGTTCTCATGAGGCTGACCTTGCAACACCCATGCGAATCTATCTTTTCTCATTCATCTGGAAATGCTGATAGCTTTAACAGTTGATTCTGTCGCCCTTTCGCTTACATCCGTTCAGTCAGATGCCCGGTCTCATTCGCTAGAAAGCTGCATATGTGACAGTTGCTTCCGCGCCAAGCTAGGCGGTACTTCATTTCAGCTCTCACCAATCATCAGCCTCATTTCCTAAAACTCACGATGTGCCTTACGAGTAATGATATCGTGCTTTCCTATCCGCTTGTTCCGCTTTCTTCGGCACATAGGTCTGATAATCTCAACAACGGTTGTTCCGCGTGTTTGAATCATGAGACGTCGAGGACCGGGATGGAAGAAATCCTTGCAATGTAACTCCCATGGACATACATGGCCAACTCAATCGAGGATACGAGTCATGGCAATTGTCGCTGATAGGCCAGAGAGGTCGACCTCACTCTCAGGCAGAGATCACGTTCCATCAAGAGCAGCTCTGCCGCTCTGGGACTTTCATGCCTCGTATATGAATACCTGTTCACCCCGAGTTCCAGAGTCTCTGGCATGGTACCAGTTATACTTGGATCTACGGTTGATTTTCTGTTCTTTCTCACTCAGTCACTCCTTATTCGTTCAAAGCTATCGTTTGCTACTAGCAGATCTAGACGTTCTTTTACAGCTAAACCATTTGCTTCCTGGCAAAAGCAATTTCATCGGTGACTTACGCTCCACTCATTCGCTGCCATTTCCGTTGAGCAATCAACGAAGACGTTTGTCTTGATTTACCAGACTCCAATGGATCTCTTGCGAAGTTTGCTGTTCGCCACGCTTGCGCTTGCTTTTCTAAACGTCTCCAGAGCAGTACCGCTGAAAACGGGACCGAGGGGTGCCCACCCGTATAAAGATACTGCGATTCTAGCAAGTTTGAGCCGCAGGAGGATCGATGCAAATACCTGGGTTTTGACGAGCAATAATACGTTCAATTCTACGACCACTCACTCGGCTTCTACATCAGTGGCATCAGATTCTCCATCTACCCCTCTATCGTTGGCTTTTACGAATAACGCATCAATTACTGGAAACATCAACGCGTATGTGACTGGTCTTGATGGTGACGGGGCTGCCTTTTTTCTCATAAGTAATGGTACTGCCTACTACCCTGCCAATCCTCTAGAAGACACAACTCCAACTTCAATTATCGAGTCTGTTGCAATATCGCTCAGCTCATACGGCGAGACTCTCAACATCAGCTTACCGAACTATATAACTTCTGGCCGTATATACTTTTCCGTCGGCGAGTTGAACTTT
The DNA here is from genome assembly GCA_001006345.1 of Phaeomoniella chlamydospora. Lineage (NCBI taxonomy): Eukaryota > Fungi > Ascomycota > Eurotiomycetes > Phaeomoniellales > Phaeomoniellaceae > Phaeomoniella > Phaeomoniella chlamydospora. Next base: position 261,247 of record LCWF01000109.1, on the reverse strand, counting down.
GCCACTACTTATGGTGAAAGTGGGACAACCATTGTTGCCCCTTCATTTACTAATCCTTCCGACCCAAACATCAATGTCAGCTACGGCTTTGTCGAATTTACGTGGGACAAAGATGCTGGCTTGTACTCTAATCTCAGCTATGTGGACTATGTCGGCCTCGTCATCGGTCAGCTCGTAAGTACAGTTTCGAATGGTGTTTGCGAGGTCCTCGGTCTCCCTAGCGACGCCGTAACGAAAGTCTGTAGCTTGCTAGCTGAACAAGAAGCCACTGATGGACAGATCTGGAGCAAATCGTGCCAAACAGACAGCAGTGGCAATCCATTGCGCGTTCTAGCACCACTCCATTTGACCGAGATAGAATCATCCGCTCTTTCTGGCTATTACGATGACTACGTGGACCAAGTTTGGGACTACTATTCCTACAACAATCTGATTATCACTGCCGGCGACAATGGTAACTTCACTGGCAAGGTCAACAACAGCACCGGAAATCTAGAGTTTGATTTGGGAGGGTCCTTCACTAAACCGGATATCACGGACATCCTGGGATGTAACAGCGGTCCTTTTGCTAACCCTGCAAATTACAGTACTAACAGCACACAAACAGTTGCGCGAGAATCTATTGTTCCTCGTCTTTGCGCTGCTTTTAACCGAAGCACACTCCTTCTACCTGGCGGAAACATTCAACCAGATGGCGTTGATTCAGCGCAGTACTATATAACTTCACCAACGAATCATTACAGTCGTATAGTTCATGCCACAGAGACTGATGGGAAGGGTTACACTTTTGCATATGATGACGTGCATCCTTCCGACGAGGAAGATGTGTCGGGGTTATGTGTAGCTAGTGATCCTGTTCAGATTACCTTTACTGTCGGATAGCTCACCTTTATGATCTTCGCGTTTCTTGTTGCCTCTTCGATCGTAAGGGATCTTTTCTTGAAGGAATGAAGATAAGTGTATAACTGGAGAGCCCAATCTTCTGTTTTCTGTTATGGGCGGCATATCTATTCTGGCTTCAAGCGTATTGGAAATGTGAAGGTTCCGAATTTTGATAGAGATCCAATAGAATCATTGGTTTGGTACGGCGCTTGCCGCAATTTTCATACTATGTAATTGTATGTACTCAGAGTATGATAGATGGACTGCCAAAGTACTGCCCCAGTGGACTTCCCGGTCACATGAAAACTGTACAAGAATGCCACGAAAAAGCTTCGGAACTCTTTGCGACAAGACCTTTTCCCAGAAAGAGTTAGAACCCATGCCTGAATACGTGAGTACCCACTTCAACAAGAACGACTATGAGAATCTTCCAATAGCTTGTAGGGCCAAGGTTAGCTAGGGCGTATCCCACTCTCTTGGTGGATTTTCTTACTCACAATGGAGCATAGGTTCGCTACGCTTGCGCCTTAGGGAGTGGCTCTAGATCAGATTAGATCAAATAATCTGATAATTTCCTGTTATCTGATAATCTCGTGATCACGCTTATACCCGCAGTTGAACCCTAGTCCTGTATTTGCAACAAAACACCGAAGATATAACACGCACACCACCTATTCATTTTTGACGGTCATTGGCTCCCTTGATGCTACGGCTTACTTTGGCCTTTTAGCGAGAGTCTTTCCCATGTCTAGACCTTGCCGGTATCCGTTCTGTTATCGCGATCTCAATGCAGGGTAGCATTTGCCGATGGAGAAGTCCCCTCTTCATTCCATTTTTTTCACCAACTATGGCAAAATACATCAAATCATCGGCCACTAGCTACATGCAGCAATTTATCAGCAATTTATCAATTTCAAATTTTCTCGCCAGGTGCCTGCCAATTGCCAGTTCCTCCTATAGTTGAACGACATGACAGATCTATAAGATACGCTGTCCGTCCGTCCCATTTATATGATTTTGTGACACCTATTATTGATTAACTACCAAGCGGTTCACGCCAAACCCCAAAGATTTTGAGGATGAAGAATTTATTCCGTGGCCTGTTCAGTAACGTTTTCGTGGAGAAGATGCCCAACAGCAATGACGAAGTCAAGGAAGATAATGAAACCCGCAATAAGGAAGCAGGTATCGATGTTCAATCTATGTCTAAGAGTGACAACGAACCCGCCGTCACTCCGGAATTCCAATATGGTGTGCAAAAAGCCCAGGCGATGACCCAGGTTTGGACGAAAGAGAACTTGATCCTAGCTTATGTGGTGTATGTATGACTATTGCATACCAAGAGTTCTTTATGACTGATGCGGTATGACAGAATCTGGTTGATTCAATTCATTCAAGGGTTTTCCTCGGGCATTAGCAGTACCTTGACTCCATGGGTAACCAGCGCTTTTGCAGAACATTCTTTGACAGCTACCACAAGTATCGTCTCTGGTCTTGTCGGAGGACTTGTGAAACTTCCTTATGCTAAGCTCATGGACGTCTGGGGACGACCTCAGGGATTTGCGATCATGGTGGCTTGCGCCACACTCGGTCTCATAATGATGGCTGGCTGCAACAACGTGAAAACATATTGTGCTGCTCAGGTTTTTTATTATGTTGGCTACAACGGAATAGACTTCACTTTGACAATTTTCGTTGCCGATACATCATCCTTGAAGAATCGAGCCTTTCTTATTGCTTTTATGGCAACGCCGTGGATAGCCACAGTCTGGGCATATGGACCGGCCGCGCAGAGCATCTTATCGACCATAGGTTTCAGATGGGGCTTCGGTGTCTGGGCCATTGTCTACCCTATCGTCTGTGCGCCACTTATCGCCCTCTTCATTTACAATGAAAGGAAGGCCAAAAAGGCTGGTCTCCTACCCGAGCGCGTCAGCAGCAACCGGACCGCAATGCAGTCCATCATATACTATTGCAGAGAGTTCGACGTGATAGGAATTCTGTTGCTCGCAACCGGCCTTTCTCTGTTCCTGCTATCATTCAGTTTATACTCTTATCAAACTGAGCAATGGAAATCGCCTATGATTATCTGTTTCGTCATATTCGGCAGTCTTCTCATCGTGGCATTTGCTCTCTATGAGAAATATCTCGCTCCGGTTACATTCATTCCGTGGACTCTATTGATGGACCGAACAGTCTTCTTTACATTCACCATGGTTGCAAGTATATACCTCGCATGGTATCTCTGGGACAGTTACTTCTATTCCTTTCTCATTGTTGTCTTTAACCAGACTGTGAGTCAGGCCACTTACATCACAAATATATACACTGTCGGTGCCTGCTTCTGGGCTGTCATTGTGGGCATTATTATCCGATATAACGGACGACTTAAGTGGCTGTCTTTATACTTTGGTGTTCCAATTACTATCCTTGGTGTTGCCCTCATGATAAAATTCCGTCAGCCAGACACAAATATCGGCTATATCGTCATGTGTCAAATTTTTATTGCCTTTGGCGGTGGCACCCTCGTTATTTGTGAGCAAATGACAGTCATGGCCGTTTCTTCTCAGCAGAACATCCCAGCAATCCTCGCTATGGAAGCCATGGTCGCAAATATCGGTGGGTCTATTGGATCAACGGTCGCGGCCGCTATCTGGACAGGTGTCTTTCCAAATAAGCTCGCGAAATATCTCCCTGCATCATCACAGGCTGACCTGGCAACAATCTATGGAAGTTTGACTGCTCAGTCGTCTTATCCAGTCGGGAGTCCTGCCAGGATTGCTATCAATCATGCATATGCTGATACACAACGTCTCATGCTTATTGCAGCTACATGCCTCTACTCTATCACTCTGGGATCAGTCATTCTCTGGAAGGATGTCAATGTCAAAAAGATTAATCAAATCAAGGGCATTATCTTTTAGAAGATTATATTATATAGGAAAAATATGGTATAAGGGTGGGGTTAAGGTCAGAATTCTACTTTCAGAGAGGACGGTGTCTTCTTGGAGACCGTATCTAAGCCTTTTAGATTTACCGATCTTTCCATCTAATTCCTAGGAGACAGCTCAGACCTTTAGATTTACCGATACTTCCTATCTACCCTCTAGAAGATAGTTTAGACCCTTAGATTCACTGATACTTCCTATCTGTTGTAATAATACTCCTCTGGTTACATAGGTATTAAACCAGTACCCCATCTACTTTTACTAAGACTGATGTATTAGATATTTTATATTATACTAACAAGGACCCCATCTACTTTTATTAAGATTGATATACCAGATATTCTATATTATAAAAAGCGTAATTAACTTTTTACTATCATAAAGTCTAATATCTTCAGGCTTTAGTCTGGGGCCGGTTAGAGTAGCTAGGATAATTAGTGTAGGCGTATAAATTTGTAGAATAGTAGGTTAGACGAAAGATGCCTGTTGAGGGGCAGACTGTTGAGGACGATACTGGGAAAAGATACTGGCTTCACGCGGAGGGGTCTGGTATCTAGTAGAAGTAGAAACTGGTTGCTTATATGGTTGATATCGAGGCGAGTAATGGTGCCGGGGTGACCTATGAGGTTGGGCACGTTGAGACATACAACTAAACAGACAAATACTATTTCATTGTGAATACCATCCTACTGCAGGACCATAACAACCTGGTAGCTACGCAATTTCTGATCCTTCGATCTCCGGGTTGTGAGCCCGAGGCGAATCTGATCGGCGACAATTTCGACTCCTACTGCAGGATCAGTCGAACTTCAAAATCAGTCGAACCTCAAACCAGCAGGACGCTTCTTACGAGATAGCGAGCCGAGCGTTTATCATAAAAACATCTGAACAAATGACCATCAAGATACAATTCCTACTATAGGATCAAATCAGACCAGCTCAGACTGTATGTACCCTGGGGTTCGCACTTATGAATGCCGCCCATAGGGAAACGAGAACTTCAGAGCTTACAAGATATGAACCCTATCATACTTAAGAGAACCCCAAGACATACAACTAAACAGACAAATACTATTTCATTGTGAATACCATCCTACTGCAGGACCATAACAAGGACAGCCGTGCGACCGATCTGTTGCACTAATCCTACACCTACTTTTCACTTCACAACTTTCACTTCACAACTTTCACTTTTACCATCACTTACTTACTCCTTCATCTTCCTCATCCTACCTGACTACTACTCTACAAACTTCATCAAACTCATTACCATTGTTGTTTGCAAACAATCATCTACTCATCACGTCCTAAGAAGCTACCTCTATCCCTTCTCGCGTGCACTATGAACCGAGGAAGAGGAATTCGTGGTCGTGGTCGTGGTCGGAACAGAGTACCCATTCCTGAGAACAACATCACCGAGCAAACCAATACTGGTAAGATCGATCTCTCTGTGGATAGGGCTCTCGATGTTACCGCTGCTGCTCAAGCCGCTGAAAAAGAAGCTGAACGAGCACGACACGAACCTCTACCAATTCCTGACGAGACGCGCAGATGTTCATACCCAGCGAACATCAAACATGTCGGTATTGACAACGCCATGACTCAAGTTGACTGTCGAGTCAGTTTCCAAACCAAAGGACATATTCCGCATCTCCATTTGAGACTGGCTGTTAGCTTGAACCGAACGGATGAAGGTGCAGCTATCTACTCCTTCCCAGAAACCATGTTCTTCCGTTTGAACCATGAAGCCGTGAAAAAAATGACCCTCACTAAGATCAGTCCGCGCATCTATTCCGATGAAACAAAGAAAAACGTTCGGGAAACACATCTTTGCTTTCGAATGGATCTGGAATTGCTGGCCAAAGCTATGGTTATGGAGAGAGTTATGGTCGAACAGCCTCACGAGTTGCTGAAAGGTCTGGTCAATACCATTTCCAATAACTTGAGGGGACTCGTGAAATTGCAACTGTACATTCCTTCCGTCTATGATATTACGCCCCAAGTGAATGAGCTTCAAGATGATTTCGACGCCAGCCTACAATGCTCACCACTCAGAAATTGGATCCCAAAAGGCAACAAGGCTTTCAATATTCAAGAGGAAGAGTTCCTAGACATCGATTCACAGCCATTTTACGAATATCCGATCAAGTATGCTTTCGACAATTGGTTGGATTATACAATCTATTTGTCCTACAGCATCACCAACGACTACAATCTTCGAGTCGAACCGCTGCTGCACGACAAGAAAGTCAGATTGAAAATGATCGAAATTCCATCCTGCCGGAATAGACGATTTTGGTGTGTCCTCCACGGCGTCTTCAATCATGAGCAACGCTTGACTGAGGGTGAGACTGTTGTGATCTACAGTGCCGATGAAGCAGCATTGCATGAAGATGGTGTGCCGGGAGTTATCGTCAACACTCCGCCAGGTTTTCCCCCGGACAGAGTCTATGCCATCGTCAACATGCCTTGGGATAAATCTCAGATGATGTACACCGACTTACCTTGGGAAGCCCCTGTGATCAAATACACAGAATGTTCAACCTATGAAGCTACCATACAAGCAATAATCAACAATCCTGGCGCTGTGGTGAAAATCCATCGAACTGTGGGCAAGAAAGTATACAGTCAAATTATAGGTGGCCTTCGAAAATTCGATGCCAATCAGAGAGCCGATTGTCTGGGTACTGCTGCATTGGTGTTGGGCAAATTTCCAAGTTTGGTTCCTCCTATCGACATCTATGGCATGTTCTTGATTGACAATCCCTTGAAGTACATGAAAGGCCTCAATCCTTCTCAGGAGCAGGTCGTTCGCGCAAGTCAGAAGGTTTCTGGAGGTACACTATTGATCCAAGGTCCTCCAGGAACAGGAAAAACATATCTTCTTGGTCAAATGATGATACCATTTATGGTACATCAAAAGCGAGCCCTTATTACTAGTGCGACAAATGAAGGTGTCAACGATCTTTCTCTACGTCTACATGCCCAGTGTATCGAACAGAACGACCACTCCTATGTCATCCGCTTCCATTCGATCCACACCGAGAAGCAACTTTCCAGACTTCCGGCTACTTTGGCACGACCACCTGAACCAAATTCTCGTCCTCCAATCAATATTGCATTGACTGAAGAAGAAGACGAGGCATTGGAACAACTAGAAGCCGCCAAACTTCTGCAGGAGATGCACGACGCATTCTTCAAAACCAAATTCGAAGGCGTCCATGACCATCGTGTCCAAAACCTTGAACTCTCGGTTGGTCATCGTATGTTACAACGCACGGGGATCGTTCCTACCAACGGAAGCAGTCCGAAAGCAGATCCAGAACGATACAAGTCTTTCATTGGGTTATTCCATCAATACCGATATGATGAAAAGTTCGATTCGGAGACGCTGACCGCTTTCACACCATTCGCTAATGATGTGATGAGAGACGTTCTGTACAACGCTTCAGCAGTCGTTACTACTCCGTCATTATCAATCTCCGCTGCTATGGTAAACGCCATTCAACCTCATATACTGGTTTTCGATGAGGCGTGCCGTCAAGTGGAATCAGAAACTATTGCTATCAAGGGCACTTATGGAAGTATACCAACGATTATGGTTGGCGATTTCAAACAGACTGGACCGGTGGTAGCGGAAGTTGGCCACATCTTCGAAAATATGATGAAAGTTCCCTTGATGTCAAGACTTATTGGGGCAGGTTTCTCTTACCATGTGCTCACTACACAATACCGAATGGTTCCCCAAATTTCTCGTATTGTCAACAACGTCGCTTACCAGAGTAAGTTACAAGATCATTCTTCCGTTCTGGTACAAAATCGTCCGCTGGCTGCTCGAATACAAGAATTTAATAAAAACAAATTCGGCAAGAAAACCAACGTTATTCTTCTAGATATCAAAAGCGGTACCACTACCAAAACCCCCGCTGGATCGCGTTATAATGAAGCCTACATCCAGAACGGTATACTTCTCCTCAAAGATCTTGTTGACCAGTTTCCTAATGCCAGCATCGCATATCTATCTTTCTATCAGGCGCAAATGCATCTAGCTAGAACGGCTCTGCGCAACCTATGTAAAGACGGTAAAGAGTATTTCAACATCAGTGTCGATACAATTGACAGAGTTCACGGTTGCGAATGGGATATTGTTGTGCTGGATTTCCCTCTAATTGAAAATTCAGCTGGCTTTATGACACAACTCAACCGTTGTAATGTTGCACTATCGCGCGCTCGGAACGGTTTGTATCTCCAAACCAACAGTAAGCAGGTTGATTCACTCCAGAATGCAACTACTCTACGCCGATTCATCAAGCTCACCTACAAAGGTCACTACGCCGTCACCGAACCACCAGCCGATACTTATTACAAAATTGGTCATGACATACATACCAGCTGAAAATGATGAAGACTTTGATCAAGACCTCCCTATTGATTCCACCGGACGTACCGACGAAGCTCCCCCTTCCGAACTCGAAGAGAACAACGATAGCAATGAGGATGAGGTGAAAGATGATATTGCACAAGAACACAAACTAGATGATGTTGTGGAAGAGGATACATGGAACTGGTAAATGGTCAAGAAACCTTGCTCGTCATCATAAAGGTGCAGCAGACAAAAAGAAAGCGCTGAGGACAGCTTTGGCTGAGGAGGGAGCAGATTGTTAGGTAATTAGGTGGGTTATGCCCCACCTTTCCCCGCATTCTGGCATTCTCTGTCCCCATAGTTCAGTTTTGCTTCGCACATCTATTAGAGCTTTACAACACATGACATCAAGCGCCCAATAGTTAACAATACCAAACCAACCAAACCCTTGCTAAATCACTGTTGTATGTACCTTAACATTCTTTCTTCCCAGTCAATTAGCGCGTACTCGCTGGGAATAAAGCTTATGCATAGCACTGCAAAGTCGAATGCAACTGTTATTGTCCAATTCCTTCTTGACCAAGGGGTAGATGTAGATAGACCGTCCAGCGGGCACTGTTCACAAACACCTCTCCAGGCGTCGTTACAGCATAAGTTCATTGATCGGGGTGCGAAAATCAATGCGATGGCTCCTACGAGGTTTATGGGCAGAACAGCATTGCAGGAAGCAGTGGAAAGGGGCAACATGGAGCTGGTAAAGTACCTCATCTCAAAAGGGGCTGACGTCAATGCACCAGCTGTCCCGGATGGTGGCGTGACCGCTCTTCAAGCGGCAGCCATTAATGGCTACCTTCGACTAGCCCAATTGCTGTTGTTACATGGAGCGGACATTGGCGCAGAAGCAAGTCCAAAATATGGTCGAACTGCCGTCAATGGAGCGGCTGAACACGGCCGTGTGGATATGGTAAAATATCTGCTTGACAATTATCAAGGCGATAAAAGTAAAGCCCAGCTGTGCGAGGCGGCGTTGAGATATGCGAGAAACGAGAATGAATGGGACGTGATCAGGCTCCTCAAGGCGTATCCCGAATCTAATGCCAGAAGGTCAGGAACAAATTGATGATGATATAGCAAGTGCTCAGGGTGACGATGACAAATTTTGATTTGATGGATAATATTTCTCGGGCAAGAAGAATGCTTATATAAAATTGTAGGCATCTTTGGCACTCTCACTTGAACTGGGAGACTGATGTTGTTCAGGATTTATGTCCCATGACCTATTGAGTTTCTTACTTCTTCTTCTTCTTCTTCTTCTTCTTCTTCTTCTAGCGAGCAAGCACATATAGTAGTGCTATAGTCTGTGGTGTTCAAAGAAGTTGACTTCAACATGAGAAGATTTTACTTGTGCAATCCAATGATCTTTCGCAATCTCATCGCAACTTGTCCAGAGCCTTCAATACCAGCCCAGACACCTGGGAGAATATGCAAGATGAAAACTCTACCAAATGCCCGGATCCAACACGGTACGACATACCAAGTGTGGCGCTTATTGACAGAACTAGCATATCATATTTTCACACCCTATACAGCCAAATCCGAAAAGCATCCTTACGGCTTTTGGTCACATTGATGCCGAAGAAGAACCCCATCCCTCCTCCGCTCAACGACATTGTGCCACACCTATCACTATCTCCAACCCTATATTGATCGGTAATAACACTCCACGCTGAGTATGTAACTTGATGGAAACTTCTCTCTCTCTGCGCCCGAAAAGACCCAAAGGCCGCCTTTGAGTTTCCAAACTCCGTCTACAACCACTCCATACATATCAACTCCTCTACAATGGTGCTGCTGAGTTGAATATCCCATCGCTATCCGGAGCTATAAGGATTACATACCACCCATTCTAGGAGTACTGCTACCTCAGCCCTCTTTCCGGCAAGCAGCCGACAAGGTGGTCTCATATCAAAAGCTAAATATCGGAACCCACTTGGAAAACTTGAGAAAGGATGAATTTTCTTACTTGAAGCACGCTATGTAGGGTTGGGAGATATCATTTGGTGATTGCTGTCCTTCGAAGACCACGCTCTTGGAGTTTGGCATATACGTGTGAAAATGGCGACGTAGAATTAGCTGTTCTGGGGCCACTTTATTATTTAGATTAAATTAGCCGTGTATGTCCATGAGTGAAGAAAGGATACGAATATGGAAGTTGTCGAGATAAAAGTAACGGTGTTTTAGCTCGGATATCACAACTAGATGGCAGGTAAAATCTTCTAAAGAAGGTGTTTGGCATTGTCCAGAAGATCATGACCTCTCTCCAATCACATTGCATCTCGAATCGATGGAATTCAGGGAAGATCACACGGAAACAAAAAGCCTCCGGATGGGATTACGACACTCTCACGTGGACGAGCGAACCCCCACACTCCTAGAGCTCACACTTTGATGGCAGATTTGTAGGAGAACAATCTCGAATTTGATCAAACCTCAGTGTGCTCGGTGGTAGCCTTAGTATTGGTGGTTGTATTTGTCAAAGCAGCCGTGTCGCTTTCGAAGTGATATAGTTGGGGTGAAGGGAGATTCTTTCGGCGTAAGATGCATCGCTTGAACCACCATGGAGCGACTTCGGATATTTGGTATTTCATATGCGTTCGAGTAGGAACGGCACTAGAGAATGAGGTCAGCGAGAACGTATTTTGAGACCAACTGGATCAAGAAATTCGAGACGTGGAGCGCTTTCTGAAAAAGGAAAAATTACTTACAAGACATAGTCGAGTTCCTCAAGTGATCGTTGTTTGGTCTCTGGCAACCATAAAAAGATCATGACGAAAGCCAGAGCGTTCAGTCCGGCGTAAAATCCAAAGGTGCCAACTGAGCCAAAGACAGCCAGAATTCGGAACAAAGTGAGCGATAGAATAGCGGCCCAGAAATTGTTAGTTGCAACAGCCCATGACATTCTAAATGCTGGTTAGCCCTACGTACTAGTGCCCGTGCCGTCACGTTACTTACCCGACTTCACGATGCGAAAGAGGAAATACCTCGGCCGAGTAGGTGAAAGGAACTGGCCCTTCACCTGGGGAATAGAACGCGTCGAACAAGTATATGAACAAGGTAATGCATCCAAGGTGTGCACCTTGTGTCCCAGGGATGTAGAATGAGAAACCGGCTGCCAGTAATGTCCAGCACATGTTAGGGAACGTGAAAAGGAGCAACCATCTTCTTCCGAAAGTGTCGATTGTCCATACTGAGTCGTACATGAATCAGTACCTTGCTGTTTTCATTAGAGACTGTGAGATGATGAACTTACCGGCAGGCCAAGCAAATGCCCAGTTGACGATTCCAAAACCCCAAGATGCGAGTAAAGCAGTATTCACCGAGGCTCCAGCGTTGACAAAGATTGTTGAGGAATAGAAAGCTATGATATTGATGCCGCACATCTGTTGGGCAATCATGACAATTCCTGATGCTTGTGTGGCACGTCGAACACGAGGAACAGTGAAGAGCTCAACGAAACGAGTGAAGAAATTTCCATGAGTTGCTACACCAGACTCCGCAATGAGAGCTTCTTCAGCTTGAAGTTGTGCTTGGATGTAGTAGGTATCCCGGGCTGCCTGCATTGGTGTCTTTCTGAGTCGACACAATGCCTCGTATGCTTTTCGGTAACGGCCCTTCTTCATCAGCCAACGAGGTGATTCAGGACAAAACCAAATACCCAAGACCAAAGGTACAGCCGGAATGAAGGCGGATCCGAGTTGAAGCCTCCATGCGATATCCCCAACATCTTTGACCACAAGATTTGCAGAGACGCCCAGAAGGATACCAAAGGCGGTCCATACTTGCCAGGACATAACCAATCCTCCGCGAACGTTGGTAGGTGCAATCTCAGCAGAAAACACTGGAACCGTGACTTCTTTGAGACCCATACCAATACCTAGAAGAATGCGACATGCAACGAGCTCGCCCCAGTGTTGTGTGCAAGCAGAGCCGATGGGAGCAATCAAGCTGAAGATAGCGGCAATGAAGATTGTACCACGTCGACCAAGGTAGTTGTTGACAGGGTCGGAAATCCATCCCGCACTATAAACCGTTAGCATTCTCCAACCCACACGTCTCTTCATGGGACCTACAAGAACGCAATTGCAATGTATGGGCTGGCATTGATGAAGCCGACGATCCATTGATTGCGATCGTAATGTGGATTCGGTTGATCATCGTTGAGCAACTCCGAGTTGGGAATACCAAAGGCTTCGGGGAAGCTCAAGTTGGCGCCGTTAGATCCCGTCTGATCCCATCCTTGGATGGCGGCAGCAACGGAGTTGAGGACGATGGTCACATAGAGAGTCCATGGGTGGAACCAGCGATGCGTGACTTCCTTGCGCAGAATGGCTTTATCTTCGTTATCAAGCTCTGGGATATACTCAAACCCACGAGGGCTTTGAGCCACAAGTGCACCTTTGGTAAGCAGCGGAAGGATGTCCATAAGACCATTCTTTCTCGCGAAATCTTGCACGTTGGCGAGCAACTGACCCCTGGGAATACCAGCCAACGGATTACGGATCCTATCAACATTTAGTAGTGTGTTCTCGAACTTTGTAGTCTTGGATGCTTACTCTCCGCTCACGTTCTCGCTCAGGTCAGCAATGCTTTGATGCCGGGGAGCCTCATCTTGAAAGCTGTTGTGAGGACCGACCGTAGCAGTGGCCTTGTCGGTGGAGATTCTAGTCCATTAGCATGGGCCATATAGTCCGTAGGAGTACTTACTCTTCGCGTAAGCGTTCTGGACCGTTCGACATGTTGACGGTATCTAAGAGACAGAACAGAAGAAAATGTGGTTTACACTGAAGTGGAAGGGCAGCAATGGTTCTTATTGCTAGGTCGAAGGATGTGAGGTGAACTTAACGAGCGTGGTCGAATCTACACAATTCGTCCAGCCTCTCTAGCACCGCCGTGAGCAGATTTTATAGGCCGGCATGTCGGAGGGTTCCTGATGAGAGGCTTGTTGATCGGCTTACATGTCAAGGGAAAGGGTTGAAGGTATGTGTGCTTGTGTCACCCAACACAATAAAGGCAATGAGGACAATACTTTTTGATGTCTCAGGAGCAAGCTTTGTACCCCGGTAAAATGTCTGGGGTAAGCCAGTCTGGAGAACGATTTAGTCACCCTTGGCCAGCGAGAACATCTATCTCGGAGCATTTTGGTGTGAACGAAAGTAAAGGGGGAAAGGTTAGACCAGTCAGGAATTGATATGATCGTGAGATGAAATAATAATATGAAGGTTTACTGTACCATTGTAGACACGGTCTTCTGACTGTCTAGTGGCGGCCAATCGACGGATCAAACTCAAAGGATAGCCGCTCGGACGTGAAGCGAATCAAACCGGAAATTGCGGATTTTGGTGATAGACAGACAATGATAACTTCGCTTCCTCGCCATCTCAGCTAGATAGCGGATCGTTATCGACATGACAGTGCGTTTCATCACATGTTGGGTGGCATTACTCTGTATCCATCTCTCTTGTAATGCTCACGTCCGAAGGGGGGAAATTGTATACCCATACAGAAGGTTTACTTTATGGATACATCTATAACGTATCCCTTCTTTCTTAATTTCGAGAAAGAATTTTGACAATCCATCCTTCCATCCCAACAAAAGTTTAAAGAGTGAATACAATTTGATGGACTCGCGGCAGTGAAGTTCGCAAGGTGGAATCTACAGAGTACATCCTAGTGGAGACTAATGGCAGATCGTTAAAGCGTGGCATTAAGTATGCATGGGCCGCCGTTCTTAATTCGAGGTCAAGGCGTACCCTTGTGAGTAGTATTGCACACATTTTCCTAAATAGTAAAGAGGGCATCTGGATGTTGTCGAGCTCTCTTTCATAGAAGCTTTGGGACGATCGTGAGAAGTCTAACTAAATCATTTGCTCTGACTGCGAGACTATGTTTAGCGTACCAGATGACTATTGTACATTCCTTCTATCAAGCAACAGAATGCAATACTGTAAGCATCTAAACAATGAACAAGCCAGGTCGAAAACGTTATCCCTCGAAATTACTATTCAATAGAATAGAATTTGCCCTCTGTTTCCGGGAGAACATGCAAAGTCCCTGTTTCAGCCAGACCTCGTCTGACACCCAACGCACTTAGGTATTTACTCAAGCGCCATTTACCAATGATTCTGCCGCTGTCTCGAATCGCTCAAGAGGAGGCTTTGCCACCCCATTGGATTGTTCTTCATTTTTCATTTCTTGTTTCTTGAGGGCCTCCTCTGTGGCATCAACAATATTTGTCGGCAGCTTTGCTGCGTTGGATTCATTCGCAGTCCCGTTGACAACAACCGGTGCTGTTTCGACCGCACCTGTATTTTCAACGGAAGAGGCGGCACCTGTGGCATCGACATTCCCATTAACTGCTACACCCGCGACCCCAGCAGTGACCGCATCGACCTGTACTGAATGACTTGACGTCTGATTGCATGGGGGTGGTTGCTCCACAGATACAGAAGTCTTCGCAGATTCCGACGACTCGGCAGGTGTAATTCTTTTCTCTATCAAGAAAGGTGGGGGACGTTCTCGGGACTTTCCATCAACAGTTCCTACCGGAATCATCTGCTGTCCTTCCCATCTTGATGGTCCTCGATACCAGTCGTGGCCGACCTTGGCTCTTACAATTTCATCCATAGCCGGCAATTGACCATATTCCCATTCCAAGGTTCCTCCATATGCTTTTGGTATACTACTCAGTTCAAAATATTTTTCTAAAGTAGATACCATGTCGTGTTGTGACAGAACGAAGATTTTCGATACAGTATTCGGGTCGAACCAGCGTTTGATCCATCCCCACACTGTTGGGAAAAAATATGGTGCCCCAATGATCTATAGGAGTTAGCATTTGAATGAAAGGATTGTTGGAGCACGTACAAATATCCTATCGAGGGTCTCCGGAAAATGTGCAGTAGCCATTTGGCTTGCTTCTTGCATATGGGTCTTCAGGTTCCAGAATGTCTTGATACCCACTCCAGCGACATCGACGATGTTGGTGCCTTGGGTAATAGGAACGTCCATGACGGGTCTATCAAGACTTGAGCATAAAGGAAGAACAAGAGATAACATGTTTTCGTAGAGCGCGTAAAGTGGTAATAGTTTTGCGGATGCTGGAGCTTTCGCCCACTTTGAATTCTTTTTCCATTCTGTTGTTTCCTTGCTATAGTGGTTCACAGTCTTGTGATCGAGGTGTCGTATCTGGTACACATAAAGAGGTAGACCACGGCGATCGCGGTGTCCAGTCCATTGCGGATACTTTTCGACCGGTCAGCAAAAAAAGGCTACACCTTAAGGCATTGGCCTACCAGTGTTCTCGCTCTCTCGTAAAAGTCGACATCAATCTCGTCATACAACTGGTCTATTTTATTCTCCTTGCGCATCTTCTCCGTCTCTTGGAATTGTGCAAGCGCTCCATGGACGTCAAACTTTCTGGCCCGTAAATATCGTCTGCAACTGTCAACACCTGATATAGAAAGTGTGGATTGAAGCATACATCAGTGTAGGGTCATCATGACTCTGTGGTTCAGGTGTGTAAAGATTGCGCTTCTGAAGAGCAGTTTTGAACTCTGCGAGGGCGGTCTTTTGCGACTCTGTCAGCCGATTGTGATGGCCAACCCACTCCTCCGAAGTCGCAGTCGGTACATGTTCTACCGGACGCTGAGACTCCATCGAAGGTCTCGACGACTTCTCTGAATGTCCGGTCCATGTCCTGACCAGATTCATGGTGCCCGAATTAATGGGAAAGCGCGAATATGTAGACAATAGTACAGGAGGACCGAAAGTCTACTGTGTAAGATACAGTATAAGGGCATCTCTCAGTCATCGATCAATCGATCAATCAAGACCCCAAATTTCTTTTGCATGTCAGATTACCCCAAACTTTATTACAGTTCTTACTATGTACTAATTATGTAGGCAGTAATTAGTGACTGACGTCGATAGTGATGGTTTATCGCCGTCTGGGCGGTTAGTTCGGCGGACTTTGGGGCTCCCATCGCACAGAATCCCGCCCAAGATGCGGATCCTCTCGGGCTCCGGAAGTTTCAGTTCACCGATTCGATGCTCCCCGATCCAGCAGACGGCCGATCTTTTCGCTGCTGTCCTCTGTTCAGTGGCCCCGGGAACGGACCAAACTGGGCCGTTCCATACCACACCGTGTTTATCCTGTGAGGAAAAATCGAAACAGGAGAAAGCACCTCGTGATATGGGATTTCCTTACCGAAGTCTGGCGAGGGCTTATTCTTGCATGCAAAAGGGCGACGTGTGGAATGTCATTCGATGAATATTGGGCTGTTGCTTACGCTGATCCTACTGCTATAGTATTATAGCTATGCCCTCGTTTTATGAATGCTTTTTATCTAACCTGTAAATCGTCTAGCGCTGATGCTCCCATCTGCCGCCAAATGCTCTACTAGAAATCAACCATTTGTCCAAAGTCGCATGATCATGATTGGTCTGTGTCCCCTTTACGTAACTTCTCAATCTTCAGTCAGATCACCATATTCCCACATACCTCGTCGACCTTGTTTTGCTTGGGTTTCAATCTTCTTCAGACTAACCAAAGTGTCACCGGCAGCTCTTTCCCATGCCTTGAGTTTCTTGGGGACCATAGCCAGTCCTTCTTCAATGACTTGGGCGTTAATGCTTTCGTCAATGGTCGGAGCATCAGGATACATCAAAGTAACGGTCAGTGTGCCTTCGGTAGAAATATAGTCGACATTGGCAACGAGCTCCCTACCTTCGGTAAGCTCGCCAATAAAGGCGACCGCATCTTTCAGGTAATTTGCAGAGGAAGGAAGTTGCAAGAAAGAGAGAGCACCGTCCACTGCCTGACCCTTCAGCTTTTGGTTGCTGAATTGGGCTTGGGTCAATGGTCGAAGTCTGGACCACGGCAGGGTCTCTGAATTGCCGTAATCGATGTATACTACTTCCACTTTCTTTGCATCTCGGTCGACGCGGCGCACCTTTGCTCGGTACCAATCGTTGTCAGCCGTAAACTTTGCCGCAACGAAATCACCTGCCTTTGGTGGTCCCGGGAGCGGCTGCTCATTGGCCTTATTGATATGGAAGGACTTGAAGGCATTCATCAGCTCTGACAAAGCTGCAGTTCCTGGCCCAACTTGTTGCAACTTCAGCTTGCCATCGTCACCGACATGAGTAACAATCACGTCTCGATAATCTTTTCTTCGCGTGATAGAATCGGCTTCGGCTGTTCCATTTGTGCCATTTGCTTCATGCACTTCTTCTTCTGCATCCTTAGAAGGATCCCAATCGTGCCATAGTCCCTTTCGGCTTTCCTTTGCCTTCTTCTCTGCTGCAAATAACTCGTTTGAATGGCCAGACTGCTCGGCGGAATAAGCATGAACTTCTGCGAGGCCCTCTTCAACGAGTGATTTGGCAAAATTCTCCCTGCCCACATAAAGCGTTCCAATAAACCCACCAACCTTATCCATAGTCTCAACGTCAATCTCGACATCACGTTGGAGACATCTACGGTTGGCAAAGTTGTGAGCTTCTTGTCCAAAAGGATCCGCAGCATCACCCGGCTTTCTGGCCGACCTGGGTGCGCGGATTCCAGAAAGGACAAACGTGAGTTTGGCATTCTCTCTTGGAACAAGGAGGGTAAAACGAGACCCGGATTTTACAAAATCGACAACTGCAGGGATTTTCTTCTGACGCTGCAGTACCGTGACTTCCATCTTAGCTTTCGTCACATTCTCAGAATAGTCTTGATATTGTTTTGCGGCAGGATGTTTCGAAGACCACATCCCTTTGCCGTCCTTTTGTGCGGCTTCCTCTGCCAATAGTAAGGCATCATAATCCGGAGATCGGTCGTCATCATCCTTTCGATGTCTTATGACAGACGCGTAACCTGCTTCGATCACTTGTAACGCAACGTTCTTCTCATTTAGAGTGATTGTGGCAACCTCTCTTTCCTCGTAACCTTCTGAAGCCGGCTTTTTGCCGTCCACTGAGACTTTGACGTGCTTACCAATAAGTTTCTTCCGCAAAAACTCTTTCGCATCTGCTGCAAAAGGCGATTGCTTCGGGTCAGATGGTTTGGGCTGTCGGATACTGCTCAAGCTAATTCGTTTCTCTACTCCCGCACGCGTTCGAATGAAAACGGTATCGGCATTGAACACCCGACTTACAATGTAATCGTGGTCTGCACCTTTAGCTTTTGATGCCGTAGCCCCTGTGAAGATGCCTTTCCGGGCGTCTTTGGCTGCCTTCTCAGACTGACGTAGCTGGCCCATCTCAGAGCCGAGGAGTGTTACGTGGGCATCGTGACAGCGAGCAAGGCCTGCCTCGAGGAGAAAACTTGCGATGTTGCCTCTGGGATGAAGTACCGCACCGATAAGCTGGTTCTGTGGTGTCACCCCGAGCAACTGAACTACACATTTCCTTTGCAATAACCTCTCCTCGACAAATTGTTGCGCCTCGGTACCGTATGGTTCTGCAGGGGTTTCTTTTCCGTCTGGAGTAGTTCTCTTGGTTGAAGGTGCCCTTATACCTCCAACAACAAGCATCGTCTGGACGTGGTTTTTGGGTGACAACAAGAGTCGAACAATCAGGCGGTCACCAGTCAATACCTTCTCGATCACAACGTCAATCTTCTTGTCCTTATTTTCCGCTACGAGAGCATTGGGGTCCGGTAAATCATAAACAGTATTGATTCCGTCTCCCGACGATGTCCAGACACCTTTCGAAGCACCCTTGGCCTGACTCTCAAGGCCCGTGATCTTCTCCAAATAAGCAGCTGCTTCTTCTGATTCTTCCTTCCGACCAGCGTCCTCGCGCACTTTCACCCAACCTTCAGAAACAGACTGGTCCGGAAATTCGGGGCCATTAGGTATCCTAAGACGACCATATTCTCGTTTCGTAGTAGGGATGGCATAGAGGGTTTCGAATTGAATGACTTTGCCAACTAGAAGCTCTCGAAGGTATTCGCGGGATTGAAATGCAAATGCCTGTAGACCTAGTTAGGTAAAGGGACTGTCTGAGAAAGCGTTCGTGGTTACCTCGTCGCCTTCTCTTCTCAATCGAGGCGCAGATACATAGGCCAAGCTTAAAATCCTTTCCTGACCCTTGGGGTTGGTGAGCACCAAGGTGTCGCCTGACAAAATACTTTTGACCTTTGCTTGGAGAACGGGCATATTGAGGTGGTGACCGGAGCAGAAAGAAGTAGAGTGGAAATTCAGAAACCTTTTGTTTTGATCGTGCAGAGAACAGTATATACAGATAACGTGATCAATTCAAACCAAGAGGAACGAAAATGTGTACATTCGTTCAGGCCAGTTCGTATAGTGCAAGTCGGTGCCATAGCTGGTCGGGGGAACTGTGGGGTAAACTCCCTCACTTGACCTTAATAAGTCGCCCACAGATTGAGAGCTTCCTCTTTGGGCTTCTGACCCTTATTATCAGATCTATCTACACGGGGTACACCATCATTCCCGTGATGCCCAAAGTGATCATCTTTTTTGTCAGCTGTAATTAGTTCTGTCTACCCCGTTGATATGCGTTTAATGGAATATTATGCATCCTGCATTGATTATACATTTCTTCCCGCACTCATGATCCAGCTGAAATAGCCGTGACATTTTAGGTTTAGTGCACTTCAGCTGTGATATGACAGTCAGACGGCTAACCAATTGCACCACGGAGACTACGCGATCCATACCTCAAGATATGGAAAGTAGAATATATATCTAAGAAACTGTACTCATGGTCGAAAAGTGGCCCGTTGATTAAAGTAAAATCAACATTGCTGTGTTGAGTTATTAAGACACAGAGTCAGCACATGCAAAATGGCGGTCGCCATACGAGAACCATGTGCAAATTTTGTCGCCTTGTACAACAATTTCGTCGGGTTGTATGTTATATCCTGCTAATAGGCTGTGATAGAGAAGGTTACCTGAGAATTGCTGAGACATCATCCTTACCTATCTACGGCCAGAAGACTTATATCAAGAACCAGGTCAGGTTACCTTAATGCAGTACTGTCACACACAATATAATACCAAGAGAACATCAGATGATAGATACAAGGACCATAAATATGATATCAGATATTGTAAATATGGTCATGTGACATAGGTGCCTTCCGAATAAGGCCAATTCTGTTTTCTCTTATCTGCGCGAAGTAGACAGGGTCTCCATTCTAGCGTCCTACAATCACTTCAACCATTACAGCGACGTCTCCAGCCCTTGAGAGCATAGCACAGAAAAATCATGGGCTCCCTAGAGACCGAAGCCCATCGAAAAGCTATCATCGGATCACCAGCAAATTTCTGGCTCCATTCAACCCAAACAGGCTTCGACCTGACACATCCAGAAACACCTACCTCGCCAGCCGTTCTCCCACGTGTGAAGTATGAAACAACAACTTCACCTGTCACAGTTGACCCGAAGAAAACTGCCTTGGTTATCATTGACATGCAGAATTTCTTCATCTCGCCTGCTCTAGGAAGGTCCAAGGATGGGAATGGATGGAAAGCTCAGGAAAAGTTGATCAACTATGCGATTCCTGCGGCTCGTAAACAGGGTATCAGGATCATTTGGCTCAATTGGGGTTTGACAGAAGAAGAGATTGACGCAATGCCGCCTGCTACTCTGCGTGCTTTTGGGTTTGAAACTGTTCCTCAAGATTCTTCAAGTTTTGATATACCTGACAAGAAGATCGCCATCGATGAGCATGGCATCAATCAAGGTGCTACCGAGTTACACGCCGCTCTCCAGGCTCAGAAGGAGGATGGTACGCGAGCAAGGATCTATCGAGGATTGGGTCGTGATATGGGCAAGGTCAAGCTGGAGGATGGTTCTTTGGTAGATGGAGGGAAACTTCTGATGCGTGGCACCTGGAATGCAGCTTTAACACCAGAGCTAGAAGCTCAACGACAAGAGGGCTTGGAAAGCTCTCCTCCTGATGTGTGGATCCACAAGAATCGCATGAGCGGTCTTTGGGGAGAAAAGACCATGTGCACCGATTTTCTAGAGAAAGAGGGTATCAAGACCTTGATCTTCAGTGGTGTCAATACCGATCAATGTGTAGGTGGCAGCTTGCAAGATGCATTCACCAAGGGATGGGATTGCATCTTGCTCAGTGATGGAGCGGGCACGACCAGCCCAGACAGCAGTCAACAATGTATCGAATTTAACACAGCCAAGACTTGGGGGTTTCTGATGTCCTGCGAAGATATGGCTAAGGCTACTATCCAGACATGATTTCACAGATGGCAGGTTATTCGCGCTGCAGGCATGTTCAATATGACTTTTGATTTGCTACTATTGTATGAATCTCGATTCTTGTCAAGCCAAATTATTATGGCGCAAGCTCTGAGTGATTGACAGCTAGTTCCTCTTGATCAAGCTATTAGCCGTGAACTTCGCAATAGGTAGCTAGGTATATCTATGCGGCGATGCCAATGACACCGCATGCTGGACGTCCACCAGCATTGCCAGTCTTCTTGGATTCTGGGTGGTCGGTCTTGCCAAGGTCATCGGTGCCAGCGTGGACAACGATGGTGCGCTAAGTGGTTGTGAGCACGTTGCCTTGATCCCCAGGGATTGGGTTGTACTTACGCCGAGAACGCTCTCCTGGCCGATGAGTTTGATGAGAGAATCGGTGACAGAGCCAGAGGCATTGCCCTGGCCATCAGTCTTAAAGTTTCCTAGATCACCGACATGGCGCTCAGAGTCTGATGGTGCACCGTGGGTCTTGCCGAATGGGTTGACTAGACGATGAGTCAGTGTTGATCTGCGGTCGAGTTGAAAAACGTACAGTGAGGTCCAGCAGAGGTGCAGCCATTGGTGTTGTCGCCGAATTGATGAACGTGCATGCCACGCTCAGCGTTCGAATCGTTACCAGTGATATCCCATGTAATGGTGGTTGGGGCTGACTCCGAGGCCTGTTCAAAAGTGACAGTACCCTTGATGTTGGAGTCACCACGGAGGACGGCAACTGCGAACAACAAGCATATTAGCATCCGTTAACAAAGAGCTGTTTATGGATCTTCATATGTCATCGAGTCCACTGCGTATGGACGGCAGCGAACCAGCGTTGCTACCGTGGTCCTCATCACATGTAATCAATGGTACCAAGACGGGTAAGGGTCGATCGACTCGACAGAGAAACGTGCTCAAGTCGACATCCAAGCCAATGAGAGGGGTAACTGAAGCTCCAGCAAGGTGGAACAATGGAGAAACTTACCAGCTTTAACCATTTTGGCGGTGATTTAATACGCGTTGAATGTTTATTTTGGTCGAGATGGGCAATGGATTGTTTCTTGATGGAGGAGATGAAGTTAAAAGATGAGAATGGAAGAAAAGCGAAGATGATGAAATCTGCCCATTTGTCCACTTAGGCCAGTTCGAAACAGCAGCTCCGTCGAAAGCATGCGGTACTAACGAAGAGGAAGGTGGGGGTTTTCTCATTGGCTTGCCACTACATAGTCATGTACCATATGATTGAATTATTAAGATGAGGGGCAACTTTCATTCCGCTGTGACCACCGACATCTCCGATTAACGGATGACGCATTTTGCCACGAGATAACACTTCTCGGCCGGTCCACTCTATGAACAGGGAGAGAAAGCAGACTATCGCTACACTTCAAGATGAGAAGTCTCAAAATCATGAACAGGCAAGCAATGGAACCCGTGGGACAATTTTCTTTGTACTCGGCTTGAATATACATGTAGTTACGATCTGCTCGCTATAACTATAAATTCAGCTCAATAGATGACTTAAAATGACTTACCTACCCCCGACAGATACAATCCGACGAGGACGGCCTTCTTGGCCAACAGTGGAGGGCTGTAACAAAACGACCATACCTATAGCGCCGAGTCTGGTGCTATTACAAACTCTCTGGTGTGCCATGGGTATTGTCCTATGGATGAACGCTTAAAGGCGCATGAATCAATGTAAAATAGGGGGTGGAATACTATCATTTTCATTCTATTCATAGGTATCGGTTTTGACAAGCACCGCCGGTCTCGTATCCGCTACAGCTTTTCCCTCCATAGTACTTGGTGCAACGTAAAGATAGGACTAGAAACTATGCTTGAACCTTCGCCTTGAGGATGTCCTTCAATGTGACGGCATCAGCAGCAAACTTCGAGATACCCTCACGGAGTTTAGAGACAGCCATAGCATCCTCGTTGAAGTCGAATCGGTACAGCGCCTCGTCATTAATATAGCTGAGCTTCTCAATGTCCAAGGAGCTGGCAGATGAGGCATCTAGCTTCTTGGGAACCTTGTCGGTCGAGTTGTAGAGGTCCTCGAGGAGGTTGGGAGAGATTGTGAGGTAGTCGCAGCCAGCCAGTTCAGTAATCTCGCCAACGTTACGGAATGAGGCACCCATGACAATAGTCTTGTAGCCATATTTCTTGTAGTAGTTGAAAATCGACTGAACGCTCTTTACGCCCGGGTCTTCCTCAGGCGCGAAGTCCTTCTTCAAGAGTGCCTTATAATAATCCTAGAGGCTCAATTAGTACGCTGAAGGTGACTCCAGATGCTCAACCACGTACGAGGATTCTTCCGACAAATGGAGAGATGAGGAAAGCGTTTGCTTCGGCGGCAGCAATAGCTTGGGTGATGGAGAACATCAGGGTCAAGTTGCAGTTGATTCCATAATCATTTTGAAGAATCTGGGCGGCTTTGATGCCCTCCCATGTGGAGGCAATCTTGATCAAGATTCGATCCTTAGAGATTCCCAATTCTTTGTAGAGCTAAGCGCAATCAGTATAGACGGACTTGGAGTGCGTATAGTAAGACCGACCTCAATAATGTGAAGAGCTTTCTCAACCGATTTCTTGGTGTCGAAGGAGAATCGTGCGTCAACTTCAGTCGAGACCTTCCCTGGCACAATCTTCAGGATCTCTTTTCCAAACTCGACAAGAAGTCTGTCGAGTGTGGCGTCAACTTTTTCGTCGAGGTCCTTTCCCTGTTCGATTTGTTAGCTGTAAGCTCCGTTCCAACAGCGTCGAAAGGTTCCGTACATGACCCTTGCCGTATTCGACAGCGGCATCGATCAACTTTGCATATTCTGGCTTCTTTGCAGCAGCCAGGATCAAACTGGGATTCGTGGTCGCGTCATTTTCGGCGGTTAGAAACGGTCCAAGCACAAGGGATCAATCAGGGCTTACTTGGGGCTTGTACTTTGCGATAGCTGTGTCGTGTTAGAACAGAAAACAAGGCGGGAGGACATTACATACATGCGAAGTCACCGGAGTCGCAAACGACAGTCTAGAAAGCAAATAACATCGGTCAGTCGAGCACTGCGGGGCTGTTGGATTGAGATACTCACGGTGCCAGCGGCTTTCAATTGTTCGAGAGATGAAGTCATGGTGGGCTTTGGCGACGGCGATATTGAGTTTGTGCGATAGAAATTTCTGATAAGATATGCTTGGATTTCTCAATATGATACGGAAAAGAGGAAGGAAGGAAGTAAGATGCAGGTTTTAAAATTTGAAGAGGTTCGACGTTCACCTACGATCTTCGTTCCCCAAGCAGCAGCGCAGTACATAGTAATGTACTATGGTAAACCCACCCGCCGAAAAAGGGTCACCCCACCACATTGCACACCACCTCAACGAAAACCCACTTGTGTACAGTGAATGAATGGTGGATGCTCAAGACACAATGACGGCAGGCCTTATGTCACAGTCAATCGTTTCCATTGGGCAAATTCACTGTCGCATTTTCTTTCTGCACGGAACCTCCTTCGTCACAGGTAATAATTGCTTCTCTTTTCCACTTGCTTCCGAGTTACCGCTTCACAAATACAGAGGGATTCGCCACTTTGTTCCAGGACCTCAAGCGGTATCCCTCTTGATGAGTCTTTTTTGGATACAGTACCATCAGGATCGTGACGGTTGCCAATACAATCTTCCGTCCCATTCTTCGTCCCTCAATCTCTGCAATATACTATTACTCATAGGTGACCGCTGATCTACAGGATATTTTCCGACACCGCAGTCACAATCAATCGGTCCGCTATCTTCGTCGGCAAGCTTAGTCACCCATCTCTGCTAACATTGTAATCCAATGACTGTCCGGCAGTATCCCCGATGCCATTCCTTCAGGACACGGATCCACAGTAAATAGGCTAAATTCCAACTTGAGACAGTACCTGAAACCGTAGGGATCAATATCACTTGGCTTGGAAGTTTTACAAAATTATCAATTAATTACGATCTTGTGTAGTTCGCGTAAGGCGTTATAAATTATGTACAATGTATTTAAGCTATCCAGCGCATCGAGTCGCCAGTATGCACGGCCATGGAAAAAGTTTATTGGCTATTGGGATTGTCCACCAAGAAAAGGTGTATAGTCTGTTCAGAACGTGGAGTGAAATGAAATGCCGCAATGAAAGCGATATCAGTCGGACAATCCAAAAGCTTTTCTTAACAAAGGGAATTTCTTCTTCCTGCCACTTCGTCCTACCACTGTGCCTCCTTCTGAATTCAATGTGCTGCCAGTGGGTTGCCGGTCGAGTTCGGGTCGCATGCCATTAGTTTGCATCTTAGTCCCCAATCCGTCCGAGGTACTTGGTCTGTTTTCTTCCGGCAGCTTTGGAGGTAGCGGCCAGGAGTCGCTGGTTAATGGGCCACTGCTCATGACTCGATTCGGTCCCATACGCCGTTGTAATTTACCGTGTTGAGGGCTGGAAGCACTCGGGCTTCGAGCACGTTCAAGTTCAGCTTGAGTCCTTTCAAGGTGAGTGTCTCGTCGAGCGGGACTTTCTGCCAGTCTCTTTCGAATACCCGAGTCTTCCTTGACCTTCTTGCTACGGAATCGGCCAAACAACCCCTTCTTCTTTTGAGAAGGTGATGCTGTCGTGATGAGGACTGAAGTTCCCAAATCGCGACCAGAGCCGCTGCGACGGAGAGGACTTGTAGTTGAAGTTTGCTCCTCTGTCTCCAATGCTTTTGGTGACGCGATTTTGACTTTCGATCGTTTGTTCGTCTCGTTATCTGAGCTATCTTCAAGATCGGTCGAATCACCCTCGTCAGTTTTTCGAGGGATACCTCGCACAGGCCTCAAAGATTCCGACTCTTCGTCACTAGAATCAGCGAAACGAGATGCGTATTGCCTTGCCATTACCGGGCTTTCATCATCAGAGTCATTCCCGAATCTCGACTTGAAACGATTGGTGACAGTTGGAGAGGGTGTAGGCACTGTCGTCAGAGGTCTGTTCTTTGCTGAAGATTTCCCAAACCCTCCAAATCCAGGAGGTGCCTTCTGCTTATCTCTTAGAGATAGGGCACTAGTGTCAATGGAACCCCTCAAAGTAGTTCGCATTGTCATAGGTCCGCCGCTGGACATAGGTCGTCGATTCTGTGGTGGAGACATCGAGCGAACTCCTCTTCCTGCAGGAGCTGCAGGTGATTGTGGTCTATCATCAGCTGACCTCATGCTCCGTCTCATAGTGTATCGTCCGTCTGTAGACATTGTGCGTCGCCGACGCTTAAAACTGCTGGATGAGTCGCTGTCGTTTGATGCTGTCCGTTGCAATGGCTTCTTCGAAGTGGTAGCTTTTGGCGTTGTATATGGGATGTTTTTTTTCTGAAGGGTGCCTTTTGCTTGTACTGGCGGCAATGAAGTAGCAGGAGTCTCACTAGAGGGTGGAGGAGAACGCATCGATGATTTCATACCCGTGCCACGACCAGGACCACGTAGAGATGGGCCATCCGCGGGACTTTGCTGATGTGCACGCATAGACTTTCGCATGGTAGATGCTTGACCTTGATTCAAGCCACTTCCTGTGGAGGCAGGCTGGGGAGGCCGCTTCGCAGGCCGCTGAGTTGCGGCAACGACACTTTGCTCGCCTGCGACTACGATGGGTTTGGCGGGTGCCGTCTTTTTCTTCCGAGGTTTAGATTTTGTAGGCTCAGAGGCTTCCTGTGGTGAGTCAGGACTGCCCAATTTATCACTGCTCTGGCGTTGCTTCTCGGCAACTTGACTCCAATGTGCTTGTGTCGTCTTCCAGCCCTCAACAGGTTCTTTCCTAGCTCTATGGGCAGTCGGACTATCCGGTGGCGTTACAATACGAGTTGGAGGGCTTGGTGGGAGTGGACTCTCAACGATAGCGTTTATTGATCCAAAACCGTCACCTTCCAGATCTGAAAAGTCTTCTGCCGCATCGCTATAGATGCTCGACTCGCCCTCACTTTCACTGTCGTCTTCGACCTGCGATTGTTGCTTCAAAGCATCTGCAAGGCTACCTACAGGCGGAGCGGTGGAATTCTGTGCGAAGGCAGCTTCCGGTGGCTTCGGCTCTGATATTCCAAGGTCAGACGGAGAGGATGCGGGCAGTTCTTGCGCTGAAATAGTTTGTGTATCTGCATGACCTGGGCCTTCCTCTGTACGAGGGACCTTATCATTGTAATCTGGTGCATCAAAATTAGGGAAACCACCAGGAACACGATATACCAGCCATTTATCCTCCACATCTGTGCCAGGAGTAGCAGGATGTACTGAAATCTGGGGGACAGGTTCCCTTGGGACCATCTCACCAGGGACAGGCTCTGTGGTGGCGAAATGCGAATCCGTCGCGACGGTTTTCGGTTCCGGTAATTCTATCACTGGAGACAAGGGTGAAGAGGCTATTGGCGCAGCAGCCATAATCGATGGCTCTGGAGGTCGACTACTTTGAGCAAACATATCAACATCATCCTCACTACCACTTGTATCTGTATCAGACAAGTAGCCGGTGCCTTCCACAGACGTTACCACAGGAGGCAAAGGGGCATTTGGATCTGAAACGGGAGGAGACTTTGAGATTTGTTTTCGAGTTGCGTCTTGAGCAACAAGGGCGCCAATCGCGTGATTACTTGACACAGACGTGTCCATAGTAGCCATGTTCGAAAATGATGACGATGCTGAACTGGGTGAACTTGAAGGTTCAGCCGCTGGTGCAACATTGGTCGCACTTGGTCGAGCATTCGCGTCCTTTTTGCCCCTTATGCTACCAAAAGATGGCAAGGCTGGCCTTGGCTGGAATACTGCTTCCATGTCTTCATCCGCAGGTATTGTGCCCAGACCATGATAGGTTTTATGGGAACTGCTATCACCCGAAGAACTGCCCACGACTTCAGGCTCAGCATCAACACTGAAATGAGCGTGCTTTTTCCTCCTACCCCCTGTCACTCCATCCACAGAAGCGAGAGATGTAGTATCGGAAGCTTCACTCGGGGTTTGACTTGACAAACGCCATTCTCCAGGTACCCGGTCGACTGGTGATCTGGATTGAGAGGCGGGAGAATGATGTTTGAGAACGGACTTCGCAGGTGAAACCGAGCGCGGTGGAGGCTCGTGTCGGCCTTCGGCAGCCAAATCCGAAGCCAGGTTTGCAGAGAAACGAGCCGATCGACTGCGGCTCGGACTGACGGACGGTGGTCGCTGAGCATTGTGATTTTCATTCGGTTCGAGGAATTTCGGCGATGGCTTATCCATTCCAATCTCTGGACTGGGCATCGTTGTGGTGAGCGTTGGGGGCGTTTGAGACGTTAGTCGGGTATCGTCTAACTGTCTTGTAGTATTTGGCGCATATGCCTCTTTCTTGCTCTGTGGCAGAACAATTGGACTGGCAGGAGGAGAGATATCAGGATCTTGTGTTTCAGCAGCTTGTTCGCCATCCCAATCCTCTCTCACTACGGATGGCTGTTTGTTCAATACTCCTGCAGCTCTCTGTGTACGCTTTTCACGTATTGAAGTCTCGGACGGGCCTATGTCAGACTCCGCAGATATAGTCGTTGGTTGCTGGTCGGTCGCCGCCGGCGCTGGACTTTTGCTCTTCTTCTTTGGCTTTGACGCATTTTCTATTACGGGCCCTTGATCAGGCTTAGGTTGGGCAGCGAGGTCCTCGGCTCCCTCTTGCTCTGAAGCATCAACGGCAACACCAGTGGGCTTCCCCCCTGTATGTCCAGATGCTAGGTGGCTCCCTTCCACGCTGGCGGCGACAAATTTCTTCTTCTTTTTTCTCTTGACCGGCGCATTTGACGCATCAATTACCTCTTGTTGTACATTGGACAGTTCTGCTCCAGATAATCCGTTCGTCTCTGGTATCTTAGAAAGGGCAGGTGCTTTTACAGTCGTAGGACTGGCATTTGCTGGAGGCGAAGTTGGTCTGACTCCCATGGGATACGAAAAATTTATTGAATTGCGGCTGTCAGGCCGTTCCGGTCGTTCTTGTTCTATGATATTCCCGAGTGCTGGCTGACTGCTTTTCGGTCGTGGCTTTTGTTTTCTTTCCAAGCTCACGCCACGACCACCTTGTGCCACAGGAGATGGTGATGTGACCCGCGCCGGTTGCGGATCTAGACTAGCAGCCCGACGGTGTTTCTGGTCATCATACTTTTGAGGGAGGGGCGGAACAGGTGGTGCAGTTGCGATGGTCGGGCTTTGGCCTGAACTTGATCCTGATCGACTGGGTGATGGTGTACGAAACGTTCTCTCGGTCATTGATCCCGAACTACCCCGTCGTTGTAGCCTATGCCCCCGACCGATTCCAGGAGCGCTTCCTTGCGATGATACAGAGGATTGTCGCTGAAGCATGCGCTTCGTCTGGACCTGACTAACCTGTGTTGGTGTCGACGCCGTGGCGCGCAGAGCCGCCGCCGCCGCCGCATTAGATAAATTCGCATTTGTAGTAGGACTGGAAAGAAATGCCTGGGTAGCGGCGGTTTGAGCAGAACTTGAAACTGGAGCAGTCGGTCGCTAAGATAGCAGAGATTTGGTCAGCGCACTGATTTCGTAGAGGCTCTCAGGATCGAAGTAGACAAAAAACACTTACTCCGAGCGACTGCGATCTTCGGCGACGAGAAAACATTTGGTCAAGACCTCGTTTGCGCGAGTCCCGTCCAGAGCTGCACCGCCAGAACACCCTTGATTATTGCGACATATTCATGCAGTCCATAAATGCACCCAGAAAAACCATGGACCTTCCAGCTCAAAAGGCGCCTCGATAGGCTAGGGCGAGAAAATCGGGAGTGTAGATAAGTTTTTGGGTATTGCTTTTGGAGCGAAGAAGTGATGTGCAATTTACCGCGTGTACCGAAAGAGACGTTTCTGCTTCGACGAATGCTTCCAGCGGCCCTTGGTACAGAGTAGACAAGAATCCAAGCGAGTTGTAGTGGCAGCCTAGCCCAATCCAACCCCCTTGTAATATTCTCAGCCAACTATACCGGGGAAGGCAAAGAATGGGTGGAATGAGGCGCGAGCTAGACCAGAAGCTTAAACAAGCAATCGATATCTTTTCTCAAGATAGGCGGAGAATGGGGGAAAAAAAGCATTTGAGGCAGGGACATCGGCTGCAGTAATCTGGGTACAGTCGCCATCCAACTTGATCCTGGCCTTTGTCCCTTATGAAGATACGACTAAAGTATCATGGCCACCTGGAGAGTTGTCTTGTCTGTCACTTGTCTTGGGGAATGCAGGATACAATACCGTACGTATCATCATACCATAGTACACAGCCGTACGGTCAACATTTCCGGGAAGGTCTCTGTTCCACCGTGATTTTGTTTACCTAGGTAGGGAATGGTTTTTCACAAAGTTGGTTTTGTTACAGTATCAGCCGGTTCCTTCAGTAAAGAATAGTATCGTTAATTACACAAAATGTCCTACTCCGGCGGCTGACCTTGATCGTTTCTCCATAACAATGACATCAATGATCTAACCACACATTCTCATCTTTTCACTATGTACCTAATGATGCTCGTTGTACGGCGCTCAGAGTATCCTCGGGTCAGAACTGCCAGAACCCAAGTCTTCTTCAGCTGTGTGTTCTCCGATGTATGCGTACTCGATCGGTACCACAGGAAGGTCTAGGTAGTGCAATCACCACCTTGTGCAACATTCATGCCCGACTACAAAGAAGAATCACAAGACCAGGAAAAGGTGACAGATACCTGTTCTTTTTCCGGATTTTCCTGACCACAGACAAGCCTCCTAGCAAGGGAAAATTGTGGATGGGTCGCCCGCCAAAAGCAAAGGTGTGGTTTGGTCAACTTTTCATTGGAGGCCGGCATCCTCAGCTTCCCGTGTACAGCAGCAAAGCGCGGAAACGAATCACCGCTACCTTATTTCTCCTCTTTTCCCCTACTCTGAATAGCCCAATGTACTGTTCTATCTTTCAGCTGCCGTGGATATACTATCGTATCACTGAGGACTTCCACGGGTGAAGAGAACCGAGCATATTGCAGAAGCAAGGCAAATAACAGGGGAGACTTGACGAAAGGCGATAAGACCAGTGACGATAGGCTATCCTCCTTCACACTAACGAATCTCCACCAGGAAAGGGAGATCTTCCAATGCTAACTCATTACCCACCAGGCATGCTTTTACTATGTATGTACATCGTCGGTTTTCATAGACCGCGACTGCTACAAGATGGAGGGGGTGGTCCTGAATAGCAACGATGCTAATTGACCTCTCCAGAGCCCGGAAATCGAAATCAGCGATAGGCAAGAGCACGACGCTTCGAACAAGTACGATGAGCTTCCAAATTGAAATCGATTCCTCGTATCGGAAATACCTCGTTGATAGCACTCCATACAGCGTTTGGGAAACAAACGTTTCCCAGTGTCTGTAGGATACGGAGAAAACGACCGTTGAAAGTTCACGTGGTTGCGCCACCTTTTCAGGCTTCAAATCCAGTGGCTTTCTGCGTCATGACTTCCGCCGGTTTTGCCGATAGAACATTGCTCATGCGCTATTGGTAGTCCGACTTCTATGAATATTGATCATATATGAACCGGTAAATATTTACAACTGTTGTAGCACCGCGATACTTCATGTGTCGCGATGCACTCGCCAACAGTCCATAGCCGTGTACCTTGAATGAAACTGATGAGTCTTGTTTCTGCGTGACAGCCCCTTGTCATGTCCGGCCGATATTGATGTCCCAGAAGGTCAACAGACGGTTATACAAAAATTAGTCCTTCCGGTTTCCCGAGGGTATACTGTACCAAACACAACAACTAAGTTAAATGAAACCATGGTACAGTAGGATTTTCACATGTGAAATTTGATATGTACTAGAAGTATTTCGATACCATGAATGATAGAAAACGATCGCAAATTCATTGAAAACACCTGAGGATAACATCATCATTTATCTCCCTTCCGATCCCCTAACACCACTCACCAAGACCGAAGCAAGATGACCTCCGACCTTCCTCCCCTTCCTCTCCCCAAAGGCATCTCATCCCGAACAATTAACACATCGCCCTATGGCCTTAACTTCCACATCCTGGAAGCCGGATACACTCCCACCCGACTTAAACCCTTGATCCTCCTTCTCCACGGCTTCCCAGACCTAGCATATAGCTGGCGTCATGTAATCCCCCTCCTCGCCTCCGCCGGATACTACGTCGTAGCACCTGACCAACGAGGCTACGGCCGAACCAGCGGCTGGGACACTTCCGGATTCTCTCAGGTAAATCTCCAGGAATTTTCCATGATACGTCTAGTTACGGATATAGTCGTCCTAGTCAACGCTCTTGGATACCGCAAGGTAACGTGTCTGGTCGGACATGACTTCGGGGCCGTTGCAGCTGCCCACTGTGCGGTGTCGAGACCGGATCTGTTTGAGAAGCTCGTCCTCATGTCACACCCATTCAAGGGGACGTTGAATCTACCTTTCAATACCGCGAATGGAGCTGAGCTGCCGTCGGGTCCGGTCCCAGTGGATATGGAGGCGGAACTAGCCAAGCTCGATCGACCGAGAAAGCATTATAGGTGGTACTATTCAAGCGAGGTTGCGAATGAAGAGATGCTCGAACCCAAAGATACATTACATGATTTCCTACGTGGCTACTTCCATTTGAAATCCGCGGATTGGGAGGGAAATGATCCGCAACCTCTGAAAGGTTGGGAAGCAGATGAGTTTGCGAAGATGCCAGTTTACTATGTTATGGACAAGGAGGATGGGATGAGAGCAGCTGTGGCGAGGGAGATGAAACGTGAAGATTCCGAGATTATCTCGCGGAAAGGTAGTCGGTGGCTTAGCGATGAAGAGCTTGGCGTTTATGTTCAAGAGTTTTCGAGGACTGGTTTTCAGGGGGGGTTGAATTGGTACAGAGTGCAGACGGATGCGGTGCTGCGTAGGGATACTGCTTTGCTTGCAGGAAGGAAGATTGAAGTACCTTGTTTCTACGTTAGTGGTCTTAAGGACTGGGGCAATCACCAAGAGCCTGGTTCCCTTAAGAAAATGAAGGATCATTGCACAAGACTTGTCGCGATAAAATTCATTGAAGGGGCTGGACATTGGTTACCTCAAGAGCAACCAAGAGAAGCTACGAATGCTATCTTGGGCGCGGTCAGTGAGAATATATGATGTGATATTTGTGCATTGGTATTTTTCATCAAACCTGGTGTACGATAAGAATACGACGATAACCTCCTGCGCCATGCATAATCATTAGACCCGAACTGAAATACTCTACTCGACATCAATAAGTTGTTTGCTTTCCCAAGACTTTTTTGCAAGTGCCATGAGCGTGTCAAAATCACCACTGGTCTCGCACATCGCCCTAAAGGATCCACCTTCTTTCTTGATCAGCTCGTATGGATCATCAAACTCCACCACTTCACCCTTATCGAGGACCAGGACCTTGTCATAGTCGATGATTGTTTGTAGTCGATGAGCAATCGTTATCAGAGTGTTCTGCTTGAGTTCCCGTAAAGTCTCCTGAATCTTCGCATCTGTGGCATAATCGATAGATGCCGTTGCCTCGTCCATCATCAAAACCCGAGGATTTTTGAGTAATGCTCTCGCTAAACAAAGAAGTTGGCGCTGGCCTTGAGACAAATTGGTTCCGGACTCGGCGACGGGTGATTGCAAGTTTCGGAATATGTTTTTGTTTTCGTCACGAATATTAGAAACCACGCGAGCGAGCGTGGCGTCCGTTGAGTCGGACCTTTCCGTACCAAATCTAGGCGTTGATGGATTTGTTTGAACTGCCGTGTCTTCAGAGGAAGATGCATCATCGTCAGTCTTATTTGAGATTAATTGCACCCTGCGAAGCGCTGCGAAGATCTCCTCGTCAGTGAAGATACCAAAAGGATCTAGATTGCTTCGAAGAGTCCCAGTAAACAAGGTTGGGTCCTGAGGCACGATAGTAATTGCTTCTCGGAGATCTTGCAGACCGATGAGACCTATATCCACATCATCAATGAGGATTTTTCCTTGTTCCGCTTCAAGTCCACGGAACAGGGCCAATGCCAGTGAAGATTTGCCAGCCCCAGTTCGACCAACGATACCAACTTTTTCTGCGGGGCGAACTTTGAAGGATACGCTCCGCAGAACCGGATCAAGATCTGATCGGTAGCGTGTTGTATAGCCAATGAATTCCACAGATCCACGACTTGGCCAATTTGCAGGCGGTTGGGTTTCTGGGATATGTCTGGCGGCCTCCTGCTCCACCTGAATATATTCTTTGACGCGCTCGACTGAGTTCATGTTCTGCTCGTTTTGCGCATACAGACGGACTAGCCAGAGGACGTTTTCGGTAAAAGTAATGGCGTAGCTGAGAGACAGTCCAGCTGCACCGGGGTCAATCTTGCCAGCATTACGAATAACAAAGATACCAGCGAAGAATGACACAAGAGCTCCAGCAAGGTCGACACGGAACGCAAGCCATCGATTAGTGGCCCAAAGGTAGATGAACGGTCTATTATGAGTATTGACTCTGTCAAAGTTGTCTCGGACGAAACGGGCTTCATCGCCATAGGCACGAATGGTGACCACCCCGGCAAGAGTTTCGCCAAATTGCTGATAGAGCGGACTTCTCTGGACACTTTCCATTCGTTTAAGATCTCTGGAGGAGTTGATGTACAGGATACCGACGGTAGCATATATGCAGCTGATGAAGAGACCAGCAATTAGGAAACCAGGAGTGATGACACTAATGAGAATGACGATTGTCACCACAGCTGCAAGACTATGCAACATTCCCATAGCGACAGGGGCGAGTTCTTGATCAACTGCTTCTACGTCTTTGGAAAAACGATTCATCAACTGTCCGAGCGGCGTTGAATCAAAAAACTTGAATTTAGCTCGCATCACGCCCTCCAAAAGCTGTTCGTGTAGTTTCCAAGACGCATGGAGTGATCCGAAGAACAAAACAAGCTCTCTAGAGAAGCAGATGAAGACGTAAATAGCGCCGATGACTAGGTATACACCCAAGTAGTATGCAACATTGACATCCTGTTTAGATTTCGCGATCACATTTGCAGAGCCATGCTGGGGCATGATAACGAAGTTCGACCCATATGTACTGCTTGCTGTATACGGAGACGACTCAATCTGGTACGAATTGGCGGAAGCGGTATCGAGGGTGTGATAGGAGTTCGCCCACTGCCTGATCCATACGTTTGTCGCGACGGACCCTAGCTGAACAGCCACGAAGAAGAATCCTGCTATGATCCAGAAGTACCATGGTCCCATAGATGCAAGATATAACTTGATGGTATCGAACTTGACATGGCCCTCAGCTTTTGATTCGACGCGAGCGTTGGCCTTCTCCTGAGTCTTTGACTTATCTGCCGCATGAGCGTCATCGATTTTCCTACTGGCATCTGCAGAGCCATTCGCCACTTTAGCTTTCTGCTCCTCGAGATTTGAGGGTGTTCGTGAAGGCGCAACTGAGCCCGGTCGCGATTTAAGAAGATCATCGCCCAAAGCACCGCTTGCAATTACAACCTCGGGTGAACCCTGAGATACTATCTTTCCATTCTCCATTGCGACAACAAAGTCCGCTCTTGGTACCGTCAAGGTAACATTGTGAGTGACCAAGATGCAGGTCCGATGATCCATTAACCTTCCCCTAATCGCTTCATCGAATATGTGTTTTGCGGTATGGGAATCCACGGCGCTGAGGCAGTCGTCCAGCAGTAAATGTCGGCAGTATGAGTAGATGGCGCGAGCCAAAGATATCCTCTGCTTCTGTCCACCAGAAAGTGCAATACCTTTCTCGCCAACCAATGTCTGGTCTCCTGCATCGAGAATTTCAAAGTCACGCTCCAAAGAACACACTTGCACAACTTCGTTGTATCGATCTTCGTCATATGGCGAAGCGAACAAAATGTTTTCTTTGATTGTGTCGTTGACCAGCCAGGCTTGTTGCGCAGCGTACGCAACTGCTTCGACGAGTCCCGTTTCTGGATCTGGTTGAAGCGTCTCACGACTTCGTCCCCCAGGAATGAAAACTTCCCCTTCCAATAACTTCATCTCACCAAGTAGAGCCATCAAGAGGGATGTCTTGCCTGAGCCAGTTGGACCTGCAATAATATTAAGCCCCCCAAGTTCGAATTCAACGTTCACATTAATTAGCCTGAAAGCATCCGATTCTTTCCGATCCAGAGGGCTAGCTTTCGGCCCCCAGGTCAAGCTGGCCTCCTTCAAGGCGATTTTGGGATCAGGACATATCTTCCTCGCCTCGTGTATCTGAACATATTTCTCCGTCTCTTCTTCCTTTAGAAACTTATCGACTCGATCAACCGATACTTTGGTTTCTTGAACATGAGCGACCATATCTGCGAGCTGATCCAAAGGTACGCGGAGAAGCGAGAACATTGACAATGCAGGGAAAGCGACAGATGGCACGAGATCCTTCTTTTCAATCACAGTATAGATAAAGAAAGATGCAAAGGTGATAATGATAGGCAAGCCACTCCACACTGTTGCCGCAAGAGACCACAAAATGTATCTCCATCGGAGAGCTGCAAGTTCAGCTCGTCTTTTGTCATTGACTTGGTCTGTAAAGCGTTGCTCCCAAGCGAAATATTTGATGATTCTAATATTTTGGAGGACTTCGTTTGTGGCATGGATTCTAGCATCAGTGCAAGCCATGATCTTCTTCTGAGCCTGTTGAAACGATCGAGCGATGAAAAGGTTCAAAGGAAGGACTAGGATCATGAGGACAATGCCAGCTATCGAACTCAACCCAAGGATTCGATATAAAAGCAGAATTGCAAGAGTAAGCTGGACCGGGACGCTGGCCCACAAAAAGTGAAGGTAAGCACTAACTTCACAGACCTTGAAAGAATCAATGGCCATCAAATTAATAATTGTGCCATTGTTGGCCTGCGTTTCGATGGGCCTCTGTTCTTCATTGCCAGCGACGTTGCCATTTTCGGGGTCGCTATCGTCAGCTTTTTGATTCTTTTTCTTTCTCCTCGTAAGCTGCATGAGCTTCGCCCTTTTAGACTTTGGGGCCTCCACATCATCTTTGTTTTTCTCCTCCTTTTTTTCTTCTGCCTCTGCGGTCGAAGCAGCCTTCCTTCTCAAGGCTTTTGAATAGATTTCCCCGATGATAATTCCGCGTAATTGAATCGAAATCTTGCGTCCGATCCACAATGCCTGTCCGTCTGCGACCGCTTGGATAGCACCGGCAAAGAAGAGGAGTATGACGTAAAGCCAAGCGGCATTGATTGGTGTGTCTTTTGGCTTTTCCAAAAATTCGAGGATTGCTTTGAGCAGAAGGGTGGGGGCAAATGTGAACAGGTTTGAGAACATACACCAGACACCTTGAATGAGAAGCGTTCTCTTGAAGTACAACAATAGCCTGACAGCAAGGCTATGTGTCTTCTTGATCTGTCTGAAATTTTCCAGCTGTCTGTTGGCCTTATCTTTGACTGCAACATTCCACACATCTTTCATTTCAAGAGTTTGTTTGAAGCCACGCCAAACAATCTGATCAACCCACGAGAAGGTGAACAATGAGAAAACACTAGCCAAAGGTTCTCTAGAAGGCTCGATGTCACCTTCATATTCCAATTCCACTGGCTTATTTCCCTTCCGTGAACTAGTGGCGATGAGCAGGAGGACGGTAGTAAGACTGAATCCCACGATCGCAGCAATGCGTTGGAAGCCACCTCGAGGATGAATCAGAACTGAGCGGAACAGTACAACCTCAAGTAGCCATTGTACGAAATACAGGAGCGCTGTATGATTCCAGACCGGGGGCAGGTTTGTTAGATCGGACACCGTTCGTATCAGCCGCATGCAGGCGAGACTAAGAATATATCCCCAAGTGACGATTTGTGCGACGGCAGGTAGTGGTCCGCGTTGACCCCAGAAGTCTGTCCATAATGCGGCGATGTTCAAGCCAAGATGTCCCAGTATCGCCAAAACCTCGATCGAGACCAATACAACCTCTCCCATCGGCTTGTCCACATCCTTGATAGAAACGTTTGTATGGCTGACTGTCTTTTGGAGGGTTAGACCGGCAACACTATCCTCGGAGACCGCATCGCTGCTATCATCATCGACATCGATCAATTGATACTTGATCTTATTCAGCCGCTGGCGTTGGACGGTTTGCTTGACAATATGCAGACCAAGAGCTGCGAAAGAGATGCCGCAGGCAATGAGGGGGAAGAGTACCTCCAGATAACTGAGATATGTTAGCATTGTCACTGCGCAGCACGTCGAGAGAAAGACGCGTACTCTGCTTGAAAACATTGAGTCAAATCGTCACGACGCCATATTGGAGTTTTGCAATGAGCGAACATGTTTGCCCAAACATGTACCAGTGACAGCGACAAACGAGCACTCTCAACAGGATCTTATAGTGATGAGCCTGACCCAGGGGAAGCCATGAACACAACCCCTCCACGACACTGCGGAAATGATCTGAGGTGACCAGAATACAGTTATTATAGATTGTATGGTCAATGGGATGTGCGAGATTGAGCAAGACAGAAAGATATGAAAGAGTTTCTCGATGTTCACTAAGAATTTATCGCGTGAAAGTATCGATTACCGGGGGCAATGTTACTGTGTATGTACATACAGTAATTAGCATTAATTGTGTTTGGAGATACCAGTAATTACGGTACGGTACGAGAAAAGGAATGAGCGACGCGGCTTTGACAGTGGGGAAAGCGTCAAATCCCAAAAATGTACGGCAATCTGAGCTGCTACAGTATGATTCACGAAAGTTTTCGGGTTGTATCCACCACAAGTGCCCAATGCAATGGTCCAGCGATTCTAGCGAACTACATTAATTAATGCTGAGTGTTTCTCCCAACAACAGCTTTCACAGTGATGGTGACCGGAATACTGTAGGAAGAAGGCTCCATGACGGGCGATCGTTAATCTCGATTTTTGGGGGGCATCCCTGGTAAAGAGGAACCATCCCACTTTGTCGGGTATCTACTCACTACGTGCTGAAGGAGGTACTGTATGTACCTTGCCTTAGAACAGGTACATGTACCATAGGACATTCTGGAACGGTACTGTACCTGTACATAGGGACTCACCTTCGGCACATGGTGTTCACCGATAGAGTACAGCAATCACTCCGATACAGCATCGTATGATTTGCCACAGCCTTGACTGGGGCGTAACAAGACTGCCTAGGGATTCTCTTATCTTTGTGAACCAACAGCGGGGCATGTCTTTTGCCATTCACCGTTGAAACAAGCTGCAGGTCACAGTTGGTTTTCTCTAGCGGGTCTTGTCACTAGCATGCACAAGCGCCGCGGATAGTGAGCCTCCAGGGGATCCCCTGCAACATCATCAGGTCTAACATCACCACCCGCCGGCATTCAATGTGCATAGGAGTCTCCCTCGTATAGTCAGCCTTGAGTTGAGTCCTTGGAGTAGATTTTGCTGGGGTCTCGCCCAGACGTACGCTATGAATGCTGATAAGATTGGTTCCGTGCCCAAATGAAAAACAGTAATTAGCTGCCTTCAGGGGGATTGACAAATCTGGTGCTGTTTACCATAGTACATATATTGCTGCAATGCCAGTGTCATAGTTGATGTACGTGATGTACTTTGAACGCTCTGGTTTACCTTCAGCCCGGAATCTCAGGTCTCATTGTTGTCGTTTCCATAAAAGGTACCTCGCAATGCAAGGCAACAAACTCTTCCTGGTCCATACCTGACATCTGTCCGGCTCGGAATTCAATGATGAAAGACCAAACATGCCGAGCAAGTCCATAGGTTATGAACGCATCTTTCACCGACTGAATGCTCTGGAAGGACAATAGCACGCGAATCCGATGCGTCTCGCCCCGCAAACGACAAGGGTTCGGGCATCTCACTGCTTGCATTGGCTCCTTGTAATTTGGATGGATGCATGTGTCAACCGTCAATACCTAATGTGTGGCAGGCCTCAAGTGGTCCATGCTCCATCGTTTCGTGATTGGTCAAGACATGAACCCAGATCAGAGAGGATGACAGGATGACAAGCTCATTGTTTGTTCTTCTGTATTGTATTGTATTGATTGAGAATATAGCCGTCAAGTTGGTATTTACGCCTGCTGCCTTTGCTTCAGATGCCAATTGCTATAGGGATGAAGCGTAGAGGATATACATGTATATCTTCAGTGACAGAATGCTTCAGCCATCATTGCAGACATTCCCAAACTCTCCAATTCGAAACCCCTGTGACGTCCCACATGCCACTTGCCTCTGCAGAGGGTGCGCCTATCTCCGGAAGCGACCTCCTGTCACTTCAACAGACATCAAATGTCAACTCTCACTTGTACTCTAATCTTCATGATAGCTATTTGATCCACTACTTTCTAGAATCGTGGTGTGCTTTCACAACCTCGTCAACAGGCTTGCTGTCATCAACGCAGCCAAGACAGTTCTGACGAGTCTCCCGATTCTCTTCGCCGAGAATCTCAAAGGCGACACACACCTGCACGTCACGCCATTCTGTCACAGGCAAACGGTGCCAGCAAGATGTCATCAAGCAGCAAGGTGTTGATGAACGAACTGAAGGACTTGCAGAAAGAAAAATGGGTGACAATCGAGGTAAGGCTGGCTAAGCTCAAGCGCTCAATCAACCTGCTGACGAGTGGCCATTCCAGCTGAAAAACAACGATATCTACACTTGGGATCTTGCCCTTCTAGTCATCAATCCAGATTCTCTCTATTATGGCGGCTATTTCAAAGCACGAATGGCCTTTCCTAGAGACTATCCGTACTCTCCACCAGCTTTCCAATTCCTGCGATCCCTCTACCATCCCAACATCTACCCCGATGGCAGACTCTGCATCTCAATCCTTCATCAGCCAGGCGAAGATACAATGTCAGGTGAACTTGCAGCAGAACGATGGTCACCAATCCAACGTGCTGAGACTGTTCTTATCTCGATTCTCTCTCTCCTAGACGATGCCGAAGTCTCTTCACCAGCCAATGTAGACGCAGGTGTCCTCCTTCGAAAAGAGCCAGAGGCATACAAGCAAAGAGTGAAGCAAGACGTTGAACGGAGCAAGCAGGATATCCCAGAAGGATTCGTCATGCCAACACATGAATCTACTAAACCGAAAGTAGAAGAAAAACTCGACGATGACTTCTGGGCTGACAGTGACGTCGATGTCGACAGCTTTGGCGGTAGTGATTCAGACGCCAAGATGTCCATGGATAGTAATGACAAAGCAGATAAGAGCCCCTCTAATCTCGAAGATTACGAATAAGATGACCGATTTCTTACTTTATGGGTTCTAAACGGCGCATATGAAGACAAAGATCAGGCGGTCCTAACGAATATTTCAGCGGAGTCCAGGAGGTGGCTCGGAATCCAACATGGGGAAGATCCAGTCACAAAGATCCTTTTTCGGTCCACTCTTACAATGTGTTTCGAGCGCAGGAGTCAGGCGAATACCAACGGATGCTAGCTTTTTATCAGTCATGTTTGCTTTCACAATAGCAAACTAGATTCTAGTTACAGACTACGCTTGCTAACAAATCCAAGTCTCGGATTAGAAAACATAACTCTAATTCAAATAAGACTTGCATATCCCTTTCCCATCCCAACTACTCTGTAGACAAGTAATGCTTTAAGATACAATCACAAAGAGTATCTGAACAGGACGTGATGCAGATGAATTCAATGGTCAAGTTGGGAAATTGAATTTGGACCATTCCACAGATGTGTCAATTGGTCTTGGTGGAGATTGTCCCGGTGATTCTGAGAACATCATTTTCAAACAACCCGTCAAGATTGAACATCGGAATGCTAGTAATAGCAAGTTGAAGGGCGGGTATACGGGATACAAATGGTGTTGAATTAGGGGAACTGGTTTGCTACAGGAGACCAGATTCACAAGCAAAGAGAAGTAGTGATTTACAGACTAGGACTACATCAATTTTTTGAAGACTGATAATCGCTGTTTTTCCACATGAAAGCCCGCAACAGGCACAACTCCGGAATCCTGCAAAACGAACTGATCAAATTGAGCGTTATGCATGTTCTTTTGGAAAGGCGACGCCTATCAAATCTTGCTTCAACTTGTGTATCCATTATCACTTGCGCCGCCTTGTTTCCCCCGTCCGACTACTTCAACAACCTAATTGTTATTCTGGCTGTTGAGGATCCTCAGGATGGCCAAGAAGAGGTTGAGTATATCCAAGTATAAGTTGATAGCCGCGGCAATTTCCTCCTCAACGTGATAGTGTCGGATAACAAGCTGAGTATCGACCAAGATGTAAGCACTAAAGATCAAAGCTGCAACCACTCCATAGGCCAGTTCAATTTTGCCACCATGGGGGAAGAAAGCAGCCATGAAGCCAAAGATGATCAGAACCCAAAGCGCAGTGAAAAGGTAAGGAATCCAGCTTGTGAAGTCATATTTAGTTTGGCATGCAAAAACGGTCAGAGCGACAAATATGCCAAGGGTAATTATTAGGGCCTCAACAACAATTCTTGACTCGTAAAAGGATGTAATGACACTGATAGAATAGGCTTCAAGAGCCGTGAAGCCTGTCAAGAACAGCAGATTTGTAGGGTAGGACTTTCGTTTCCAGTATGTCGCAAACATCAAGCCGATTGCGCCGATGAGTGAGACCCAGACCATCCAAGTATTTGATTGAATCCATGATCTGTAAGAATCAGAGAAGAAAGAGACGGACGAGAGGATGGTGGTGAGCAGGATCTGAGCTGTAAGGATCGAATAGACTTTGCGAATGAATTGCATGCGAATATCGAGCGTTGCTTCTGCGACGGAGCCACCGAACTAATTGAACCTCATCAGCAGATGTCGTGGTGCTATGAAAATCTGTATTTACCTTGAAATCATCTGGGACATTGTCGTCCTCACCTCGAGGAGCTCCCAAAAGTGAGTCGCTGGGGCCCGCTGCTGCAGCCTGGTACGATGGCGGGGGCTGGCTATAGCTCTGATCGTCCAGCGAATCACGCTGAGGAGCTGGTTGGTATTTCGTTGTTGAAGACATGGTCGCTGCTATCAATCTATGAGATTATACAGCCTAGGATACAAGGGGAATTGTCAAGGTGACAGGAAGGAAAGTGATTGAAGAAGATGATCAGGATTGATGGTACAAATAGGCAAGCCCGGAAGGCAAACTAGCGGCGCATGATGAGCGATTTCGTGGAGATAATGCCAAGGATTGACCATGTGACAATAGTGAACCAGCCAATCTGTGCATGTTTCCTGCCTCTGGTGACTTCTAGAATAGATCTCATAACTATCGTGATTGATTTATTAGTACAGAGTAGGTTATCAGGACAAATAGCATACAATGAGAACGGTTCAACTTCCTCATTAAGCATATGTGCTTTTGTATGACGACTGCTTCATTCTAGCAAAGGATGTCTTTGAGATAGGACCGCTGTACTACAGTACGAAAATCACTGAATAAGACGTATCCTTGTGTGGATTTTTATTCCGTCACCTCTCAATCACAATAAGGTTGGGAGAGTCCCCAACGGCAGTTCGAGTTATCACTTCTCAAGAACCAGTACAATCTCAGGCAGGGCATGTCCAATTCATCATTATCATACACAATGTAATTACAAAACTATCCTAATTCAATGCATCAATATGCATAAATGGTTGCAAAACTCCCTCTAATGCGCGACAATGAAGAAGGTGTTTGTGACCAGACACACCACCATCACAACAACACCATATATTGCCAATGCAAGACTTAACTTGCGCAACATGTTTCGCCGGAAGGACTTGGTGTTTCGTATTATGCCACTTCCTCCAAGAATACCACTCGAAGAGAGCAGGCCTTCTCCTTCTCCACCAGCATCCTCTTCGTCAACGTCATAATCGTCCTCTTGCTTGACGAGCCTTTGGTGCAATGCTGAATCAGGTGACGAGATTTTATAATAGAAGAGCCCAGGTAAGATAAAAGAAATGGATGTGCTTCCTGTGCTTCCAACGTATGCAAGGACCTTTTCCAGGCTTGATACGCTCATTGAAACGATGTAGCTCAAGATGATGATGACAGTGGTGATTGCAGCGAAACGGATCTCGCCCATATCCTCATTACGCTTTCTATTTGGTGGTAGTAGTGGATTGTTGGGGTTCTCTTCAGGAGCCTTGTTCTTGCTGGAAATTGGTCGCCACTTGAGAACCGCGTCCACACTAGCTCGGCAAGGGTGTACTTGTAGTGGATAGGAGAACATAACCAGGACAACAATCGCTGCTCTACCGATGGTCGCTGAAACCGATGGCGCATATTGAGCGACAATATTGCCCCCTATCTCGTTCCCAAAGGATAGATATCCGGTGACA
This sequence comes from Phaeomoniella chlamydospora, assembly GCA_001006345.1. Taxonomy (NCBI): domain Eukaryota; kingdom Fungi; phylum Ascomycota; class Eurotiomycetes; order Phaeomoniellales; family Phaeomoniellaceae; genus Phaeomoniella; species Phaeomoniella chlamydospora. Next base: position 216,492 of record LCWF01000109.1, on the reverse strand, counting down.
GCGACAAGAACGTAAATGGACGCTGCAGATCCAATGGAAGCAATGACAACTGATGCAAGATGCCAATGCGAGTTATCGGAAATTTCATTGACAATGGAGAACATCTGAAAATAAGTTAACAATGTTTCGTTTCCAAGAACACGATTACTGACGTTTTGATGACAGGTATATGCAAAAACGATAACCGGAAAGGAACTCAAAGTGGCTATAGGACTTTGCCATGAGATGTAACGTAACGGAGAACGCTCTGCGTCCACGGTGTCCCCGGCCGCAAAATGGTATACAACCAAAATGACCAGATATCCAATAGAAATTAAAGCGATAACAGATGTATATTTAAGGGAATCGAGCCGCCTCAGGAAGGAGAGGGGAATGCAGATGAGCCTAGTGATATGGTTAGATATGTGTAAAATAACGTAGATCAGGGAAGTTCACATAAATGCGGTGATCCAAAAGTGTCTATCCACTAGGAAAGGCATATCTTCTGCCCCGTCCCGAAAGCCACGAACAACGCCCGGCATTAAGTCGCCGATGATGATGAGATAACTCACGCCAACACCAAAACATTTAATGGCTATCGCAGCATCGAATATGACTGCCAAATTTGGATATGTGAGTTGAGATAAAGCGAAGAAAGAAGCAGTTCCTTGCTCGAGGTACTTGGCGCAGCGGGTTTGAAGGTAGAGGCCAAAGCCGGACGTTACGCCGGACCACAATATAACGATGATTCCCAGCAACATTCCCATGCGCGACATGGCTAGGGGCATTGCGAGCACACCCGCACCAACGATGGTGTTGACCAAATTGATATTGCTGCTTAGCCATGTGGCGCGACCAAGATGGCCTGAAACATGTCGTTTTGATCGGGGTGCAGGTCGACTGATAGTTGTCAGCACACGTCTATACCGCCGTTGGAGAACTCTTGCCTTCGCCCACGACCGCCTGAGTGCGAACTCCCTGATGAGTAGTCCCTCTCATCATCTGTTGACGGAAAAACCATGTTTGGTACCGCTCAGGAGAAGTTGTCACAGCCGACGCAGATTCCAACCAATCTAATTCCCCTTCACCATCCTATAATGATAAAGAGCAAGCGATAACACAGCAACACTGTGGAAGATGACCTTTCTGGTGTTATGTCGGTCTTTATCGTAAGATTCCAATATGCTGTTCATAAAACGTCGATGGTTAGAGAAGCACGCAACTGTAAGACGAAGGCCCAAAATTGCGGAAGAACGGTTAGCGCCAAATCTTGACCCAGATTATCCCAAATCCCCTTTGGACCCTCTCTCTCGCGAAGGGAATACGCTATTGTATAAATCCTGGCTCGTGTGTTTACCATTGATGTGAGCCAATCCTTCCTGGAAATTAGGTGATTCTGTTCATGACCGAGCAGACTACAACATCTCAACAGCCATTCTCATCTTGGTATCTCGTGCGATATCATCGTAACATCGCGCTCGTTCCATATTCACCGCACATCCAAATTTCCCAGTGTGGAAGTCTGTGACGATCACCGATGCTTGCTCCGATGATAATGCCCTTAGCCTGTCCTTATCATTGCTATCATGCCACCGGGGTCCCATGCCGAGAGATTTTGAAGCCTAGATATCTGTCTCGTCGTTTATGTCAATCTTCAGACCTATGACATGCGTCCTCTTATCGATATTGTCCTTCCGCTCAAATCAGGAAGATACGACGAGTAGGGCTTCTCCGACCTTCTCTTTCAAGCAGAATGCCAATGTATAAGTGTGTTGTGCTGTCTTGAACGTGAGACAAAGTACTTAATATTTTCTTTAGTCGGTACATCTGTACACCTCCTACTTGTTAATTGGCACTTTGCTCCTGTGCACAGTAAATATGTCGTCGGGCCTCCAAGTTCTTTCGCCGGGGTTTGGCTATGGCATCGTCATTGGCATTGGTGGCTTCTTCGCCGTTCTTATGCTAGGCATTACGTTCCTCCAGAACAGGTATACTATGTACTCTACGGGTCAGTCGGAAGAATTCAATACCGCATCCCGTAATGTCAAACCTGGGCTCATTGCGGCTGGCATTGTGTCATCTTGGACATGGTCGGCAACGCTTCTAACCAGTTCAACTTTTGCATATTCGTATGGCATCGATGGGCCTATGTGGTACGGAGCCATGGGAACGTTCCAGATCCTCCTTTTCGCGCTCATTGCAATCAAGATCAAGTCCAACAGCCCTGGTGCCCATACTTTTCCAGAAATCGTGCTAGCACGCCATGGAGGATTCGCCCACATCACTTATCTCTTCAATGGATTTGCCACCAATATGCTTGTCGGAGCATGTTTAAACCTTGGAGGTTCTCAGGTCGTTGGAGCCCTTACTGGTATGAATGTTTACGCTGCTTGCTTCCTCATCCCACTTGTTGTGAGTACGGGTTCCCGAACCCTGAATGACGTGCTGACAAGCCTAGGTTGCGGCCTATGTTATTGCTGGTGGACTTCGTAGCACTTTCATTGCAGATTATACACATACGGTGATATTGTTCATCGCAATATTGGTGTTTGCTTTCACCGTAAGTGAAATTCAACTACAAGAATTCCAGCTCTGACTAACGTCCTAGATGTATGCCACATCTGAGGAGGTAGGCAACATAGATCGATTTTACGACTTGCTTGTTGAAGCCAGCGAGAAGATGCCGATTGCCCATAACGCCGGTAATGGTTCTTACTTGACCTTCAAGTCTGTGGACGGGCTCATATTTGCAATCGATCTTCTCGTCGCCGGCTTCTCCACTGTTTGGCTCGATCAAGCATATTGGCAGCGAGCTATTGCCTCAAGACCTGAGACGAGTGTCAAGGCATACCTTTTGGGTGGTATTGCTTGGTATGGGATTCCGTTCGGATTTGCTACTTGTATGGGATTGGGATGTGCAGCATTGACCAGCAACCCCAAATTTCCAACGTATCCCAACGCGCTGAGTGCGGCCCAGAATGGAGCCGGGCTCTCCTCTCCAGCTACAGCAATCACGCTTCTAGGAAAAGGAGGTGCAGGGCTCATGTTGTTACTCCTCTTTATGGCCGTCACATCCAGTACGAGCGCTGAGCTTATCGCTGTATCGTCTCTCATCACGTTTGATATTTACAAGACATATATCAAACCTACAGCAACATCTCGACAATTGGTCAACATGAGTCATATCGGTATCATCATATATGCACTTGTTCTTGCAGTATTCTGTTGCATTCTGAACGCAGTTGACATTAATTTGACTTGGCTCTTGACTGTACTTGGCATCATCGTCGGCGGGGCCAGCGTTCCGGTCGGCCTAGTCCTTCTCTGGTCGCGGATGAGCACAGTTGCCACAATTGCCAGCCCATATATTGGACTGACTGCTGGACTCGTTTCTTGGTTCGTCACTACATTGAAAAGAAGCGGCACAATCTCAGTAACAACAACCGGAAACGTAACGAACGCTGTTGCGGGAAATATCGCCAGTTGGGGAACCGGGGCTATTGTTGCCATCATCTTGTCCTTGCTCTTCCCCAAGAAGATTCATGAGAATGACTTTGCTCGAATGCAAAAAATAAACGGGGCGACAAGATCACCGAAAGACGGATCCGATTCAGTCCTGCCAGCCAAGGGAGAAGATGATATCAAGCAAGATGCTGCTGTTTCAGGAGCCAAGGCCGCCGACGACCCAAAAACAGCTCCGGGACCCGAATCCATTGCACCCACAGGTAACGAAATAGTGGACTTTCTCGAGGCCAAGCAAATTCAACCGATGGATGCGGCATCGGTCAAATCAAGCACGCGTCTCGCTGTTGGAGCTAACTGGGCCTTCTTCTTGATTGCGATAATCCTGGTACCATTCACGTTGTTCGGTACCGAGTACATTTTCTCAAGAACATTCTTCAAAGGCTGGGTTGTTGTTAGCTTCATTTGGGTTTGGTGCTCGATGATTATCTGTGTTATATACCCAGTTGTGGAATCTTCGGGTGCATTGCTTGACATTTCTAAAGGCATAGGACGGGATCTTGGAGCGTTATTTGGGAGAAAGAAGGCTAGAGCGGCCTTGACTCCTGGGACTATTGAATCTACTGCCTAGATTCTGACCGAGAGTTTACATAGTTGATGTCGAGGCCATCAGGTCTTGCCCCATCCTGGTTTGCTTAGCTGTTTCTGAATATCTTCATAGACCGTTGCCTTGTACCCAGCAGCAGTGTTTCCCGGTCCTTGCCTTGGTCCTGGGTCATTGAATGGCTTAACATCTCGTACAGCCTTTTTGCTGACTTCAAGGATTGTGCCACCTGTTATTTCTATAGTTTCAGGTTCTCCCTCAAATTCTGCCATTTGATCTTTCTCGATCAATGCTAGCATAACCGCTCCAACTTCTTCTGGTAAGACCCATTCATCGCGTTCTGTGACAAATTTCAGCTTCTCGGGATGATCCGTCCATAAAGGAGTGCGAATAACTCCTGGTGCCACCGCTGCCACGCGAATGCCATATTCTTGTTCAAGGGGAGCAAGGCTCCGGACAAAGCCATTTATTGCGTGTTTTGTGGCAACTTTTGAAGGCAAGGCCAGACATTAGCAAATATGTGATAAAAATATCGTCCAAGGTGTAGATAGATGCAATATCCGACATTGATTGGAATCCTTGAAATGAGTGGCTTACCGTAAATAGCTGTTCCGAATCCCGCAGACTGTCCCGCAATTGAAGAGATGTGTATGATAAACTTCAGTTGGCTTGGGGTTTTCTTGCGCTGTTCGATGAAATATGAGATAGCTAGCTGTGTTGATCGGATTGGATGCGTAAGGTTTATATCAAGCTGCGCATAACGCCCACCATCAACAGCATCTTTTGATTCGGCTGATCCAGGAGGATACCAGAAACCGCTCCAATGAGGCTCGTAAACGCCGGCTCCGGGGCAGACAATATCAATAGTACCAAAGTACTTCATGGCGACTTGGAACATTTGGTCTAGCTGTTTCCAGTCTGTAACGTCTGTCTGTTGGAAAATGGCTTGCGGCTTGTCTTTGTCGGAAGAATATTCATCAACCAACTCTTTCGCCTCTAGGCGGAGCGCAATATCGGCAAAAACAACGTTGGCGTCGTTCTGCAACAACAAGCGAGCAAACTCTAGATTGATGCCTTTAAATGCTCATCAGCAACAAACAAGCACTTGTGTGGTACATCTTACCTGAGCCAGCACCTGTGATGATGGCCGTCTTACCATTCACTGAAAATCCCATGTTGATCAAGATTAGGTCATAAGGTCTCGAGGTCTTTAGATAGCACAACCATAGAATCTCAACACGGCTTATATGTCTATACCTCGCCGTTCTCTTACCCGAAATCAAGAATTCCAGCCTGTTCCTAGACAATTGCGAGTTACAAGTAGCTTTTCGTGAAGCCGAAGCATCGAAACCACAGTCTTACTGTCCATTAGCCTCGCATGAGTGGTCATGCGATGCAGATGGCACGCGCTGTACTTACCCCCCCGCTGATCCGAAAGGATCGAATGTGCAATGTTGGTTCACCACGGTAGGGCAGCAGATCGACCATACACAACAGATTGCAAGGTATTCTTGTTGACAAGCGTTGACTATACCTGTACCTCAATTAATGAGTAATTGATTACCCCACCATAGATGATGCCAGGTTTTACCCGCTGCTCTATCCATCCTCTAACCCGAACAAGTAACACATCCGCTACAAGAAGACTGGCAGCTGTCGGGATACATTGATTGACATCCTACATACTATATAAAGCTTCCAAGGTTCTCTCCGTAACAGGAAGATGGTCAATTGTCAATGACGAGCTGCTTCGCACCACCTCAATAAGAGACTCACAGCACTTAGCAATGGCAGCGTTTCGAAAACACCCCCAGACCTTTCTTCGAAGAGCGACGACTGTGGCTACTAATACCAAAGCTGAAGGGGATATTAGCTCCGTCTTCCCTTCGTTATCGGGCAAGGCTCCCGAACCTCTCCCTGTCCGTTTCAAGGAATTGAAATCTCAATTGGTTCGTGGGCGTGAGAAAGAAATCGCCGGTTCATGGTTTCGTCTACTCTCCTCCTTGCAAGAGGAGATTCGCAAAATAAAACAGCTCGGCAGTGATGTAACCATTGCACCGGACAATATTCTATCATCAAGCTAATGGTTTCTAGATCATTCCGTCTATCGACTATACACAGCTGAAATCGGGTTCTGTTACGGCAGATCAGCTGGCAGAAATCCGCCATCGAGGCTCTGTCGTCATTCGGGGAGTTGTGTCGAAAGATCAGGCCTTGGACTATAAGCGGCAAGCGAGGGAGTATATTGCTGCCAACAGGGATCGAATAAGGGCATTTCCTCCAGATGATCCTGCAGTCTATGAATTGTATTGGTAACCAAGCCAGGCTCGGGCTCGGGCTCACAAGGACTTGCTTGTAGCACAAAAATTCCTGACCAAATTGTGGCATTCATCTGATCCGCAATCCAAGATCTCAACTTCCTATCCTTTGTCTTACGCCGATCGTTTTCGCATTCGCAATCCAGGGGATGGTAAATTTGCCCTTGGACCTCACTCAGACGGAGGGTCTTTGGAGAGGTGGGAGGATCCTGAATACTCAAAAGTGTACCAGAAGATCCTAGAAGGCAAATGGGAACAATACGACCCCTTTGATGCGAAGCACCGAGTCTCGGCAAAGATGGACTACTACAATGGCGCAGGAGCCTGCACCATGTTCCGATTTTTCCAAGGCTGGCTGAGCATGTCTGACACTGGACCAGGAGAAGGCACTTTGAAACTGTGCCCCCTCCTCAAGCATGCAACAGCTTATTTGATATTGAGACCTTTCATGACGACCGGTTCGATATCAACCCTTGATGCGGTCTTTCCGGGCTCAATACCTGGTGCATGCCAAGAATACAACGATGACTTCCATCCTGACCTTTCTCTTTCATCCATGATGGTCTCGGTGCCACATGTCCAGCCCGGGGATTATGTGGCTTGGCATTGCGACGGTATCCACGCAGTGGACAAGGAGCATATGGGCTCCGGCGACTCCAGCGTGTTGTACATCCCAGCCTGTCCAGTCACGCCTTCGAATGTGGACTACCTTGTTAAACAAAGACAAGCAGCAGTTGCCTATTCGCCGCCACCTGACTTTCCAGGTGCTGGTGGAGCAGGTGAACTCGGCTTCGACGGAGCTTTGGACTGGAGCAGTCTCAATGAAGATGGACTTCAGGCAATGGGAATGGGGTCAAAGAAGTGGGATTTAACGCCTACCATGTCTGATGGAGAGAAGCAAGTGATCGGAGCTGCCAATAGAGTCTGTTTTGGCTGAAAATATCAGCCCAAATATGTGGCCATGTAGTAATAGGATCGGTCTTGAAGCGCTTTGCAGTATATACTATACGTGTTGTCGCAGAATAATTAGAAAGGCTTGATGATCGAATATGTAGGCGGCGTTATAATCCTAAGGCGAGGCTGAACATGATGTACGTCTATGGAATAAGCATATGTAATTTCTAAAAGTGTAGGTTGACGGACGGGAGGGGGAGGAGCAGCAACGGCAGCCAAGCAAATTTGTAGCTTTGAATTGGCGGCGTGTCTTCTCCAACTAATTAATTGTAAAGCTCAAGCTACAGCAACACTATTTGACGAGTTAGATTGAATGATCACGGCTATCTGATGTTTCCATGATACGATTTAAAAGCTCATGATGCGTTTCCTCACAGCTTTAGCCTCTGCTATTGCTTTACTCCCTCTCGCCTTCTCAATTCTTACCGATGATGCTTTTCATATCGACTATCACAAAGCTCTCTTAGGGATCCCTCGAGCGCAATCGACTTTCTTCCTTCGCCCTCAAACTGGTTCTAGCGCTTCTCTCTTATATACAGTATCTGATAAGAAAATCCTGGGAGCTGTGAATCCAAAAGATGGAACCATCGTTTGGCGCCAGACCGTTGGCGAATTTGAGAACCCTGGCTCTGCCGTTCTCGCGGCTGTGGAAGGAGATGGTAGCATCATCAGCGCGGCCGGACAAACCGTTGCTGCTTGGGACGCCATGACAGGCCAGCTTCTATGGGAACATATCGATGAGACGGTTGAGCAGGCAGTGTCTCTCGCGACTGTTACTCCAGGCATATCATCCACTGGCTCCGATGTGCTCGTTCTGTTCGGGAAAGTCCCTAGTGTAATTCGCAGACTGGAGGCTGGCTCAGGAGCCGTCAAGTGGGAGTTCAAAGATAACAGGTATTTGCATCTTATCCTTCTAGTTGGCCATGATTGACAGTAACAGTGGCAATGTTCCAATCGCAATTGGCGCAACCCCGACCGGCATCTACTACCTTGCTCGCCATGCAGCGCTGTTGACATCCGGGAAGTTGAAAGTCACCATCCTCGACCCTACAAGTGGAGAGGAAAAAAAGCAATATACTCTTAGTGGTGACAGTGACATTTCTCTGGAAACAGCGAGATTCGGATTGTCGACACAGGCCTCGGTCCCGTTTGTGTACCTCATTGAGAGACCCTACACGTCCTTGAAAATAAGCCCCTTCGGCTCGACAAAGTTCACCACCTTGAGCATTGAGAACAACAGTGGAGAAGACATAGTGGATGTTTCGATCCATGGTCCCAAGGGCACCAACGGACCTGCTCATTTCCTTGTTCATTTACGTACAGCGAACAAAGGATGGGCAGAAGTATACCATATTGATCCAAAGTCACTTGCAATCAGCAAAGCTTATCATCTACCAGCTCTTCAAGGCCCGGACGCCTTCGCAGCTAGCGCTATTGATGCGAATACATTTTTCACCCGCATCACTAGTTCGGAGGTGATCCTTTACTCAGGAGCTTCTCATGGTATACTACAGCGATGGCCACGATCTGGTGACTCCGAAACTACTGCACAGCATGCAGTCTCTGAAGTAGTAGCTCGGGGGTCTGGTAGCTTTGCCGTACGCGTTGCCCAGACAGCACTGTCTGGAGAATGGAGCCTTATAAGAAATGGCGAAACCTCGTGGGTACGACCAGAGATGCTCACCCGGATTGTTGCCGCAGCGTGGACTGGCCAGGAAATCCAGGACGCATTGGCTCAGGAATTGGAAGTCGAAGGAAATGAGAATCCCGTTTCTGCCTACATCCACAGAGTCAAACGTCACGCCGCAGACCTACTTGATCTTCCGGCATGGATTGCAAAATTGCCCGAGAAGATTGCCGGAGCTTTCGCACCATCGGACAAAGATTACACGAGCAAATTTTTCGAAGGAAATGCCATCATCGTGGCGACATGGGACGGTCAAGTGCTTTCCCTGGACCCCATGACTGATGGCAAAATAAAGTGGAGGTATCAAACTCTAGGGGAGACTTCTGAATGGAATGTGAAGGCCATAATCATCAACCCACGGGAAGCAACCGTCTTTCTTGACCGGGCTGGTACTTTGGTGCTCGATGTCCGGACTGGTGCTCTACTGAGATCCAACAAATCAGGATTCGAGACTAGAGGCGTTGCTCAGATCCCTGCCGCTTCTGGAGAATTGGTCATTCGTACTACGCACAGCGGCACACCTTACAATTTTGACGATGCCAATAAGCTAGGGCTAGAAGGCTCATATCTCGTCTCACTTAGTGATTCCGGCGATGTCAGCGGTTGGGCTGTCGCTTCAATGGCAGAACCAATTTGGACATTTTCGGCTGGTCCTGAGCATCGTATCATCAATGCTGTTGCTCGCCCTGCGCATGATCCAGTAGCATCCATTGGCAGGGTTCTTGGGGATCGATCCGTGCTTTACAAATACCTAAACCCTCACCTCGCCTTGCTAACATCAGTATCAGCAAGCGCCTTAACCGTCTACCTTGTCGAAGCGGTTACAGGCGCGGTCTTATATACTGCTACCCACATCGGTGTCGATACCTCGCTGCCGCTTCCTTCAGTGATAAGCGAGAACTGGTTTGCATATTCCTTCTATGGTACCGTCGGCACATCCTCGACGAAGGCTTTTCAACTCGTGATCCATGAGATGTACGAATCATCGGTTCCGAATGACCGTGGTCCTTTGGGATCAAGTGTTAACCAGTCCACCTTTGATTTGGGCAGTGTTGTTCAGCCTTATGTTATCAGTCAGTCGTTCCTCGTACCCGAACGGATCAGTTCCATGGCTGTCACACAGACCAGCCAAGGAATCACAACACGTCAACTGCTCTGCACACTGCCCGAGACGAATAGCATCGTTGGCATTCCTCAGCAGTTTCTTGACGCACGACGACCTGTCGATCGAGACCCAAATCCCTCAGAAAGAGAAGAAGGCTTGTTTCGATATGCGCCAGTACTCGAGTTCGATCCCAAGTGGATCCTGACGCATTCTCGGGACGTGCTGGCCATCGAGAAGATAATTACCAGTCCAACTTTGTTGGAAAGCACCAGTCTTGTATTTGCCTTCGGGCACGATATATTTGGTACTAGGCTAAGCCCCAGTATGGCATTTGATGTCTTGGGTAAGGGGTTCAATAAGGGGCAGTTAGTGCTCACCGTAGTCGCGTTGTTGGTTGGTGTTGGTTTCCTAGGCCCTATGGTGCGCAAGAAGCAAGTAGATGCACGATGGAAAATGTAATATAGAAAGGTCGTCATCTTCAACGTTTTCGATGTCTTGTACCTGAATAGATGGCAAAGCATAAAATGCTGCCTTTTGGCATCTTATTTATAGAACATGGCTCTCAGCGTCCGAAATCACGAGTGCGCGATTCAGCAGCTCCTACAGGTCCTGGTATTGAATTTGCCGGCATCCCACAGATGGTAGGCTACCTCTGCGTTTCCAAACCTCCTGCCGCCCTATTCATTGATGTTAAGTACGTGTTTCCTATCAATCCCAATTGCTGCAAGGCAAGGTCAAAATATAATTTAGACCACGCTGCGATCTCTTGGGGTCAGCAGGTCCCCATGCCGAAGAACAAGATCACGTCGCCTCTCTCCAATCTTTGCATGCGCCAAGTGGAGCGTTGAGAGTACAAGATGGTGCGGCAACAAACTCGACGTCACTGGTCCGCGATCCTCTCTATCACGAGCCTCTGTGCCTTGAATCCTTTCACCCCCACGTACTGTACTTTTTACCGACTTTTAACCATGTCTTAGTCACGAACCTCTGCAGAATCATGCGGATTATTTCTTTCGTCCAATCTATCTCATTTTCTTGATGGTTCATTAGTATTACATCGTTGGATAACAATCTGGATTTAGATCGTATATCGCTTTATATCCTTCTTACATGATGTGTTTTCTCTAGGCGTCCAATCACTCATTCAAGCGAGTAGTCCTCATCCATTCCAAGTGGTTTCATTGCCTCTCAAAAAGGGTCTCTCGATGCAACGCCAGCAATTGATACCCAGGAGCAATATATTTCATAAACATTAGACCTGGACGAGAATATCAGCAACCATGGTCTGGGTACCTTTTCATCTCTCCGATCTTCTCAAGAAGAAGGAGGAGATTGTCCTCTTCTCTTCTGTTGCCATTGCTCTCTATGGCTACGATCAGGGGATGATGTCGCTGATAAATACAAACTTCCACTACCTTAAGACGATGGGTATAGGTCCAGAAGATCCTCTAGTTGGAATCATCGTTTCAGTCTACTATCTGGGATGCACACTTGGAGCTGTCCTAGCTTCCTGGTTCTCAGACGCGAAGGGCCGTAAACCAGGCATTTTCGCTTGTCTAGCAACCGCGAGCTTAGGCAACCTACTGATGTTCATTGCCGGTTTGGGATTCAAGAAAGGAGGCCTCGAATTGATGCTCATCGGCAGAATCGTGATGGGATTAGGAGTTGGTGGTATTGACGCCGTGGTGCCGATATACAGCGCCGAACTCGCGTCAGACCATAGCCGGGGTAAGGCTCTTGCCAAAGAATTCCAAGCCAATATCTTCGGCCTCAACATGGCTTTCATCATCAACGTCTGTCTCACCCATGCCCTCGGTAAATGGAACCAATGGGCCTGGCGTCTACCGATCATCATCATGCAGGTGTATCCCTTCCTGATGTTCGCCGTCGCCTACCGTCTTCCCGAGACTCCACGTTGGTATGTTCTCCGCGGGCGACCTGATGCCGCCAAACGGAGTCTCGATGACGTCTTTGGTCCAGAGCGAGGTTCCGAGATCCTTGATCAGATCATTTCCGCTCACGAAGAGGAAGAAAAGAAAGGTCAAATCGGATACATCGACATGCTCAATCCTTCCCACGCGCAATTCCATCCTACCTGCGTCGTAGTCATGGGCCAAATCAACCAAGCACTGACGGGCTATGGTGCCGTTTCCGTCTACGGACCTCAGATCTTCGAACTCCTTGGCTTCGGTGTCGCCAAAGCCGAGTTCATTACTCTAGGAAACTACATCTTCTATTTCATAATGATGACCTTAGCCTGGATTCTAATCGACCGACTCGGCCGCCGTCGCCTCATGATATACGGCGCCGGTATCCTCTCCATCAGCTTCGGCCTCCTCGCTGTCCTCGGCGGTCTCGCCTACAATCAGCCCAAACTCCACATCGACACCCTCGGCCCCGCCATCCCCGGCGTCATAATTCTCTACTTCGCCACCATAACCTTCGGAATCGCCTGGCTCGTTCCCCCCTGGCTCATTCCCACCGAGATCTATCCCTCAACCGCCCGAGCCCAGGGCAGCGCCATATCCGTGATAATCTGGGGTCTCGCGAATTTCGCCGTTACTTTGCTCACGCCCATCGGATTCAACAACCTCAATTACATGCTCTTTCTTGTTTTTGCCGTAACTAATGGTTTTGCCGCCTGGTGGACCGATTGGTACTGTCCGGAGAGCGGAGGGAGAAGTTTCGAAGAAAATCAAGAATTCTTCGAAGAGGCACGCAAGAAGAAAGGGAGTTGGAGAGTGATGAAAGTTAAGGGCGGAAGGTGGTTGGATATGCCGGATAGGAAGGACGGTGGAGGTGCCGGAGAAAACGGACATCATGGTGATGCTCAGGTTGATGGATATGGAGATGAGAATGGAGAGACTAGACCTTTACTTGCACAAGATCAGAGATAGATAGATAGATTGATCGGTCTATACCCCTATATACCTATACAGCTATATCGACGAACACGTACAGGTAAATCCATACAACGACCTTTTTTATTTTTTATTTAATGACGAGTATATCCAGCTTTTTATGCAAATGGATAGATATTAGATTTTTGGATTCTCACGTGGATGTCGGTGTCAGTTAGATCTACAGTAGTTAACAATGACAACGACAACGATATTAACGATGAGATCAACATCTTCAATGCGAAAGGGAAGTAAGGGACGAAACATGATATTGGTAATTAGGTACGTAAGGGCAATAAAAGGTAATGAAATAGACAGAACGATAAAAGGGTATCGTATATGACGTTGCTGAAACGCGAGAAAATAAAATTCGTCAGAAACGTTTCCGTTCTTTCGAACGGTGTCCATCTTCTTCAATACATCATCCCATCCATTCATGGACCTCTTTAGACTTGCAAGTTCCGATATTAGAGCCCGTACTCCTCATCCTCCGTCTTTGATGAGCGAGTTCCCTAAACTCTGGCTCTTCCTGTGTGCAGACTACGGCCATGTCTCATCCATCTCCAGAAACCAACTGCACCGACGATGGCGGAGACGAACCAAAGCAACATGTTGATCAGATCGATCCACACTGCATTCTTCATCCTCTTGACTCCACTTTGCATCTCCACTTTGGCGTTTATGTACATTGACCCAAACAAACCGAAGACCGCGGTCCAGAGGATGAAGAGGATGACATCCCAGGCGAAGAGAATGGCGACGGAGAAAGCGCTGAAGACAAGTGGGAGGAGACCATAGATGAGTGCGGATACGGCCCCGAGGGTGCCAACGACGGTTGCGAATACCTGTAATTGGATCAGTAAATGTGCCAAATCTGGATTAATAGCACAAGGACGAGCGCAAGGAGACGACAGCGAAGCAGCGTGCGATACATGAGGGAAAATGCGACTGGTAGAATTGCCGCAATTGGGGACGATGGTACTCACCCACTTTCCATCGGTATACTTCTTCATCTTGTGAGCCCGATTGAGATCCTGAGCATAGAGACCAATGACTGCGATCCCGAATACAAGTTGAAGAAAGCGTAGAGTCACATTGAGGATGAAAGGGAGGAACGCGCCCCCAGTCGTATGATCTTTGAGGCCCATGGTGGACGAGTTTGAACGCTTTCCTGCGGCCGCTTGCGATGCTTTACTATGATTCTGTTGTCGGCTAAAACTTAAGACGCGTAATTGTAATAAGTTGGTAAAAGACTGTAGAGTTTGTAAGAGAAGAATCTTGAGGGGAAGTGGGTGAGGGGGGTAGTTATAGTCTGTCGAGATAAAGCTGAGCTACAATGTTTGTGGAAGGGACAAAGACTCTTTACTGATAGCAGTGTTGGTTTCTTTTGGAGGTGTCGGTCACAACGAAAAAACATTGAATGCGAAGGAAAAGCCGAAGACAAAGTTGGAGCTACTGTATTTAGGTTACAGGTCGAGTTGGACAGGATAGAGTGCTAGGGTGTCATGGAGAAATGTATAGTAGATAGGGTAAGAATGAAGGTTTTTGCTTGAGCATTAGACTGGCGGTGGTGATGCTTTGGGGGTAAGAGGAATAAAAGGTGACTTGGCGGGGGGGTATAAAGATGAATGAGGTCATTGGTCTTCGGTTGTTGGAGCTTATCCCAGGTCAAATCAATCCTCAGCGTAGCTAATGCACCTCGGAGAGCTGATCGTTGCCCTTTAGCCTGTCAATTTCTGGTCAATAGTGGCTTCTGGTTCTTGGGCAGTGGGGTCGGAGCTTTGGTACTGTAACTGAGGAATTCGAATCTAGGTGACATTGATCGCCCCCGTTCTTGGTCCCTGCTTCAGAGCAAGGTCACGCCCAACTACATAGTATATCCACCCGCCTGTCTGAGTTTCGCTAACTATGGCGCCAAAGAGAGATGATAGATATACAGTCTTCAGCAGGAGGAAGCAGGCAGACCTCGCTCTTAGTAGATAAGTCACGTATGCTGAATGTCTACACCTGAAACAAGCACGTTTCTGGTCCAAAGAAAGAAAGACTAGGAGCATGCGTTGCGTTGTTGGCTAGGAATATACGATATGTCGCGTTTCCCCAGAGATATTTGATAAGTGGTTCATCAGATCGCTTTCCCTGGACGAGCCATTCTTTCAGCCAGCTAGAGGACTTAGCGTCTGCGAATCTCGCTTGGTGAATCAATTGTAATGATATCAATGCCTTCATCTCTCTATCTAGACTAGAAGCGAAGATTTCGCCTTCAAGTTGTATGTAACGCTTGAATGGGTGATGGATATGAAAGGCAACAGGAGCATTAGTAGGATTCAAGGGCTATGCGAATGGGTGCGTGTGATATGCACTAATGATGACTTATGTATGAGTGGGGATTTCCAAGAACAGTAGGATTGAAAGGAAACGAAAGGGCAACGCAGGATACGACAACGACCAACAACTGCCCCCAACGACGACAAGAGAAAACAGAACAGGATAACAGAGACAGGAACCAGGGGAAGATGATCGCCAGAGCCGATCAGATCTTTCCTCCGCCTCCTCCCCCTCCCCCACCTGTTCCTGCTTCCTTCGTCGCCGTCCCTCTGCCACCTGCCCCAGGCATCGGCGTCTCATATGCACCTGGCATGCTTTGTTTCACAGGTGCTTGAGGCGGCGTTGGCATGGGCACAGGCTCATCATCGTAGCCTTCATCCAGATATTCGTCACCCTGCAGACCCATACCTCCCTGCTCAAGCCCCTGTTGATCATAGGCTTGTTGGTTGGTATTCTGGTGGGCCGCAGTGTTGGCAGCTTTGTTTGCATTCTTCGTCTGCTTTTTACCCTTTCGCCCTTTCATCTTGGCCTTTTCTAGAAGACGTCTTTTCTCCGCTGCTTTCCTACGCTCCTTTCGATCCTTGATCTCATACTGGCGAATCAGTGCATGGGGCAGTTCGCCGAAGATACTCTCATATTCACAAAACTCGCAGATCCACATCTCCTCGAGCGATGGCGGATGGTGCAGGTTCGCGTATTCTTGTTGTAGTTTGCGTTGACGGGCCTGGAGGGCATAGATGTCGCCACGACGACGGCGTGGCTTCTTTCCTTGGGTCGTATTTGGGGTCCCATGCAGTCCCTGAGTCTGCGCGGGTCCAGGAGCGGCTGTATTGGGACTCGTTTGAGTACCTTGAGCAGAGTAGCGCTGGTTGCTTGCTGTGGGCGATGGCATAGAGGCAGCTCGTTGCGCATATCCAGCGGAATATAAACTTTGTTCGGGAAATGTAATACCCTTGGTATTGTCTGATTCGTAAGTGAAAGTGAATTGGCTGTTTGTGGGCGGACTTTTGCTTTGTTGGTCCAACAAGCTCGTGTTCTCCTGTCCATTGTGTAATGGCTTCCGCAGTAGAGCTGTGGCATTGGCAATTGCAGCGGAAATGATGCCCTGATCAGAGGGCTTGCCTATACCATCTGATATCGTTAGTCAAGGTCCAGAGGTGGTCACAAAGGTAGCAATTACTCTTTAAATCTTGGGACGTCTCAGTGAGAGGATCCCTTCGATTTGAACGGCCAGCCCATGCATTAGATCCATTCACAGAGGCACCGAGAGGGTTTCTACCACTTAATCTTCTCGAGGTGTCCCGCCCGTATCGACCTCTACCTGCACCTGAAAGACTGGACGGGGAAGCAGCGGTGCCTGAGCCATAATATTGTCCGACGCCATGGCCGTCATCTAATGAGTCTTTGATCCCCATACTAGCCATATTTGCGGCTAAACTCGATTGGTGAAGACCCATTCCCCCGGATGTAGGTATCTTCCTTTTCTTTTTATTATTCGTATTTTCGAAAGCATCATAGCCATCTGGTCCGGATGACACCATTTTTGTCGGCACAAATGCTGATCTTCCGTGAGGTTGGTTGTGATCTTTATACCCGCCAGCCCTGCGTAGAGGCGATGAACCGTCACCATCAACGCTCTCAAAATCATCTTCCTCGTCCTCGCCGTCATGATGGTGGTGATGGTGGTGGTGGTGATGGTGATGATGATGCTCGCATTCATGATCGTGGTGATCGTGGTTATGGTCGTGGTCGTGGTCGTGATCATGGTCATGATCGTGGTGATGATCGCAAAAATGATCGTGGTCGTGGTCGCAGTCATGGTCATGGTCACGATGGTCATAGTAGTCATGATCATGATCATGTACATGGACTTTCGAGTCGTTCATATAATCCCCATTGTCCCCATACTGGTGATAACTTCCCAGATTTGTGCTCTCTATTGTCGGAGGATACTCAATCTGCTCGGCCGCATCTTGAGATAAACGGGACTTTAACGTTCTCTTCGGCAGCGGCCGAATCAGTCGATCAGGATAAACGGTAGAAGGAGTGTCCGGTGTCGCTATGTATGAGCCACCTGTCGAAATCCAATATCAGTCTTTTGACCCCATGAAAAACTTTCCTGCTCTTCGCTCTGGACGGACATTCCGGATATACTTCGGGAGGAGCCATGATTTTCATAGCATGAGGGAGACTGACTCAGAGAGATAGACATGGTTCCTTCCACAGCGTTGTTTCCTTGCCCTCCACAAACGACCCCTAGAGGAAAGTCGTCTTGTTGTACTCAATCCTCCTGGTGATTTGGGGCGAATCGGCAGGCAATCGACCTATGATTTGACACAACATCAGCTCTGAGACCAGTGGGTCATGTTACGGGCATTGAAATATGCGCATCATAGGGCAGATGGTAATCGGAATTTTGAGCCTCGGTGACAATGGCGGACATACTGAAAGGAATTTATCAGCGGGTACTTCAGAGCTAATCGGAGGTCTCTGCAGCACTGGATCTTGCACTGCGTAGTATAGTCTCAACAGAGCACAACGGGCCTGAGACAGAAGTGCTGATGAATGCAAGAGCGAGGAAATATGACACAGACGAGTACTGATTCTCAACGATCGATATGCACAATACGCAAGTGAGTGGGAAGTGGTGATGTGGCTCTGCGATGGGACGTTTGAAGGGGAGTTAGACACCTTTACGGTTAGTTTGGATTTTTGGGTCTTTTGGGTGCAAAAGTAGAAGGCAGAGTCGTTGATTTGCTGGTAAAAAGGAGAGAGGCGAGTGGTGGGTACAGGATCTTTGGGGACTTTTTCCTTCCAAGCACTGATTGAATAGTTACTCGGAATAATCAATCTCTATCTCGTCATAGTCCCCCTTTTCTGTTAGTAGTAATTAGTACTAAGTGTTGGGAAATCGGTGGTCAAGTCATAATCCATTGATTATTGTTGGCAGAACCATATAGAAGACCAATCATGGTGTTACAGTACAAGTAATCAATTCTTGTGTTGTAGCACCAATGCTTCTGTACCGGGTACTGTACCGGGTAATTACTGTACCTGTGTGCAATTACTATTATGTACTTATTACTTCACAACAAATGTTACAGTACATTATTATTACTCACCCGTTCTTCCAATGGAATATCAAACCAATGGTCCCGGGAGCATATGTGTGTGTTGCTCACGGATCAAACCATCTGGTACCCTAGACAGGGCCATACATAGATCCCATGCTGAGCTACTGCATTCATTCCGGCGATGAAAATTCAGATGCTGCCCTCCTTCAAATCAATGGCATTGTCGAAATGGAACTACTATGCATATTGTACGGCCATGCCCTCGGACTGCATCGACGTCCCAATGTCAGGGCCAAAGGCATGCGCCTTGAAAGGTGCCACAACTAAGCTGCAGTTTCTGTTGTACAGTGCTTTACTTTAGTGCAACTCATTCCACCGAGGAAGAGGTAACCCTACTACCATGGCGTTTGCTCAAAAACGACATGGCCACCTCTCTTGATAGTTTCCTTCCCCTTGCACCGCGACGATATCTTAATGGTCTCGGTCGGCGTGCGGCCTATCAAGCGCCCTCTAATGACCATTTCGAGATGAGCCCACAGTTCAATGCAAGGTACAATACATTGGCCGGTGTCATGTGGTGATGTGCCACCACCATCATCAGCATACAATGGTTACACAGTCCTTGTCACCACGAAATTCGATCAGTCCTACCACTTCTCCCGGCATACGATTCTCTGACCATGGCAGGATGAAGTCTGATGCACCTCGGATTCTCCATTTCCATCGTTCTCGTCGTTCCAAGAGTTCTCACAGCTTGTTGTCAAACAGACTTTGTGGCACACATGTTGGTCATCTCTGATCCGATTTTGTTCTTTCCAGGCCTGTTCCTCCGAGGAGGATCCCTGCAAGCTGAAGTTTTGACCCCAATCAATTATCCAGCATGTCTTCCTGTCTGTCGGAGGAATATTCGTAATATCTTGAGACAATTTTTCCACGGGGTGGGCTAGGATGGAAGCCAAATGCGACTGACTAATGGCCGAGAGCTGAATTCTCGAGCGGTGAGGATATCGGATAGCTGTGGTTATTACCTCAAGAGATATCATTCAATGCCTGTTGATCTGCAGAACAGGAGGTTGCAACAGAAGTCATTATGTATTACAACAGATAGCTTTACCTACCCAGATTCGAGCTATACAGCCCCAATAAAGTTTCGTCCTTGCTTATGATGGCAGTTGTACGAATGAAGTATGATAGACATTGGACCGATGAAGATAGTCCAGCATTGATGCGTACATCCATATACGAACATCCATTACCATGTCGACAGATATCGACAGATACTGGGAGAGCGGCAAGATTACCTAAGAACGGTATCTCACCGTACCTTAACGAGTTGGCCATCGAGCTACATCAAAGGCACGTCTTACCTGTGATGGGAACGAGAGAAACAACCAGATAGCAGACGTTAAGGATGTATATCTGGCAGAAGATGGATCCGTCCAATGCGTGGTCCGGTGGAAAGCGTCATTGGTCGCGAAGGAACGTCTCGTAAATGAAGCTCTCCGTCAACGACGCGAAGAATTATTCAAGAACAGATATGGGAGGCAAGTGTGAAAGAAGCTAGCAGCAGAATGAAAGAGAAGATTAGAAGTAAAAGGTGGAAGGCGAAATTCTATCTCAATCACCGGTTTTGGCCCAACCAGGGATCTACTAATGACTTGGGGCAGAGGAGTTGCTTTGCGCACCGCTTTCGTGCTGATTGGTTCAAGCACAAGAAGCTCATTTATTACATCAGAAGGAGCTGAAATAATACTATGTATTATTATTGTCGAAGCTACAGTACTTGGCAGACGCCGCTATCGCTTCCGAAAAGGGTATTGATTATCATTCTGTCCGCGAACTTTCTAACGACGATTCGAAGCGTGGTTGACTGCATATCACCCAGTAATGCCCTCCATTCCTTCATCAATAGCCTTCTGAACTTCTTCCTTATCGGCATCCAACACCGTTTTGGGTCACTTCGCCATCGTAGTCAAATCGTACACCGGTACTCTCCAATTCAGCCTTGTTCTTCGGCCATGCGGTTTTTCCGGGGCCAGCTGTCGGATTGGCGAGTTTCTTCCAAGCGTTGTTCTGCGCAATCATTGGGCATGCTTTGCCTATAAAGGTCTGTCTGTTCCTTACATTTATTGAGGAATTCATAATACCTATAACTATATATTATAGTCCACTACATAACACCCTCATCAACTCTTAAGAACAGGTTTCATAGCTTATCCACTTCATCATCACACCCTAGATATTCTCTTTAGACAGTCTTGAATGTTTCAAGATCTTATGCATTGCGATTTCCGAAAGGCACCATTTCAGGTACCTCAAGATCTGGAAGCCGCGGAATCGAGGAAGCCAGGTGTTGGAGTTAGCATATCGTCTTGGCATTGAGAGAAAGATGCCTCCTAAAGCGGCGGCCAAACCCTCCAGATTCGGCGGTCAATTTCCCTGCAACGTGCGTTGAGCTGTAAAGTACTACTCTGTATGTAATTATGGCTCGTCTTCGGGGTCTAGTGCGGGGAGCCATCCTCGACAACTGTACTGTACCAGCAAATACCAACGGAATACCAGATAAGCACTCCGCACAGTGCTCAATTCACAGATAGAACCCAGAGTCGTATGAAAGCAATCGTGCTCCGTTTCTCTCGGTCGAAGATAGATAGGAGGATCCAACGGCAAATGCTCTATACCATCTTCTCTCAGTGTCACGTTCCCATGGCTCTTCCAGACGATCCTAGACCCGGTTCAAGGCTGTGCGCAAATATCATCACCTCGGATTATATAACACATACCTTAGGTATGGTACTGTACCCAAGGTACTGTACTTTACGATTACAGTGGTAGGTGGGTGCTGGGACTGTACGGTATTAATAAGAAATCACCATTGATGGGAAAGAGAGAGGAGAGGAGAGGCAACGGGCAAACTGCCGGTGGGGCTGGTCTCGGCTCAATGAATTACATAGTACTATGTAATTTGCGCTGTTCTGCTGGAGAAAACCCGTGAAAGATTAACGAGCAATGCAGCAAAAGAGAAGGTGCTCCGAGAGACTCAAGTGCTGCTCTACGCCATTACAGGCCCTGTCCTGCCTCGCCCTCCTCGTTCTGCTCACTTCCAACCAGAACCCACAACCGCTTCATTTCGCCATGTAACACTTCGCGCATGATTGCTGCTCCTCAGTTCTATCTCAGCGAGCAAGTAGTTTTCTTGAAAAAACTCTTTATCTCTCAAACACTGCCCTTACTCGCTGGGCAATCTCGGCGAGCTCCCCATCTACGCGCACACCGAGTCAGAAAACCACCCCCGTGGATTTTGACTTGCCTATCATCTCAAAACGTTGCAAATCATGCTATAACGCCTCGTCAACCTCAAATTCGTGAAAAGAAGCCATCTACGGACCATGAGTCCCCGTCGAAGTTCTCGTGCCCGCACTTCGGGTCCAGCGCCGCAACACACGTCCTCCAATTCATCACACTCTCAAAATCGGCCAGAAAGAAGTACAAGATCGCATAACAAGAGCGAAACTTCTTCCGGTCAGAGATCAGAATCGGGCGATCAATCGCCCAATGAGCAAGGCGATTCACTAGCCACCCGCCGAAGCAAGCGCGGCCTTGATATCGACAACGAAGACAATGTACCGACTGCGCCAGATGACGAAGACGATGAAGAGGCGGAAGCCGAAGAAGTAACACGATGTATATGCGGATTCACGGATTACCCCGGACCTCCTCTAATTGCGCGCGATTCTGCCCAGAAGGGCGCCAAAAATGGCGTAAAAGAAGAAAATGGCACCCAGCCACAACCTGGCGGAGATGGCGTTCCAGAGGATACCGCTGGTAACTTCTTCATTCAGTGTGATAAGTGCCAAGTCTGGCAACATGGTGGTTGTGTAGGTCTCATGGATGAGTCCATGAGTCCTGACGAATACTACTGTGAGGAGTGCAAACCGTCCTTACATAAAACCCTCCGAGGTCCCAATGGGTGAGTTTTGTTCCAAATTCGAAGACTGTGTTGTCACCCCTATCTTATCCCGGCGTATTTGTGTCCAATCGGTGCTATTGCAAGCTTCGGAGAGCAATCTCTGCTTCAATACCTAACTCGTAACAACACATAGCTCTTGCATCGATATGTGGGCTAATGATAAACTTCCAGATCGAAATCAACACGATACCTACCTGTCCTCGAAGCTACCTCTTCCCCCGCGTCCTCAACCGCTTCCAGCGAGACCCAAAAGAAAGAAGCGAAACAGAAGGCAAAAGAGTTGAGCACACGGCGCCGGGCCACGATGAACAGCCGCGATGCTGCTTATGATGAAGAAGAAATGATGAGAAGGGCTATTGAAGAAAGCAAGATGACTTCCGGAACGCTTGGTAAACGTGGAAGAGACGAAAGCGAAGAGTAAGAGATAACACAGTCAACCTTGGGACCGTTTGTTCTGACCCGTCGCAGAAAGCCAAATCCCTCTTCCAAACGAATGCGAACATCTTCAGGCTCACCGAAACCGAAAGAGAGCCCATCTCCATCACAGCCCGTCTCTGAGGATGAGGACGACTCCAGAACATCTACAAATGGCACATCCAGAAAAGCGCGAGGTGCGGCAGCTCGCGCTCAACGCGAAAAAGAAAACAGAGAGAAACAGAAAGAGGTAGAGAAAATGAAACGGGAAGAGGCTGCTGGGAGACGAAATGCTAGATCTGAGCGCAGGAGAGGAGAAGGTAGACCATCAGTCTTTTTTTGACAAGCTTAGGCTGACCCTCTCTAGATTCACCACCACCTAGCCCTTCTCTTTCACCCACAAAAGCGGAAGCAAAGACCACAGCTTTGTCTGCACAAAAGCCTGCTCCGCCTGATACACCCTCTTCTCATCGACCGAGTTCCTCAAATAACCACAAAAAACTCGGTCGTCCTGCAGCTCGGAGAGGAAGGATGCGAAATCAATACACTCGGGATAGTCATCTCAATGGCGAGGACTCTCCCAGCCGAGATCGCTCCAGAGATGTCCAGGGGTCTCCACACGGCGCTGCTGGCCAGTCGAATGGAGATAGTGGTCGACCCTCTCGGCCAAAATACCTGAATCCTAATCGAACGAGTCTGAACGAAATGAAGCGCCGTGTCGCTGGTATTATCGAATTCGTCAGCAGGCTACAAACCGAATCTCCCTCCAGTCACACATATGGTGGACGAGGAGCAAATACGCCGAACGGCACCACAGGAACAACGGTCAACGGGAGTTCTTCCAATACTAGCGGAAATGCAAGTCCATCATCAAACGGGGAATACTCGTCGAAGAAAGGGTACCGCGAGTTGAACTCAACAGAAATGATGGAAGAGCTTATGAGAGGTGCGCTCAATTGGCAGACATCCTACGGGAAATATGGCGAAAAATGAATCCTCAAACTGGAGCATCTTAGTGTTTGCGTGTATCGAGCGCGGCAGGAAGATTATCGGCCGCAAAGGTACCACGACAGCTCACCATGATACCTCATCCCCAGGATTCGTAGTATTGTTGCACTGCTCTCGTCTCTTTCTTCTGCCTTTCTTTGCTGTATTTATGGTGTTTACTCGATACAAAGGCATGACGGCTCATGTGGATAATATTTGGAGCTGGGAATTATAACAGGTTATGAAATGGGGATGCGGCATAAAAAGGCGTTCTGACGGGACTCTTGCTTTTATATCTGATTCGGAGTATTGTACTTTCGTCCTGCATTCACAGTACCCAGAATACATAAGTACAGTATATTAATTACTATTCTTTGAAACAACGGAACGGCGGTACGTCTGGTACACACATGACGTGATATCCAAGCCATGGCATTTCTTGCTACAATATGATCTAATATCATTTGATAATCAGTTGATAGGAACCAGTCCAGATAGGAGATTATAGGAACATCGTATGCCATGCCATCACCACGTCAACTCATTTATCCGTATCTGATGAAGTACAATACATCATGCGTAGATATACATATACTGTACATAAGGACACCTTATAATATAGTATTGTAATTAACTCAATCGTGTAAGCAAGCAAGCTACGGTACATACATAAATTACATAATTACCTATAGTTCGTCGAAGAGACGACTAAGTCCTTGCCTAACTACCTACCTATGCACTTATGCAATATTATTGCTTTTCCTACTACCACTAAATTACAATATATGGTGATAGAGATCATTGCGTAGCGTAGCATAGAAGAGAATAGAATGAGACAGTATTGTGTATGTATTTCGGGATCCTGGTTCGGTTTTTTTTTCCCGCTCTTCCTTCATGGGCGGTCGGTTGTGTTAGGTTTTACTACTTACTGAAGCGGATGAATTACATTGATTGTCTGATATGAAGCTATTGAATTATGAGGTTCTCTAGCAAAGCATCAAGCAAAATAGGTAGTGGGCAAGATTGCGGAGATAGGTGGTGCATAAACCACCTAATTACCCTAACAATCTGCCCCCTCCAGATCTAAAGCTGTCCTCAGCGTTCTGTTGCATTTTGAGCATCTTCATGATGACAACGATCGTCTCCATGCCTTCCCATTTCACTGCCATTTATCTTTTCCAGTGTTATCCTCAACTTGCGCTTCATCATTTCCGGCTGCTTCCCATGCCATGTCGTCTTCGTAAGGATTACCTGGACTGTATGTATGGCTTTGGAGCGTATTGATCTTTTCCCAATTCTGCAGCATCCATATCGACGGCTGCAATCTTGTAGTAAGTGTTGGCGGGTTCTTGATCGATGACCACATGTCCTTTGTACGTATATGCCAAGAACTTGCGTAGGGTACGAGCATTTTGAACTTGTTCCACGGCTTTACGGTTGGATTGGACGTACATACCAATACGTGCTCGTGAAAGGGCCACATTACAACGACTCATTTGGGACATAAATCCTGCTGATTGGTTCATGATCAGAAAGTCAATAATGACGATATCCCATTCTCTTCCTTGAACTCTATCGACTGTATCGATAGTAACTTGGAAATATTGATTGCCTTCTTTGCAGAGTTCACGCAAAGCTGTTCTCGCAAGATATACTTGAGCCTGATAGAAAGCCAAATACGCAATTCGGGCCTGTGGAAAGTTATCAACAAGATCTTTGATCAAGAGGATACCGTGTTGAATATAGACTTCGTTGTACCGTGAACCGGAATGAGTCCGTTTAGTTTCACCCAACTTAAGATCCAAGAGGATGATGCTGGATTGCTTGCCGAATTTTGTATGATTGTATTGTTGCAAAGCCTTTGCGTCTGGTCTATTTCGGACTAAGACTGACTCATGGTCTTCTAACTTGCCGTTATATGCCGTTAAGTTAATAATTCGGGAAAGCTGTGGTACCATTCGATATTGTGTGGTTAACAAATGGTAAGTAAACCCGGCACCAACTAGTCGTGACATCAAACACATTCTCATGGCTTCTTTAAACATATTACTGTTTTCGTGGACAAAGGGTCCGCCTTGTTTGAAATCACCGACCATTATCATTGGAGTACATTGGAAGGTACCTCGAATCGCAATTGTTTCAGCCTCCACTTGGCGACAGGCTTCATCTAAGATCAAAATATGAGGGCGTGCAGCCCTGGCCATGGTATCTGATATAGCTAAAGTGGGAGTGGTGATGATGACGGAAGCTTCTCTTATAATGTCGTGACGTAACTCATTTGCTTCCACAGTGAATCGTATTTGATCCTCTTTTTCCCATTTTTCTCCGAGTCGATATTGATCATAATATTCGCAGAACCCTGCATATTTTTCTGGTGTTGCTTTTGGACCAGCGCCGTTGGTTGGGATGATCCCCACACGTTGTAGCATTCGATATCCAACGGACAACTCAATGTTTTGGACACGACGATCATGGACACCTTCGAATTTGGTCTTGAAGTATTCATCATGAAGTTCCTGTAGTAGTTTGGCCACTTCCAATTGCTCCAACGCTTCTTGTTGTTCTGCAGTAAGCGGAACATGAATGGGGGGGCGTGCATTTTCATCACGAGGACGCACGAGTGTTGCCGGAAGTTTTGTGAGTTTTTCTTCAACATGAATGGAATAGAATCGAACGGCGTAAGAGTGATCATTCTGTTCGATGCAAGCCTCATGAATACGTTCTGCTAAGTCCGTGACTCCATCATTAGTAGCACTAGTAAGTAGAGAGCGCTTGCCGGCTTTAATGAATGGCTTTAACATTTGTATGATCAGATAGGTTTTACCGGTACCTGGTGGGCCTTGTATTAATAGAACACCTCCGGGTGTATTTTGGCTTGCGATTACCACTCGTTTTTGCGAAGAATTGAGATTGCTCATGTGTTCCAAAGGATTCTTGATTCCGTAGACTCCATAGATATCAACTTTAGGAACAAACGCCGGATATTTTGCAAGGACCATCTTGTCGAATCCGTATTTATCGAGTGCTGAATAAGTATCAAACGCTCGAAAACTGGTTATCATTCGACTATACACCTTTCTGTCCATTATTCGATGGATTTTGGTTTCACAGCCTGGATTTTCGATCAGAGCGTTCAAGGCTTGTTCATAGGATCCACATTGAGCTGCGGTGATCGGAGTAATCTCCCACGGAAAAGTAACATATTCTTGTTGACATTTTTCCCATCGGACGTTGAGAATCACATATGTTCGATCGGGGGGAAAGCCAGGTGGAGTATTAGTGACTGTGCCAGCGATACCATCCTCATAGTCATCTTCTTCTTCTACCCCGTAGAGAATAATAGTGTCTCCTTCTGTCAAGCGTTGAGACTCATCGACAAAGTTATTCAGAACACCCCAGTATCGTCGATCTCCACATGAACTGATCTCGATCAATCTTAATCTGGTTATTGAATCATTTTGTACCTTTTTCGCTTCAAGGTCATGATTATTGGCTGTGCTGTATACCAGATAGATCATGTATTCGAACCAGTTTTCGTAAGCATAGTGAACTGGAAATGGATATGAAGGTCGATCTTCGAGTCTTAGAAATTGTCCAATTTGGATATTGAAATTTCTTTGATTAGGTGCAACCCAAATTTGAAGGGGATCTTTCACCTTATTATTCTCAAAATCGGATTGCAACTTTTCAAATTGTTGAGTGATCTGCGCCATCCGGTTTGCATGGATGTAAACCTCAAATTGAATTTCCTTCTTCGGACTTTCGCGGAGATAAACTCGACTAGACCCTTTAGTAAAGGATGAGGCTCATCAACTATGACTCTCTCCATTACCATTTTGTCTGCAGAAAGTTTAAGATCCAATCGAAAGCATTGTCGAATTGCTCCAATAGTCTTATTAGTGGCTTGATGATAAACCGCATGGTCGATCTCCGTAAGCATCATGCTTTGTACGGCTCGGTAACTGATTCGGATGAGCATTGTCTCAGGAAACGAATAAACAACCGCCCCTTCTTCTGATCGTCCTAGTTTAACCGCGAGAACGAGATGCAGATGTGGAATATGATGTTCGACTTCAAAAGTGAGTCGGGAATCAAGTTGAGTCATATCATCCAGATTCGCTCCTAGGTATTTGATTACTGCTGGGTACGCTTGTCGGCTTGCACGAATAACAGTCGCATCTTCTGCGTCAGCTTCTGCCTGTGAAGCCTCTGCTGCCAAGTTTGTCACATCTGAAGCGAGTTCTCCGGAAAAATCGATCTCTCCAGTCTTGGTATGTTCTGAGATGTCATTCTCAGGGATCGGTCGACCCCTGTTACCACCGCGGCCGCGGCCGCGGCCGCGACCACGACCTCGCTGCATGAGGTTTTCTTCGTGAAGAAAAGTAGTGAGGGGTAGGTAGGATGCGAAGATTCAAGATTTGATACCCGACTGATTCATAAGGGTAATAAGGAAGAGGGATGGAAGATTGAAAAAGTGAAAAGTGAAGTGGTTAGGCAAAAGAGAATTTGTCGGAAGTAATTGTTGTCACCTAATCAGGTTTATTCTCAGATAAAAGGTGTTGTTTAGTGCAGAAATGAGGTAGGTGTATGTTAATTATAACTAATAGCAAAATGTTCACTTGGTAACTGGAGTTCAGTATGGAAGTGAAAGCTGAATGACGTTTGCAAAAACGCAGTAGTTATGTCAACAACTCATCAGAGACTTAGCTCATGACGGCAATACAAGGCACAATATGCTTATGTGCTGGTTTGTGTGCTTTCGACAAGTGGTTTTTTGAAAGGATTGAAAAGCTCAGCTGGATTCCCGAATACAACAAGTCTTTCAGTAAGATTCGAGGCGCGTTTGATAAGCGAATTCAAAGAACAGACAATCACTCGTGCAACAAGTCCTATAGTAGGATTTGAGGTGGATTTCGACAAGTGATTTTTGGAAAGTAATGAAAAGCTCAGCTGGATTCCCGAAGGTCCAGCCGACCAAGCGACAGGTCCTGCAATAGGCATCGTGATTTGATGAGTTCGAGGAACAAACCAGCGTAGCTACCAGGTTGTTAGGTTTTACTACTGAAGCGGATGAAAATCCATTGATTGTATGATATGAAGTTATTGAATTACAGTTAACATTTGACACTAACTAATTATACTATGTACTATGTAACAATACATGGATATTCATGTAAGTAATACAGATCCACAGTACATGTACATAGTACTAATGGTAATTACCAAACCTCGCCAGACCTTGGGGCGTGGGGCGTCCTCCTCCCCGCGCTTATTTACGGCAATCCGGGGTCCAGTGTCGAGGTAAATACCAATGTCCAAACTTCTGCCTTGATTTATTACATAGTACATTCCTTTCTTCTCTGCTGACTCTGACGATCCACTTTATTGTCCTGTTGATGTGATCTTATTATGCTCTGGACTGCTTCAAGCATCTGTTCACTTGACATGTTCTCATACTAAACCTGCATCACCGGCATGAAGACCATCATGCATCGTCCAGCGACTACGATCAATTCTCGGGTTGCTCTACGTTCTGTGTTTGTTGCTGGTCAGCGTCGTGGTCAATCCACTGTCAACTCGTCTGACAAAAATGCTATTAAATCTTTGGACTCGATCTTGATAGCCAATCGAGGCGAAATAGCATTACGAGTAAGTCGAACGGCCGCCAAACATGGCATCAGAACCACAACGCTATACACAAACCCCGATGCCACATCACAGCATGCTTTGTCCTCACCTTTTGCATTCAATTTGGGCGAGACAGGTGCTTATCTGGATGCTACGAAGATCATCGAGATAGCACGGAAAGAACATTGTCAAGCTATTCACCCCGGTTATGGCTTCCTTTCGGAAAATGCTGCATTTGCACAGCAATGCACCGATAATGGCATCGTTTTCATTGGGCCGCCATGGAAGGCCATTGAGGACATGGGTGACAAAGCCAAGTCGAAAACAATAATGACAAATGCAGGAGTGCCTTGTGTGCCAGGCTATCATGGGCAGGACCAAAATCCCGAGCTCCTCGCGAATGAGGCAGAAAAGATAGGGTATCCAGTATTGATCAAGGCTGTGAGAGGAGGTGGAGGAAAAGGTATGAGAATAGTGCAGTCAGCCACCGAATTCAACGAGAAGCTTCGGTCCGCAAAATCCGAATCTAAAAATTCGTTTGCAAATGATGAGGTTCTAATAGAGAAGTACATTACCACCCCACGACATATCGAAGTCCAAGTCTTTGCCGATAAGCTTGGACATTGTGTAGCCTTAGGAGAACGAGATTGCAGTATCCAGAGAAGACATCAGAAGATTCTTGAAGAAAGTCCTGCACCAAATCTAGATGATTCAATCCGCAAAGATATATGGGAAAAAGCTCGTGCAGCGGCTTTGGCTGTAGGCTATGAGGGTGCTGGAACCGTTGAATTCATTTTCGATAATGATACGGGAGAATTCTTCTTCATGGAGATGAACACGCGTTTACAAGTAGAGCATCCCGTCAGTGAAATGGTAACAGGGCAGGATTTGGTACATTGGCAGATTCTCGTTGCAGAAGGCAAACCATTGCCACTTACCCAAGAAGAGATTGAGCAAGAAATTTCCCGGCGTGGCCATGCAATCGAAGCAAGGATTTATGCTGAAAACCCAATCAAAGGATTTGTTCCGGACTCTGGGCTCCTGACTCACGTCAAGCTCCCGAGGGAAACATCGGATGTTCGCATCGATAGTGGGTTCATTGAGGGCGACGAAGTCTCTGCCCATTATGACCCAATGATCTCGAAGTTGATTGTACGAGGTTACAACAGACGGGAGGCCGTACGCAACCTCGCAATGGCTTTGGAAGATTACGAAATAGCTGGTCCTGTGACCAACATCGAATTCTTGAAGCGTATATGCAGGTCCGAAGATTTTGCGAACGGTGATGTTGAAACCGGATATATTGAGAAACATAGGCAAGAGTTGTTTGACGGCGAAATAATCGAACAGGAGATTTTAGCTCAAGCAGCTATCGGGTCGTATCTCAGGATTGCGAAACCTGCCTTTGAAGTGAATACACCACGGGGTTTCACAAGTTCAGGCTCGTGGTCTTCAGGAGATGGCGAGTTTGGGCTTCGGCGATTTACTTTTATAGATGCCGATGCACCGGATAACGTACAAACAAACAGACACACATCATATGTGGTCGAGATTCGTCAACTCAATCCAGGTGTGTTTCAAGTAAACCTACCGAACGACTCCACGAACGAAATCCTTGCCAGGGCCGAGTATGACCAATCGACACGGAGGTTGGTAACATACTTTCCCCACACGCGACTCACGAGCACTATGGGATTTGCTAACGATCTGATCACCATCTTCTCGAGAGGCAAGCAATATAGGCTGAAGATCCCGGCACCTCAGTGGCTCCAGCAAGCCCTAGGGACCAAGGAACACAAGAACAGTGTGCTTGCACCTATGCCATGCAAAGTGCTCCGAGTGGATGTTCAAGCTGGTGATGCCGTTCAGAAAGATCAACCATTAGTGGTGATTGAAAGTATGAAAATGGAGACCGTTATCAGAAGCCCTAGCGATGGCATAGTAAAGCGGATCGTTCATGATGCCGGTGAGATCTGTTCAGCAGGGACCGCGTTAGTCGAATTCGAAGATCAATAGCCGTAAGATGGATGGCGCGAGGCCAGAAGTCTATTCGGGGGCGTTAATTCGCTTTTCCTTCAACCTCGTTGAATCTTTTCGCATCAAATCTGTTCGGAAGGTCTTCCCCAGCGTATAGCTGTCTTCTTATGAATGAGTGTATATGTCCTTGGTTAGCCTGTGCATCGAGAGACGGACCACTGCGAACGTCGATGGGAGTATACTAAGCTCAAAGTAGTACTCCGTTTGGGGAGATTCCCCTTATATGTACATAGTACCATACATAGTAGTGACTTGAAAAAGGGACGGCTTGATAGATCTGCAAGACTGACGTCGGTCAGAAGGGCCATCGTCGAAGCCTCGAGCACATAAACGGAAAACTTTGGTCTTCTGTCAACAGTCACCGAAGCTTAGCTAAGTTTGCATCGAATTTCTGCATTGTATCACTCTGTCATCTGTCGGTATATGTCTTGGAACGCAAAAACTTGGCTGCACAGGCCGCCAACGCCCTAGGATTTTTGAGCATGTCAGAACCCCGATCCGCTCCAACTACGCGCTTTACCCATGGGCATACGTAAGACGACAAAGCCAACATCGCTTAGATAGTTGAGAGAAGGTCGTAAAAGGTATGGTGATACTCGAACCAATACCATGTATATGAAGCGACAAGCAGCATATCATTTGACGTGGACCAACAATCGTTATCTCCCTGGTCCTCATTGATGGAGCCCCTTTCACTTCATGAAAAGTGAAACATTAATCTGGGTGGCAGGTGAAAAAATAAGACACTATTGCGCGATTCGACTCCCAGGAGATAGTTTCCTGGGTCGGGGAAGGAAGGCAAGTGGATTAGGCTATGATCATGCACCGTCGCTTGGAAAGCGTTGGTTGAACTACCGGCACATTGGAATTGCCTTCAAGAGAAGTTCCCCTGAAGCTTCGCAGAGACCTGGACCTGCAGGAGATCTCCTATGGATAATTGCAAATCCCTATGCTCACTCATCGGGATGAAAAACATGAGCGGGATGCCCGATAATTGAATAGATGCGCCGATTGGGCATCTCTTGGGCATCGATGACGGGAAATTTTCTTTTCCACATTTTATAGGCACGAATGGGATCGGTGTCTCTCGGTTATGTTTCGACTTGCATTCAGCCTTGACGGGTGACAGGGATCGTCGGCATACGAACTGTGCGATCCCTGCAACACGCGGTGGTACCGGTAGTTTTCAGGAGCTTTTTGCCTCCGACTTGCATCATGACGCCGGTGGTGGCTGTTTGTACTGTACAACCCGAAAAAGAAATGTTGGGATTCTGTGCAAGTCTTGTCAAACAGCTCTCTAACAAATCCATATCATGCACGGTCGAGCCTCGGACCCTTGCAGTAAGCTTGGCCTAATGACATCCGCGATCGGTACTTGTTCTCAGAGGACAAGGCGCCATCCTCCGATGTATATGTACCTGATGTATTACTCTCTCAGTAGAGGCACGACCCAACGATAGTAAAGTCAAGAAACAACAGCGACGACATAGCCAAGCATCGAAGTTATTGCGCTCAGACACTTCGAGTCGAGAACCTGTCTTTTGTAATGAGAGACACACCCACTCTAGCAAACTCCAGGTGTTCCAGAGATGATGCCCTTTATCCACATGATACATACTCAGAGTAATCCATGTTGTCCAAGCTCCCTATCTTGCTCTTAGGGGCTCCGGTAGATAGGAATGCTCCGAAACCTGTAGGACGGTAGTGTCGCTAATCACGCACAGGAGGACCAGCCAACCGGTACGAAGAATACGACGGTGCTACAGTACATACCATAGTAGTAGGCTTTCCGCACAACCCCTAAGCCTATCGATTTGGGTTGAAATTGAAATTTACATAGTAAAAGTGCAGTACCGTGCTTAGATTTCGCAAAATAGTGTAGGGCGGTTCCAGCAGCCCAGGAGGGAGTGACTCCGGAAGACGGAAGTACTGTAGAATAGGAAAGGTGGGCAAAGCCTCACCATTGCGTCTATGTCTGTATCTACTCTGTACGTTCATATAATTACTATGTACTACCCTGAGTATGTAGTATGGTGATGATCGAGCCGCAGATTGGAATGGGCCCGGCTGTCCCCAATTGTACTACTGTACTGTACGGAGGATGGATACTCTGAGTACTACATAGTATGTACATTAGTATGAATGAGAGGAACGAGCTACCAAAGTAGTCAAAGAAAGGATCCAGGATCCAGGATCAGCGGCATAGCTTGTAACCACACGTCTGGTTCCTGGAAATAATAATGGGCACTGATGGAGTGGTATCGGTGATACTAACGAGGAAAAGAAACGGGCAATCAGTCACTCTCCTCTACTCCACACTCATTGCTTCACCAGGGCGATCCATTGGCCTTGATCATCACCATCACCATCATTTTGTCTCTTCCTCATCGACCTCGTGTAGAATGATGCCTGGAAGAAAAGAAGAAGCAAATGAATAATCAATTTTGTGTCACCGCCATCTGATTCCAGAGGTACACAGCAGTATCGGCATCGTTACATCGATCACGGTGGCCCAAGTCATCAGATCTACCTCACGACTCAGTGTCACCACGCCTGTACAGCCAACAATAAAAGCTACCCTATTTGCGTACTCTGATATACCTAACCGATCTCCAAGGCCGATTTTGTGCTCCTGTCCATCAAATAAGTCGTCGTGCTCTTTCACCAAAGGTGGGCAGTAGATTTCGACAGGGAAATAGGCTTTTGATTTTCTGCCTTGCCTTGCCCAGCAATCATCTATCTCCAACAAGAATATTCCATCGACCGTACTGGACACATCCTTGACCACCACTCCTGCATCTGCAACAGCACTCGAAATATCACATATCACATTATTGGACCAACAGGCGTGACCCTGAAACCGAAACACTCTCGAAAGCGAGAAGCAAAAACCGGTCATTGTGCTCGGGACACAGTGCTGTCGATTCTCTACTTGCATTCTCTCTTTTTCATGCCCACGTCCTGCAGCTGTCGGTCAGTATCTTCATTACAGTGCCAATACCCACCTGCTCAGGCAATCGAACGGAGCTCCAAGCCCTCCAGCTTTTCCCAAGAGCGTCTAGACCTTTGCCTGGTTGCGGACGAACGTTTCCTCGGACGGTTGCACGAGAAAGCCCTGTTTGGCAGATTGGGCAGCAGATCGACAAGGTGAATTGGATTGCAAGGCCAGTGCTCGATGGTAGCACAAATATGCAGACACGGTACGTCCCCATCATCTTCGCCCGGTTCTTCGCTTGTTCTCTCTTCTGTTAACTGCATTATACGTATTCTGACATTGGTATATAAATAGGCGAGAGTACCATATTGTTGTCCTCGGGGCAGGCGGGGTTGGCAAGAGCTGCCTTACTGCTCAGTTCGTACAGAATGTCTGGATCGAGAGCTATGATCCGACAATCGAGGATTCGTACAGGAAGCAGATCGAGGTAGATGTAAGGGTAGACCCCACTTCCCCTACATTGCAAT
Source organism: Phaeomoniella chlamydospora (assembly GCA_001006345.1). Taxonomy (NCBI): domain Eukaryota; kingdom Fungi; phylum Ascomycota; class Eurotiomycetes; order Phaeomoniellales; family Phaeomoniellaceae; genus Phaeomoniella; species Phaeomoniella chlamydospora. The sequence continues at coordinate 181,586 of LCWF01000109.1, read as the reverse complement.
TACTGACTGTTCCTCTCTTAGGGACGCCAATGTATACTAGAGATGTATGTCTCCTCCAGAACCGCAGAGTTACCGCTGTGGCATGTTTGAAAGTTGTCTTTTTCGACACTGACACTCCAGCCAGACTTGATACGGCCGGGACGGAACAATTTACAGCTATGCGAGAACTCTATATGAAGCAGGGCCAAGGCTTCCTTCTTGTATTTTCCATCACCAGTTCCAGCAGCCTCCACGAACTCCAAGAACTCCGTGATCAGATCGTTCGCATCAAAGACGACGAAAATGTCCCCATCGTCATCGTGGGCAACAAATCCGATCTCGAAGACGACCGCGCAGTCTCCCGGGCCCGAGCATTCCAGATATCTCAACAATGGGGGAATGCACCATATTACGAGACTTCCGCTCGTCGACGAGCCAATGTGGATGAAGTCTTCGTAGACCTATGTCGACAAATCATTCGGAAAGACATACAAGCAGACCCATCGAAAGACCTGGACTACAACATCAAGCGAAGAGATCGACCCAACAGGCATGATCGAAAGCGCATGGGGCTTGGAGGACGACGATATCGGCATCAAGGTCGATGCGTGATTTTATGATTTTCATGTCGACGAAACTGGGCTTTTCTTCCCGGTTTATTTCTTAAAATCTGCGATTTCTCCTTCACTTCTTGTAGCATATTTTCACTTACCTACAATTTTCATCTTCCCCGATCACGTTTGAGACCCCTGCAATCACTTGCTACCCTTGCTTCTGTATATGGAGTCGCTTGGATCGACTGGACACAAAAGAAAGTTTGACTTCCCAACGAACACACACACACACGCTCAAAGAACATGCTTGTATATCACCACCAAAAGTCCCTCTTTTTTATCCTTTTTGAATTTTTAGACACCTACTCACTTGCTTCTTTGAGACATAGTTTCAATACGGAAAGGAAGGAGGGTTATGAGGAAGAAGCAGAAAAGGTTTCTTTTATTGTGTGTTCGTTCCAATGTCTTTACAAACCGCCAATTCAAAATCCCTCGAGGAGATATGTTTGCTATTTCCCATTTTCCTTTTGGATCTTAGATCAAATCAGATCAGAATAGATGTTATAGAAAGTTATATTCATTTACCTATCTATTTACCTGACTACCTACCTACGTCGCTGGTTTTGATTGAGATATAATATAGAAAGTCTGGCCTGTTTGTCTGTTATCTGTGACTAGCTGAATGAGACCAGAAGCCTCGAGAGTCAAACACAGAAACCGTGCTTCCCGTGGTATGTTTTCACTATCTCCTGTTTCCAAATCTGTTCCGTATATCTTCTACCCCTACACCTACGCACGTTGCTCGACATCTCTATTCCACACTTTTTACATTCTGAAAACACCAAACCTTGTCTCCCGCTGTTCATCCGTCCGTCCTCCGACAGCAGCCTGAAGACCCAAACCCAAGACCCTCCTTGTACTCGCCGGTTCGATGACGCCATCATCCCAAAGTCTCGCGGAAGAAAATAATGCATCGCTCTCCCTTTCGATTCGATCGCGGAGTTCGGGGTCGACGGTTTTGCCGACCGTGGACATCACGGCGGTCAGTTGTTCGGGGCCCATGACGCCGATCTTGGCATTGGGCCACATCCAGAGGAATCGGGGGGAGTAGGCGCGGCCACTGGAGGGGAGGAAGGATTAGTAGGGGGGTTCAACGAGACTGAACAGTAGAGTTGTTTCTTTGGTATGTTAAGTTAATATGGGAGAGCATGGGATATGCTTACCACATGCCGTAATTTCCTGCTCCCGAGCTCGCTCCGATAACAACCGTGAATTTCGGTACGTTTGCACAAGCAACCGCCGTTACCAGCTTTGCTCCATTCTTTGCAATGCCACCCTTTTCGGCATCTGCGCCGACCATGAATCCACTGATGTTCTGAAGGAAAACTAACGGGATATGTCTTTGGCAGCATAATTCAATGAAATGTGCACCTTTCAGTGAGGACTCAGAAAACAGGATTCCGTTGTTGGCTATGATCCCGACCTGATGACCGTAAATCCTTGCGAAGCCTGTGATCAACGTGGTGCCGTAGTCGCGTTTGAATTCGGAGAATTCGCTGCCGTCGACAATGCGGGCGATTACTTCGTGGATGGGAATCTGTTTGCGGAGGTTTGTGCCAACAATTCCAGTCAGGTCATCGGGAGAGTAGAGGGGTTCCTTGATAAGGGTTTCTGGAGGTGAAGTTCTGGGGTAGTTGAGGTTGGATATCGATCGTCGCGCCAGAACTAAGGCGTGGGCATCGTTGACGGCGAGGTAATCGGTGACACCGGAGATTGTGCTATGTAATTGACCTCCACCGAGGTCTTCAGCAGAGACAACTTCACCTGTGGCTGCTTTGACAAGAGGAGGACCAGCCAAGAAGATAGTTCCTTGATGTTCCACGATGATGGATTCATCGGACATGGCGGGTACGTACGCACCTCCTGCTGTACATGGGCCCATGACAACGGATATCTGAGGTATTCCCATCGAACTCATTCTGGCTTGATTGAAAAAGATACGACCGAAGTGCTCTCGATCTGGAAATACATCTGCTTGTCGGGGCAAGTTTGCACCGCCAGAATCGACCAAGTAGATGCAGGGTAGCTGATTTTCCCTCGCGATTTCTTGAGCTCGGAGGTGCTTCTTCACTGTGACAGGGTAGTATGTCCCACCTTTCACAGTGCTATCGTTTGCAACAATCATGCAGGTAACCCCCTCCACAGATCCGATCCCGGTAATAATGCTGCCAGCAGGAACATCTTCGCCATACATATCATGGCCAGCGAGCGGAGACAATTCCAGAAACGAGCTTCCCGGGTCAATCAGAGCAGTGATTCGATCCCTTGCTAGCATTTTTCCACGCTGTATATGCTTGTCAATTGCTTTCTGTGGGCCTCCTTTTGCTACTTTCTCGTGGAGTTTTGTATACTTTGCCATTACTCCGTTCAACTGCCTAGCATTTTCTTTAAAGTCTGCCGAGGACTTGTCCACCGCCGATGGTAAAATCGAGATGGCGTTGGCATGGTGAGTATGAGTAAAGTCCGCGATAGTCCGGACTGAGGGTATTGAAAAAGGATGTCTCGGCGACGTCCTGAAAGGAAGGGGTGATTTAATATGGAGCAGGATGCCCGTTGACGGAGTTTTGTAACCAGCCATTGTGACCGGCCTGTTCTCTCGGTTTCCAAAACTCTTTATATCTCAATCATATCAAAAGTACGAGAAGTGTGAAGAGCCAGAGTCTCGCATCTTGATACAACCTAGTGGATTGATTAATTGCTGGTCTCACCTGAGCACGAGGACTATGGTATGTAAACACCGACGATAGCCGTGAGTGGGACCCGTCACCGAATCTGGGGTCCGGGGGTGGTTCCCACCTCGTCCTTCATGTTAATTACTCTGTATAAAGGTATAGAACGTTCGCTGACATGTAGGACATAACACCATGAGAATATGCTCGGATGATCTTACGAGAGACCATGACCGTGTCCATCATGAAAACCCTACCAAGATACTTTTTACAGCGGTCAACATTATGCACTTCGCGTGCTCTCCCTAGATATTATCAGACACGTCTAGGATCCACGTCAAGTAAACACCCGAAGAATTTCACTCCGCCGACAACCCAAGATTTATATGACCTTCGTGAGAATGTCCAAGACTTCGCTCGACGTGAAATTCCCGAAGAAGTTGCCGCTTCCACGGACCGCCAGAACGAATTCCCGATGGATATGTGGAAAAAGCTGGGTGGGGCGGGATTTCTCGGTATCACAGCAGATGAAGACTACGGTGGTCTAGGCATGGGATATCAAGCTCATTGCATTATCCTTGAGGAGCTTAGTCGGGCATCTGCTTCGATTGCTTTATCCTACGCAGCGCATTCACAGCTTTGTGTCAACCAATTATGCTTGAATGGGTCACAGGAGCAGAAGGAGAGAATATTGCCGGGCCTGATATCAGGAGACAAGATTGGGGCATTAGCCATGTCAGAGCATTCTGCAGGTAGTGATGTTGTGAGTATGAAGACAACCGCAAAGGCTGTTGATGGTGGATATGTCTTGAACGGAACCAAGATGTGGATCACCAATGGACCTGATGCCAACTATATCATCGTCTACGCGAAGACGGAACCTGGAAAAGCTTCTAAAGGAATCACGGCATTCATTGTGGAAAAGGGCTATGAAGGCTTCTCATGTGCCAGAAAGCTCGATAAGCTTGGCATGCGAGGATCAAATACCGGCGAACTCATCTTCGAGGACGTCTTCGTACCTAAAGAAAACATCCTTGGACCGGTCAACAAAGGAGTCACCGTACTGATGGAGGGCCTCGACCTCGAAAGACTCGTCCTAAGCGCAGGTCCCCTTGGTATCATGCAAGCCTGTTTAGATCTCGTCCTTCCTTACACGCATCAACGAAAGCAATTTGGCATCCCCATTGGACACAACCAGCTTGTACAGGGGAAACTCGCAGATATGTATACCAAGTTGCAGGCGGCAAGAGCATATACGTATGCAACGGCAAAGGCGGTCGATGAAGAGGCTCAGATTCGGACTCAGGATTGTGCAGGCGCAATTCTATATGCCGCAGAAAGGGCTACTGAATGTGGACTTGATGCCATACAATTAATGGGAGGGAATGGATACGTCAACGAAATTGCCGCAGGCCGCCTCTTGAGGGATGCTAAGTTGTATGAAATAGGAGCGGGTACCAGTGAAATTAGACGGATGGTAATTGGACGCGCCTTCAATAAAGAGTATGCAGACCAGGCAATATGATTCGATATCGGTACTTGATTGTCAAGTAGTTGGGAAATGGGGTATCACTATGCTCTATCCTGGTTACCATTTCGTCGTAGATGCTCATTGTAAGATTCAACCAACTCCGACCAATGCATGATCCTTGAACAAATGGAAAGCTGGTGGAACCAGCTCTCCTAATTCAGCCAAAAGCCAATTTCTTCTGACCTTTTCCCGACTGTTGCTTGCGGCCACCACGGACTGAAGAAAAGCCAACCCTCTTCATCTGTTTCGTTCCATTATGACCACTGGGTTGGTTTACAGGATTGCGAGGCCCTGGTACCTCCTCGGCCTGAAGATCCTTTGCAAAATGCCAGTCCTGATGTTCCTCGCGTTCAATTTCGGGTATTGATCTTTGACATGCATCACAGAAATAACTTGTGATAGATTTCTGGTTTACTACGTTGGAACGTTCGATTTGTTCACCACCGGGATGAGAATGAAGCATGTTTGATATAGGTCCTTCGCTTAACGGTTTGCCATCACCCATCAGGTTTGCTTTCCCATCAGTGGTCGGGTGTTCGACGCTATCGTAGGGCTCTTCAGGTTGGATTCCATCTACCACATGACCGGGCTCGGGCGTATGGTCATGCGCATCAAACTCTTCATCGTGTTCCCCGTTGCTTTCGTTCTTGTTGAAAAAATGTTGAATGTCAGCTACACCACCAACCCTCCGTCTCTTGTCAGGTCGACTGGACTCCTCATTTTGAGAATCAAAACCACTTCCAACTGTGTTGATAGCCTTTGCTTCATCACCGCGAAGTAGGAAGCTACCAATGCCACGATTCCCAGTGACGCCATCCTCGAACCCCCCAACGCTTAGAGATAGATTTGCACATGGCCAAGCTCTTCCCTCTCCAATGACCTGTCCAAGTAGCGTTTTAGACAGATCAAAAAGTACTGTCTCATCAATCTTCTTGCCTTGTGGTATTGGTATCTGACGTGACTTCGTTGTGCCGCCCTGACGGTGATGCAAATTCAAAGTTTTGGGGCGACGCTTATTTTCCAACACACCCTCTTCTACCAGTCGGGCGAATATATCTGCAACGAAGATGCGGAGCCACCGAACAGCCTGTTCAGGAGTATTGATACTGGGTCTGAACGATTTTGCGGACAACATGGATTTGATTTGTGTCCTTGAATTGACCTCACTTGTGTCCTCTCCACGGATGACACCATATAGCCAAGCCCCTGTGTCATCACCAAGTTTTGATTTCAATTGCTCAACAGGATACTTTAGGAGTTCCACAAGCTCGTCTGTTCCAAAGGTAGACACTACCTGGTCGCCGAGTTTGCCTCCTAGATTTCTAATCTTTGTGAACTTGAACTCAGATAGGAATTGTTGGATTGCCCGATTTCGGATTACTGTTTGTTGATTCGGCTTCCGATGGCCACTGCCCAGTTTTGCCAGAAACTTGTTCTTTGCTATCCCTGCGGAGCATGTATACTTCAGCTGATCTCGTATGGCCTTTCGTACGTCGCGAACAATCTCAGAACCTATCAGCATGACAATATCGTCCCAGTCAGGGTCGTCGTCTTCCGTTTCATCAACGTCAAGATCCACCAAAGCATCAGCTTGCCAATCTAGAACTGTGGTTGGGGGCATCGGAAGATTTTCAGTTGGATCGTCGTAAGGTGGAGGGCCATGGAGTTCAGGATATCGCTCGAGGAGGATTGAATGTATATGTGCCGACAGATCTAGAAACACTTCGTCAATACTTGCTTTCTCTACCTTTTGCAATGGCTGTGGAGGTAGGGTTGTCTTGATAAGGTCAAGAATCTTCCGAGACTGAAGCCTGTAGGGGTCTAGCGACACCTTATCCGTCGTTATATGCTTCCATGCGTCCTCCCTGTAAGCCCACCTGTCATCTCCCTCTCTCCATGTTGCGACATGTTGGACAATCAGTTCGGGGCACACTTTCTTCGCTTCCTGAACTGTAACATGGCGGCTCAGACCATGCGCTCGAGCAGCATAATTGATGGCTATCAAGCCTTGCCACTGCTGGACGGCTAAAGGCTGGTCCTCAGAGACCGCCAGCCGTACCATTTCACATTGCGCATAGAATGCGTCGAGGTCAATAAGAGCAATAACTCTTAAAGGGCAAGTCGTTGAAGATTGCGACAAGGCTTTCAAGTTCTGGAAGGTAAATTTCGAACGCCGCTTGACACCTGTCAAGATCGGGGACGAGGGGATGAACGGTTGTGACGATGGCATATTGACAGAGCATATGCAGTCATCGCGGCTGGCGCTATACCCTCAACAATATAATTATCCTCGGAAGCAGCTATTAACGACATTAACCCTTACGAGTACATCTAGGGAATGAAATTATTTCTGTTGAACATGGTAGCGCGGCAGATAAATCCCTAAAGTACCCTTCGGTCGAGGGGTCAAGCCGTAGGTGCGCAAGAGATACTTATCGACGTAAGCGGCAACATGATCTTTTTGATCACCGACTAGCTACAAAAGACTCACAGTATCTCACGCAATGCTTGCAACAGCATAACATATAGATCATCAGAAATACTAGGGTTCGCTGGTTGCGTCTCAAGTCAATCATCATCTTGATCTTCAAGCTTGACATTTCACTACTTCTTTTGCTAAGCTAACTATCTGTGCTGTGATTTCATCGAGCAATAGTCGTTTTCTGTCTCTCCTTTTCATTTACATGATTTCAAATCTCCACGTCACCACTTGAATCATTCGACACAAAGCCTTGCACTGACAAGGTCAATATCTCTTTCAAATCTAAGCAGTCTTTCCGTTGATAGCCTTGAGCTGGACTTGGCTGGAGAAAGTCAAGGTTGTCAGTCGCTTGCCGTCCAAGAGCCCATGAAACTTACAAGATCAAAGTAGCATTGGGTGGAATCAAACCAGGGAAACCTCTGTCAATTCAGTTAGTCGCAATGCTCACAGCTCTCCAGTGTGCTAAAGTGGTGCTCATACCGTGAGCCATAGGCGTAGTCACTGGTAGCATCAATATTAGTCTTGTGCGCACTTCAACGGATAATCAGGAGTATACATACCCCGTGATAGTGAGAACGGCCTTTTCTCCCAATGTCATGTCAGTGACACCTTCATCCCATCCTATAATATTGTTAACCCAAGCTCCTTTTCACCAGTAACTCGGCGCAGATTGTACCTTTGATGACTCGTCCAACGCCAATGGGGGTTTTGAAGTCCCCTCGACCAACCGAGCTATCGAATCTAGAGGTCGCAGCTCGTGATCAGCCAGAAGATCAAAGATGACATAGCTTGGCCATCATTAATTATCAGATGTTCGAAGCAAGGACTTACTGCTTTCCACGGTTGTTTGGCGCACTGGCGTCTTCAAGCCAGCCAGTGTATTCCATGGTAACGGTGTCGCCCTGGCGGGGCTTGTCAACACCGTTGCCAGCGGCTAGAGTTTCCTTAGTGACACCCATTGCGAGATATGTGGTAGAACTTCAAGAGAATGTCGATTAGAATTGAGAGGTATGCTTCGGAATCTGCTTGGTTTGCAACAACTGTGAAGTGAGAGATGAAAGGGGAATAAGTAATTAGTGATTCTGAAAGCTTTCTAATTAACAGCTTCAGCAAGGTGGGCTGCTTTTGTGGGGTACAGTATGTATCCTGAGGAAGCCCTGAATGTGACGGCATCTCACGCAATGCCCCTCCAATGTCGATCGGCACTACGAAGATGTACCTGAACCTGAACCTGAACTTCCGGGGATCACCACAGTCGCTACTCTGTATGACGACTAATTCGGCTTCTCGGACCAGGGACATGGTTCGAAGGATCCGGAAGCATGGTCATTCGAGTGTTACCCTACACCTCTGGCCTTCGGTACCCTGCGAACGAATTTGTCAACAGTTTACTTCGAAGTCAGCCGAGCCTTCCGGTCTCTTTCGTACGACATTTTACGTTGTCATGTTTGTAGGTAACATACGCAAGTGTCTTGACGGATTGCCGATCAGCGAAGGATCCGTTTCGAAGCCAACACCCCTTCGAGTCTTCATCAGAAACGTTGCAATTTAATTGGGTATCTTCTGAAACACGCAAGATCTATTCCATGCACAAGTGCCAGCAAAGCAAGCAATATCCCCTCACAGCTGGAACTTTGTCCGCACTTTCTCCATCCTCCCTTTCCACTCCCACTCCTGTCCGCTCCCCCGCTGGATGCCCTTGTCTATCCTTCTCAGCTTCAGCGTAAACCGCGGACCGAGCTCCTGTAATCCTGCTCGGATGTCTTCAACACCTTTTACCGCTTCTCCTTCCGTATTCGTTACGCTTTTCTCGGTCTCCCTCTTTTCACGGAAAATGTATCGATGTCGTCGGAGGAAAATGTAATCTCTCTGATTATGCAATGTGACAACCTGTCGACCTTGGATCTGTGGCTGCGCGGGGAAGAGAGTCCGAAAAAGATGCGCAGTTAAGAGACCAAGAGGTGTCCTAAAGTTGTTTAGGATGAGCTCTGGAATATGATCCGTTGGGTTGCCATGGCCTGGCATCTTTTTTCCATCAACCCAATTGGATATGCTGAAATGGAACGTTGGTCCTTCTGGAAGATGTATTACGGTCAAACCAGAAGGCCGCTTTTGGTCTTCTTCCAACACAAGGACGCTCGTATAGTTTCTATTCGTAGCAAAACCTGAAATCTCTCTGACTGAAAATTTGTACCCGTATCTGTGCGCAGATCTGCGAATATAGACTGAATGAGGAAATAGTTGGGTTAGTTGTTTAGCTTGGGCGTGGAGTGTCGAATTTATCGAGGTAGTTATGAGGATCTTTGGAACTTGTGACGATTCTGTGTTAAACAAAGTAGGAAATTTCGCAGCCAATGCCTCGGGTGCTAAACTGAGATTCGTAGATGTTGTGGATTGTGTTGGCGATGCTGCTCTTGCTACTTTGACGGGCAAAGGGGGCTTTTTGAACGGCATGCCTTCCTCTGTCTCGCTCTCGTTCTCCTCGTCGCTTGTGTCGTCCAACATGCTGTCAGCGTCATCGTCTTCGTTATCTCCCTCATCCTCAAACGTTTCGTCCACCTCTTCAGCCTCATCTGCATTTTCTGAAAGCGTACGCTCCTCCTCAAGCCGTTGTCGTTTGATCCGCTCAACATCAACACTCAGGCCAAGTCCAGTATCGATGTCCTCGGTTGCTTCATCCCAAACTCGTTTTTTGTCCAAAGTTGCAGGTTTGTTGCGCCTCAACCGTTCTTCTCGTAACCGAGGATCTCTTGCCTCTTCTTTCCTCCGACTAAATCTTGCGGCTCGTTGTATTTGGTCCGTCGCACGCTTCCGCTTTATATGTAAAGATTGCCGTCTCTGCTTGTTCTCAGTTTTGAAAGGCAGATGGGCCTTGTCGGACAGTTTAGATTTGGCCATATTTGCGTCTGAATCGCCAATCTCTTTATTTAAAATAAAAAAAGCTCTTAAGATTGTGGTTGCAGACACAACGGCGTTATCCCAAATCCTAAAAAAAAATTGTGTTATGCTTGACTGTAATTCTGGGGAAGCGGCAGAAAAAAAGTTTCTTGTCGCAGATGAAGTGGGCGGAATTCTGCCGCAAATTCGTGGAGCAAGTGGTGAGAACGAGGGAACTTGAAAGAGTCACATCCATGACTCCAGATATTGATATGAATTCGAGATCTACAACGTCTTATTGATCGTTATTTCATCAAGTTTTCAATTGTGATCGCTACCATTTATGCGCATCTTGAGAAGTACGGGGCCAATTTTGTATGCGCTCATCAGCCTCTTTCCGCCGAGCGCTCACCTTTCCTATAGTCTCACAAACCAAATCATTCTCTCAGACACACAACCATCTGAGAGCCTTATTCCTCAAGTCCAACACAACGATGTCGACGACAACGACTAAGACAGGTCATTCATTTGACCGAGCGATACTTGATTCCCTTTTACGGCGTCGGCTGTTCTATACCCCTTCTTTTGAGATCTATGGTGGGGAACGTGGGCTGTTCGACTATGGGCCTCCAGGATGCGCTCTACAAGCCAACATTGTCGATTTATGGCGAAAGCATTTTGTCCTCGAGGAAGATATGCTTGAGGTAGATTGTACCATGCTGACCCCCGAACCAATTCTTAAGACAAGTGGGCATGTGGACAAGTTCGCAGATTGGATGTGCAAGGATCCAAAGAATGGAGAGATATTCCGAGCGGACCACCTTGTTGAGCAGGTGCTAGAAGCCAGGCTCAAAGGTAATAAAGAAGCACGGGGACAGACAGTCGAAGTAGATGAAGCTAAAGAAGCGAAGAAAAAGAAGAAGGTGAAGGACACCAAAGCCGTGAAATTGGACGACGCTGTTGTAAAGGAATATGAAGAGATCCTGGCCCAAATCGATAACTTTGGTGGAGAGGAATTGGGACAGCTGATCAAGAAGTATGATATCAAGGGACCTTCTACTGGTGCTGAATTGGATCCACCAAGAGCGTTCAACTTGATGTTCTCAACAACGATTGGACCAAGCGCTGGCACACCCAACGGCTACCTCCGACCTGAGACAGCCCAGGGACAGTTCTTGAACTTTCAGAAGCTCCTTGAGTTCAACCAGCAATCCATGCCATTTGCGTCAGCTTCCATTGGCAAATCTTTTAGAAATGAAATCTCCCCCAGGTCCGGGCTCCTTCGAGTTCGAGAATTCTTGATGGCCGAAATTGAGCACTTCGTGGATCCAGAAAGCGGAAAGAAGCATGAACGTTTTGAAGATGTCAAGGATGTCAAACTTGTTCTCCTTGATCGCGATACTCAACTCTCTGGTAGCACCAAGACTCGCGAGGTTTCCATAGGAGAAGCAGTAGCAACAAAACTTGTCGATAACGAGACACTTGGATATTTTCTTACCAGAATCCAGTCATTCTTGTTGAAAATTGGAGTTGACAGAACTAAGCTTCGTTTCAGACAGCACATGGCCAATGAAATGGCTCATTACGCCGCTGATTGCTGGGATGCTGAACTTCTTACCAGTTATGGCTGGATTGAATGTGTCGGATGTGCCGACCGAAGTGCATATGACTTGAGCGTCCATGCCAAGAAGACAGGTGCACCACTTTGTGTCCGAGAAACTAGAGCGGAACCCTTGAAGATTGAAGAATATCAGGTTGACATCGAAAAGAAGAAGTTCGGACCCAAATTCAAGAAGGACGCCAAGACTGTCGAGCAGGCCATTGAAGCTCTAACACAAGATGTTCGTGAAAAGTTGTCCTTGAATCTGGAAAAGGAAGGAAAGATTGAAGTCAACGTACCCGGAGTCGGTGACGGCAAAGTCGAACTTGAGAAAGATCTCATCAAGATTGAGAAACGGACAAGAATCGAGCACATTCGGGAGTACACTCCCAATGTCATCGAACCGTCTTTCGGTATTGGGAGAATACTCTACAGCATGATCGAACATGTTTATTGGTCAAGACCCGGTGATGAGGCTCGCGGAGTAAGCACATTGCATCTTTACTACTCCGAGCATCCTACTAACAAGCTCTATCACAGGTTCTCTCTTTCCCTCCAACAATCGCCCCAACCAAAGTCCTCCTTGTCCCTCTTTCCAATGCTCCTCAGTTCAAGCCTTTGGTCCAGAAACTCACTGCCCGTCTCCGTCGTCTAGCGATTGCCAACAAGATTGACGATTCATCAGCCAGTATCGGCAAGCGATATTCTCGAAATGACGAACTGGGAACACCATTTGGTGTCACGGTTGATTTCCAGACTCTCAAAGATGGTTCAGTCACTCTGAGAGATCGGGATACGACGACCCAAGTCCGAGCTTCCGAAGATGAGATTGTAGCTGCTCTTAAGTTGTTGGTTGACGGGGAGGAAACATGGGATGATATCAAGAAGAGATTACCTCTCTTTGAAGGACAAGATGTTGATTGATTTTGGAAGATAGTCCAAGTATTCGCACAAAAGCTTTTATGTTGTGATAACTAGATGATACAGATTGAACTCCGGCCGCAAATGGTAATGCTCCAAATTCCTGCAGATTTCCTTCCTGTTTCGTATCTCTTCAGAGCAGCCCCTACCCTAACATTTCCGGACCTCTAGAATAGAGCAATTGTGTACCCCTCTTCTTCCGTAGCCCAGAGGTATGATTCTATGGTATTGAACCTGAATTGGGTATCTAAATATACATTTTACGATGAAGCAATCGTAGTAAGTCAGTCTTGATGGTCTCTTTATATTCTTCCAAAACAAACCAAGACAGCGCAAGGCTTTCCGTATCTTCTTCCATTTACTCCTGATCACCTTTTATTCATTATGTACATTTTCTGCTTCCACTAACTTTTTCTTCATTAGGTTCCTCCCTTTCTCACCCGCCTCTGTCCCCGTCTCCCGACGCACCGTTATCGATATTCTACTCCGGCGTACGTCGTCAATGGCAGGGGATTGATCTCCTCCATAGAGCTGTCCGTAAAGCAGCCAAATTCACATCGATAAAGAGCTCTTTCAGCCTCCTTATCAGCAGCATCTCTTTGTTCTTTCTTGACGAGCCATCGGGGTTTCTGGCGTATGGCGTTTTCGACGAATTCCCAGTCGCAGTGGACCCAACGAGAGATCATTGAGTCACGGCCGTGTCGGAACTTGTCGATGTGTTTGTCAAGCGAACCCCGTGTCTCGAATCCGGTGCCGCAGAAAAAACATATGTAGCCGGGTCGCTGGGCTTTTCTTTTGTCAGGCCATAGGACATTTTGGGTCTTGTGTTGGTATTCCATTTGGTGGCGCGAAGCCATGATGTGTTCGCTGAGCTTCTGCTTTGTTTCGAAAACTCGATAGCAGGTTCGACACTCTGGTATCAGTGCATAGCCACAAGATGGCGATGTAGTTGATGTTGGACTTTTAAGCTTCATTGATTCAACCGCATGGCTATACCGCATAGCGACCAACACAGCAATGGGGTCCCAGTCACACATGAATGTCGGGATCCATTCGTTGATGTCGTCGGGGTCAGTTTCGTCGGATTTCTGTCTTGGTGACCAACGGGGGTTGATCACCGTCCTTGGTTGTATTGACAACCGGAACGCCCTTTCAGCCGCAACGGTGATCAGAGGTAGAAAAACCATGTAAGTCTCTATCTTGCCTTCTGGTTCTATTAGGGAGAATTGAGGCCACGAATGGTGATCTGGAAAGTAGTGCTGAGTTTGAATCGTCAATTGTACTACTTTGATTGCGTTGGACTTGGACAAGGCGGCGGCAAGTTCCTCAATTCGGCGCTTGATAGCATCAAGTTCCTCACGTTGCCCTTCGCCATGCAGCCCCGTAGGATATAACACTTTCAAATGAACCTTTCGAAAGCGCAAAACTTGAAGTTCGCAGAACCTAGGTGGCATCTGACATCGGCTCGCCTGGGCTCCACTGCGAAAGAAAGACGGCTTGCCAAATGCGAACATGCTTCTGAACAGTCTCTTCTTCTTCTTTCCGTCAAATTTAAACTCGTGGACTATCGTTGACAAAATCTCCATGCCTTCTTCATATAGTTGACGGTTTGCACAGAGTATACTCGTACAACTCAAAGGAGATTGATCTTTGTGGTACGAGAATGGCGTCTCAGGACACAGAACATCCTCGAGAATCAGCTGTCGTACCTCCCATGGTAGGCCGAGAAGACTTGGCTCAGGAGGACTGGACAGGTTCCTGAGGGCCATGTCCCTCAATAGTTCTAAAGTGATCGACGACTTCTGCATGTTAAATAAAAGAACTTCGAGACTTCTAGGAAATACAGCAGGGGGTAATGTGAAATAGAAATCTGAAAATGATGCTGCTACTTGTCAAGACTATATGTATAATCACCAAAACTTTTCAGACGAGGCGCTGTCCTTGTGTCGGGAGAAAATTTTTATTATACTTTGATAGTCCAGAGTATACGTATATGTGAAATCGGCTCAAAGTTTGGTAGGACCAGCCTTGGTGTAAAAACAGCCACATATCATCCTTTGGTTACACACTAAGTGTCACCATGGATCTGACTGTGCAAACAAGACCTCCAAATAGAAGGCTGTTGGCGAATGGAGAGGTCCAGTATGTGTTTGCATTTTCGATCGATTGCCGAACCTTACACAAAAGTTCTTCAAAGTATTTTCTCTGAGTCCTATTGGCTTCACGGTCGTATCATCACGGGATCTTCTGTGCGACTTAGATGCCTGATTATAGTCCACGGCAAAGGAAAGGACGTCTGGCAACAAATGAGAAACCAGAAGTCTGGCTCATCGTATGGCAGTCGATGTAACACGATGAGCTGGCAGAAAAATGTAATTCTCGATTGCCCATGAGATTCAAAAGATCCCATGATGACTCTCGTAAGTTAGTCGGCCGCTTGACCCGATGGATGTACTTCAGGTCATTGTCTCATGGTATAGGACATGACAGTGTGTTGGACAGCGTGGACCGTCGTCGGCCCACCGATGTATTAGGACAACTGGAGATCCATGTTTAAGTATTCCTTGCAGGGCATGTGGTTCTAGGGAAGCAAAAGTTTGATAGTGATACTCTACCTTTATACCTGCCCCGGCAAACTATGATATATCTGTCATGTGTGCGGATTTAAGCCTTTCATTCTCGAGCGGATATATCGGTCTGACATGAATGCTTTCTTGCTTATCCGTCATTGCTGTGACAGTGTCGGATACCTTGTTTGTCTAGTTGTAATGGGGGCAAATAATGTGCTTTTGAGAATTGAGCGATGGACCAGTAGGACTGGGTGTGTTGAGCATATTCCTAGTACATGTACAGTATTATGATCAAGTCCTGTGTTTGCAGCGATGGGTCCAACCTTCTGATACGATCAATCTAGTGTAGACTGTCAGTCTCAGCCGAAGCATGTTAAGTTTACGTTAGTGGATTATATTAATTAGTCCGAGAGCCCGACATAGACCTCTTTTATTTTTTCAACCACCGACACCAGATGGAACATGATGATAATGGGTTAATGGACTACTGTTAGCCCACCAAAGTCAAAAGCAATCTTTCCTAGTCTCCGTCCATGGATAGTCCAGATCGCCCCTTCTCTTCATATACTCAGCATCAGCAAAATTACGTCCTAGAGATCGTTGCCGTCGACTCCAACTATCATGCTCAACCCTTGCAAGAAACGCTTCATTTTCGCCGTGCTCCTTCATCGAGGCAAACTGTCTCTAGGTGAATGCCGCGAGCGCCTTGGTTCAGGAGCCTATCACTGGGGAATCTTCGTTGCAGCTGGTGCCTTTCAAATAAGCAGCAAGACCGAAGGCATCTACTTTGACGTTACGAATGGCTTACAACCAAATCCCACAGACGCTAATGAGCTCAATCCCAACGGCAACTGGCACTTTCGCGAACAGAGGATGATACCGAAAGAAGAACTCCGATTGCTGTGTATGGTTATGTTAGGCAGTGTGCCTCGGACAACCTTGAACGAGCATATCAGCCAAGCCTTATGCAAGCTCCCGCTTCCGAACAAAGACATCAAGTCCCAGCATTGCGTATGGTGGACACTGAATGCAGTAGAACATTTACAGTCATTGGGCTGGGTAGCCTCGTTCGGAATCAGAGACTTGGAAGCTGCTGGAACGATGTTTGCGGACCTAGGCTTGCAAATGTTGCAAGAAGGTAGACTTACAAAAGTCCCATTGCTGAAAGACTACACTAGGTTTTTGAAGTAGAATGCTCTGGATACCTAATAATTGCTATGCTGCAGGATTCACCTCCGTCAGACAGCTCTAATAGCAGCCGCTTAGATCATAAAGCAAATATACCCGGATAAGAATGCCCAGAGATTGGCTCTAGTCTCACCGATACAGGAATCCAGTATAAGCAACTCTCTCCCAATGCCAGAGACTGCACTCGAGGACCATATCGAAGAGGCTTAGTCACGTGACCTTCTCGGGCTGCTGACCCATGATTTGGGATCAGCCTGCGAGTGCTCGGGCTATAGAAGGGGTGCTGGCACATCAACTCATGATAGACCATTCACTAGATCCCATTGAAATAAGTCTACTGAGAGGTCTAGGGTTGCTGGGGTTAAACAGTCTCGTTCCTGAGAAGGCCAGGAAATTGTATGGCTGTGAGGCTGCAGGGTTGTCGATAACCATCATAGACTCTATTAATTACTGCAAATCTCCACCCTCCAAAATGCGGGACTTAAACCTCTTTTGTCTTTGAGCTTGCATGTGATGATCGTGTCCTTCTCAAGGCATTCTTCATTTTCGTGTGCTGGCTTCATTGGCGCTGCCTTTCGTTCAGATCGTATATACATTTGTCAGTTCAGTTAAAGAGTGTAGACTTACCATGATGCGCCTCTTGTACACAACAGATTGAGTGATCATATTGTCTCGCCATCATTTCGACCCAAAAACCTCCTCGCCATGTCGCATACTCCGGCGGCGAAGATCACTTTGTCATACCCACTCTACGGGGCTGACTTTGACCCAAGGAACAGTGGGTTTCTTCTCGTCGGAGGTGGTGGCGGAGAAGGTCGAAGTGGTGTCGGAAACAGAATAGTATGTTGTCAACATCACACCTCAATGGGGGATTGCTAACAAAACAAGACCCTTTTGAACACGTCAAAACGACAAGAAATATCCGAGGCGGTCGAAATCGATCTATCGAGGAATGAGGATTCAGTCACTTCCTTGGGCATTGCCCAAACTGGCGATACGTCTATCGTCGCTCTCGCTGGCATCAATAGCTCGGAAAAGGAACAGGCCGCTGGCAAGAACGAGCATTTGCGCTCTTTCAGAATATATCATCCACCTAGGAGGAATCCGACGTCAACAGAAAAGGATGACAAGTCGGGTGGAAGGACAGAGGCATTGAGCAAGACCGCATTTTTCAAACCATCATCCGCAAAGAAGAAGGAAACATATCAGAGAGTTTTACGTTTGTCGCCATGGACTGAAGAAGGACAGCAAAGGATTGCCGCAATTTCGACCAGTCTAGCTCCCGAGAATGAAATCGTGGTCTTCCGCGCTGTCCCTTCTCCTTCGGTGTCCGACGAGCTTGCGAGAATACCACTTGGCAAGGACGAGGCTGCGGATATGGCAATAAGACCAGCGGATAGTAATGGAAACTATCTACTTGCGTATTGTACAGACGATGAAGTTTACACCTACAAAGTATCCAACGACAAGCCTACCGTGGAAAAGCCAACATTGGTGCATCGATTAGCCAGACCCGAGGGTAGTTCCCGTTCCAAACTCAAATATCGATCTCTCCGCTTCTTGACTCCACGCCATCTGCTTCTTTTACGAAATAGACCAGCACGAGCCGGTGCTGATTTGTCGATATTGAAGCTTGCTGAATCAACAACTCTTGGCTCGATTAGCTTGGAGAAGCAGTTGAGGAAGTCAACCAAGGTTGCAACAGGACTTGACATTTGTGTACTTTCGTCTTCTCCATCAGGCGAATGTCAAATTGTTGTGGCAGTAGCTGGTCAAGACTTGTCAATAGAAGTGTTCACTATTGGATTCACTCCTAAAAAGGGTCTTGAAGGCTTCAAAACACATAGCTATTTCAAAAACGTACATCCAGCATCTATAACATCACTAAGATTCTCGAACTTCATCCCTCCACCGATTCCGGTGACCAAGGAAACTAAACCACAATTCATCAAACTTGCTTCAACATCGGTTGCCAATACTGTCATTGTTTACACATTCCCACTTCGACCACATCCACCTACGAAATCCAAAACACCTCGCTACATTCTGAGACCTCTAGGCTCCTCCGAAATAGTTCAAACAACATTCTCGGCGATCGTTGCCTTCTTGTGTATCGGAATTGTTGCCTTCTTACTCCAAGCTTTTACCGAGATCCGTGGCGGTGTTCCTCCAACTCTAGGTGCAACTGAATGGCTCGAAAGAATATCCCCTCGCGTACACGAATTCATGGCTCGACCATATATGTTCGCACCCGATATTCCACTCACTTCCAGCATTCCAACCGCTGTGGAAGAAGCAGTTGAATCATCTACATCCTTTCTCTCCGATCTATTGATTCCTTCAGCCTCTGCGGACAGTGAAAGCGAGGATCCGTCAAGCAATGAAAAAGCCATCATAGTACGAACCACCGGGGAAACAGGACTTACAGCTGAACTCCACCCAAATGGGTCCCCCGATGCCGAAACGATTCAAACCGAAAACCTAAAGCGTTATGAGGACCTCCATCCCGAACAACAGGAAGGATGGAAAAAGCGATTAAAAGATGCTGGACATTGGGCTGAAGGTCAAGGAGAAGCCATTTTAAAGGGAGTCTTTTTCAGTGAACTGGCTGGCATTGTTGGAGAGGCTGTTAGGAATGCTTAGTAAGTAATCTCCTGGGTTCGCTTCGAGAAAAGAAAGCGGGGTTGCGACTGGGAGAGGAGTTGACAGAAAAGGAGAATAAAGCTTATGGAAGTAAACCGTACTTTCCTATATATACGCTTCCTCAAAAGAATATACCTAGGTAGATACGCTTCTTTCCAATATATTTATTACGATCCCTATCTAGATAGGTACGTAGGTACCACGCGTGATACTCAGACTCAAGCCTGAAGAACCCTACATACACATCTGCCTCGACATCCTTCTTACATACAGTATTACATAGTATATCCAGTAGAAAACCAGTCGAACTACATCCTACTCTTATCATATAACTTCACTTCAATCCACTTTTTTTTCCAATTCGATTCGAACCTCCATATCCCGTTCATCTGGATTCATCTACTTTCTATTTATTTATCTATCTATCCATCCATCCATCCATCCAACCGTCTCTAAAGTCTTTAGGGTCCTTCTTCTTCTCCTTCTTCTTGTTGTTGTTGTTGTTGTTGTTGTTCATATGATACAACAAAAGATGATCAAATCGTATAATTTATCTACATCTACATCTACACACATAGATCAAAAGGAAAGAAAGAAAGAAAGAAAGAAAGAAAGAAAGAAAGAAAGAAAGAAAGAAGTCTTCGTCGTCGTTCTCATCATAATCAATCACTTAATCCAGTTAACGACCACATCTGATCAATACTCTTTCTTCCATACAAGAATTAACCCCTCTTCCTCTTCCTCCTCAAGACCCATCTTCCTTTTCTTCCACATCAACCACATCAAACCAACTTCTAACAATATCTTCTTCAAACCCCAATCCCAATCCCGATTCCGACTCCAATCCTAACCCACCACTTTCCAAAACACGATCCAAACCCCTCGCTTCTTCCACACTGATCTTCAAAACCCGAAGGACATCATCATCTACATTTTTTATCATACCTGTTCTTTCCCCTCTTTCCACTCCTTCTCCTTGGTTTTCTTCATCTGCTGCTGCTGCCGCTGCAGCAGCAACAGCAAATAACTCCTTTTTCGCCTCCAACATACAACTAGGAACTTTTCGAGCGTTTTTGATCCAGTCTCCATCGACCATCCATTGGGAATTGTGTTTTGGGTCTAGGAATTCGTGGAGGTTGGAGACTTTGTTTTTTAGGAGGGAGCCGTTCAACCAGAGGAGTTTGAGGGGTGGTGGTGGTGATGTTTGATTGGTTGGAGAGGAGATAGAAGGAGGGGTTGATGATAATGATGATGGGGGGCTGCTGGATGAGAGAAGTACAGAGGGTGGAGTAAAGACGTGGGCGATTTGGAAGGAACAGATTTGTTGGCGGCGGCGATGGGAGGAGGAGGATGAGGGTGAGGAGGCGGCGGGTGTGATGTTGGTGTCTGTGTTGGTGTCTGTGTTGGAATCGACGTCGTGAGATGAGGACTTAGAGTCAGTGGTCTTGTTTTTAGGTTCTGATATGAACGGAGTTGTATGCGTGTGATTGTCGATATGGTTTGACCGTCTTCCCTCGAGAGTCAATTTGTCACTTCCTGTCCTTCTTCCCAGATGAGAAACCCCAGGTACAATAACATCTTCCGCCTCCCCGATGATCGCCGCATAATGATCCTCCATAGAATATTCCACACCGGTGAGTTCGAAACCGAACCACCAAGATTCTTTATCACCGTACCCCATGGAATAAGTATAATCTTTTCGGACGGATTTGGTATTCTGCCAACAGATATGTAAAAGACCCATGAATACACCAAGGCGTGATTTGTCGAGAACGATTAATCCGGAATCGGCTTCTTCGGCGTAGGGTCCGACAATGACTTTCGAGCGGTTGGTCGTTGCGGACAAGGGGGATGCGTGGGACAGATGGTTCACCCACCACTGATGACGCTCGGGGAATCCTCCGGGCCAGAGAAGTCGGTCATGATATAAGGATATGCCGGTTTGTATATATCCCGAGGTCTGAAATAATATCTCGGGTGGTTGTAAAAGAACGGCGTCGGCATCGAGTAAGATCACCGAAGAGAAGGCGGTCGCGAGAAGAGCGAAGGGCTTGACTGCCCAACCACCGTCTTCTTCGGAAACCCCGATCGACTCTGAGTCAAAAAATGGTTCGACATCGAGTAAGGTTATGTTGTGCGATAGTGATGTTATATAATTTCGATATTGGATGGGTAAGTCATTATCGCCAGCGTAAGCAATTTCGATTGGTAGGGTTGAGTTCAGGGCGAAGCGAATATTTGCAATAAGATGGCAGGCGTATCTAAATGTCTTCTTTCCAGTCAAGATGACTATACCTTGAGTGTCAATTTTGACACGATTTTTAAAATCCAACAGCGGTGTCGTTGACTGGTTTGAGGGTGTCGGTAAGAAAGAGAATAACGACTGGGCGCCTCTTTCGATATAAGGTACCAGATCGTTTGCGATGGACTGTCGAAGTCCTGTTGCCGCAATCCAACTTTTCAAAATCTTGATCCTCTTTCCGAGCTGCCCGAACTCGGAATCGTCCAGACGATAGGATTCGAAATATTCAACCGTTTGTTCCACATGATCAAGATAAATTTCGTTCAATTCGTTAAGAGTATTTGGTACCGGCACCCAGACATTTGTCGACCTTATAGAAGAATAGAAACGAGCATAAAATAATGAATAGCTAACAATAACAAGAGTGCAAGCGAAGACAATGAATTTGGGAAATGTCAACATCTCTCCATCATGGCCACGGCGAATGTTAAGACAACAAGAAAAGAAAATTCGTCGCTACAGATGAAATACATCTTCCTACCAGGGAAGTAAGGCAGTCCAACAAATATGATATCGTAATCCGCAGCCATCAAGCCACGAGGACGACTAAGCAAATGGTCAGTCGACATAGTTCGCCTTTGAGTTCTGTGGGCAAAAAGATTCGTCATTGGAGCAGATCCAGGAGAAAGGAGGCAGCTGATTGGTTCTAATCTATCGCAACACTCTGCTGACGCCGAAGGCCTCCATTGATTTTGAATGGGTCTTTGGGTGCTCAAGAGCCGAACCAGACAAGCTTTGTGGGAAGAGCAGGGGAAGCCTCTTTCGAGGGTATACGCGTCCACTACATTCAGGTGGGGTCGGCCGGATGTCGTATGCATATTTGTTTCTGTACTTCGACACAAAGTTGTTTCCACTGTTTGTACATAGCCCTGCTACATGAGCAGTGTAGGGATTGTGGCTGTCGTAAGGAAATCAGGCTGATGAACAATAGTTGATCTGCTGAGATCGCATTATTGCCTTCTCTTGGCTTGAGTTTTGTGGACTTCTGAAGCTAGGATGCATTAGTAATCACCCCAGAGAATTCTAGATTTCAAGATCTGTTGTTTGAAAGTACACTGGAAGATGAAGCAGTTGAACACTGCTCAAAAAGTCCAGGTCCCAAACGCCACTATCTTCTGAAAGGTCAAGGTGAAAAGTGGCTTGATACTTAGGTAAAGTAGTGGAGTGACTTTGTATCGTTTTACATCTCGAACTCGTAGCCAAGTGCTAAGCAATTGCCAAGCATCAAGCCTGTTACGGCGCACTAGTAATTCCATTAACGCTGCATAAAACATACGGCAATCCACACACTCTAAAGTGCAGTGAAGCTCCGAACTCCATCATCAACCAATTACTATATAGACAATTCGACATACCGAGGCAAGTGAGTTCCATTGTTTTTACCACAAACCGACCGACTGAACCACACCCTCCCTCCATCCTTACTCTCGTACCCTCGACCACAACATCCGATCAAAAAAGCAACACTCTTTCCCTTTCGCCCTGAGACTTTCCACCAACCAACCTTGCACAAACTCCCCGAAAATGTCATCCCAATTAACATTCTGGAACCAACCGTACAAATACCTCCAACGAGCCTCTCACACCAAACCCGCGATCTTCTGGTCGATAATTTTGGGTTCACTTGGACCGATTTCCGTGCTCGTTGTGCCTCCGATCAGACATTGGATGGGTGACGTGGATCCTGCGCCCATTCCGTTTACGTATCCTGGTAAGTCTTGGATGGCGTTGTTGTGGGATTGCCGTGGTTGTTTTCTTTGTTCTGGGGGAGGGAGTATGGATAGATAAAGGGGAGATGTGCTTTGGGAGTTCGGCGCTGCGGTTACCAGATGATGGGAATGGATTGGAAAAAGTGTGTAGGAGCGTACGCAGGTTAAGCGCAAGGAGATAGGAGCGCAGGCGGAATGGATGAGCAGCAGGTCACATGTTACTTCATAGGAGGTTATTTGCACATGCGACTTGAGCGTTGTGACTGGCAGATATCTTCCGTGACAGTCGAAGTCCACTTTACATAGAGCAAAGGAATCCGGCGAGGAAGTCATTTGACATGGACCAAAGGCTAACAGATCCTCTGCAGTACCCACAGGACCAAGGAAAAGCCCAGAAGGCTTCGACGACTAAGTCCTCGATTTGAGAAAATTGTCTCTACTTTCGACATGACGTGTCAAGATGATTGAGGTGTTACATGCAGCTCGCGGGGTCCGAGGATGGAAATATAGTGGGACATCGAAATGTTGGTGACAGATACTACAGGAGGGGTTTGACGAAATCATGCTCATAATGTCAGAGGCTGCGCGGCAGGTTGATCGAAAGATGTACATATTATGGCGCCAAAGCGGGAATATCAAATTCGAACTTCACTTTCAGACTGAATACATCGAGAATTGAATTTGCTCTAGGGAACTAACTAAGCATTACCTCGTGACCCCTATCATAACAAGCATAGGTATCATTGGTAAGTTTGTCTCAGCAGTGTCCATGCAGCCTTACGTACAGCGTGTTATGGTACACTTTTAAAAGTGCTTGACTCCTAATTCCATGCTCAATCACCTACAAACCACTGTCAAAGCCCCCATCAAACCATCACAAGGATGAAGAAATACCATATTTGTTGATTTTCGACTCTCGCTCTTGGCTTACAAATTGCTCCGTCCGTTACTGAGTGGCTGACCTGAGACTCCAACTTGGGGATCGACAGCATTATCTGCACTCTCTGCCTCCCAGGGAAAGTCTTCCTTGTTGACGACAGTACAAGTGAGCCAGCCCAGTTCGTAGCTATTTGGGTCAACGCTGGTTCGATTTGTCATCAGATCTCCAACAAAGACTTTGACATCTTCCTTTAGGAGACCCATGTTTGCTTCAAGAATGTTGCATGCTTTGCTGCTCATGGGGAAGTATTGGTGAAAGTTGCGGAAATCTTCGTGAGTCAGATATGTGCGACCAGCGAGGTGGACCGATTGGTAGAATGCATAGCCTCCATCCAGTGCCCTCCTTGTACGATTGTCATTGATGGCTTGAGCAAACCATTGACGGAAGAAGCTAAGAGACATCCACATGTAGATATCGTTGCAATATGCCGGACGACCAGGCTTGTCTGCTGCAGTTCTAGTCATGGATTCTGGATAGTGTCCCAATATGCGCATTTCGATGGCTTCCTTAGCAACGTCGAGTTCATTGTATTTCTGCTCACAAAGATCTCGAACATCCTGACGAAGATCTTGCTTGTCACCTGGTGTCATCATGTTCCATTTACCAACCATATGGACAATGGCTTCTTTGAAGATTGTAGGTGAGCGAACTCTATAGCCGAGATCAACCCAAGCTACTGGATTTGTCGCAATGGAATTGAAGAGGACTGCACCATATCGAAGGAGGGCTAGGTCAACATGTTCACGTACAGCACCGACGGCTTGGACTGACTCAGCGACATCGATGATTCCCATGCAATCACTGAGGGTGTCGACAATATCTTCATCCCTAACTCTTGGCGGTTGGTTGTAGAAGATTCCGAACAAGAAGTCCCAGAACCTATATTCGTGATTGGGGGCCTTGCCATTATCGTTTTCGAGGAAATTGATGGTCAAGCCAGTGAGCGGACGACCGTGCGGGTCAAGCGACTATAGAATAGCATTAACAGGATAAACCAACCAGGAGACCTTGTCAACAAACCCGCAAGTTGAAAGATCCGATGCCGCTCAGGCTACCAGAATCTGGCTTAATCCACTCCAACAAGTAGAGTGTGGTGATGCCCTCCTTCTTTGCACGAGAACTTAGCTGTGCAGCATTATTTGAGGCGAGAAGCTTCTCAAAGTACGATGAGTTGCGTCGGAGGACATTCGCATGCAACTCGTATCGCTGTCGAGGGCCAACATAAATCAGAACATCGCCATCACGATAACGTGGAAACCCTGACGCAGTTTGAGATTCCATCTTGTTTGAGGGTTCTCGAATTCGACGATCGAAATTGAAAAGGTGATTTGACTTGTGAATGTTAAGAAAGATGAAGTTGAGAAATTCGTCGAAAACAACACCTGGAAATATTGTAGAGGAAAGACGGGCACAGATTATGCTAGGTCAGTGAAAATGTCCTGATGATTTTATGGCGCGGCCTCCCGTCACCGAAAGTGAAACTGTCGACACATGGCAGACCAAGTCGGTCGACGTACGGGGGACACCCACTATATACAACACATCTCAGTCGACACTCAAAGCATCCGGCACACAGGAGGGGTCTTAGCATGATGGACTAGGTTGCATGAGCCGAACTAACCCACGAAGAAGCATCTCGAGCGATGTAAGATGAAGCTGACGACATTGTCCCTCAAGAAACTCATTCGTCACTAGCCACGACACTCCTGAAATATGCCGCCCCATATCGGTTTTCCTTGCAACAACAAGTCACAGGACAATGGAAGGCGGCCAGGGAAGAGAAAAGGTGGCTACGCATAGATGGCATGACAATGGAATGACGGAGACATAGGACATATTTGGAAAGGGTCAGCCCTGTAGTAAGGCACAGTAACTAACAGTAGCGTCTGGATCATCCTGGGCAGACAAGGTGAGCACAGAAAGCTTTATATCACATAAAAAGCAAATTCAGTCCCGAAGTGTGAATATTTCCAGATGATTGTAAAGGCCGTCAAGATTGTCTGCAAAGGTAGTGCCAATGATAGGACGAGCCACGTAGGAGCTGAGCAGGACATAAATCGTTCCTGGTTGAAGTACAAGAAGAGCCATCTGACGATGATTTTTTTTCCCAGGACGCCACTCCATTCTCAGAAACATTAATTCGTGTCGCCATATATCTGCCGTGTTCTCATGTAGGAAGAAGAAAAAAAGCAGCAGCTAGCCAAATACAATCAGCATGGACCTGGTATCGATCATGGACAATGCAGAATGTCAAAAAAAAAACATTGACACATTGGACATTTCTTACTGCCCCCAAATCATAACCATTTGCCTTGACACCGAAAAATGCAGCACCGAATAACACCCATTGTACATCAACGGTTCCCATCCGGTCAGAAATCAAATGCGGTTCCAGTCAAACGAATCCCAGCGCATGTGCTAAGGCTCCCGGAAGTCCCCAGAGATTACTCAATGCGACATCCAATCATCCTGGACAAGAGGCACATCAAGTCCGATAATCCAGAACACCGCCGAGTACTAGTTGCAGGTTGGTCTATGCCGGGATTGTCCGAACAAAGGCGGCAAATCCAAAATGACTTGAGGGTTCCAAAAAAAAAGACGGATGTAAAGCCCCGGAAGGAAGGGCAAGGCTGGTACTCGCCAGAGGATGTCTGCAGAACTCTACGTGCAGGCGCACTCCAAACCAACACTGGGAAGAGGGCCGTAGGCTATCGCAGCGTGGTCAAGCCAAAACACAGCATGTCCTGAGGTCCAACGCATGGAACGCAGTCTGGGTGACCAGCGGTCCTGACCCAGAGCAGATCAGCGCATGCGGCGGTCTCGATCGCCCACGCGAGTGCCTTGAGCGGCACGACGTTCCACATATCCAGAATCCACATAAACGGTCCGGCCAGTGGTAGGATCAATGTACGCAGCAGCGTTTTGAGCAGCTGTACGCGATGGCTGGGGGGCGTATTGTTGGGAAGTACTGTGAGGAACACCAAAAGAGACAGGGGCCCGCGAGGTAGGTATCGACTCGTCCTGGGACTGGGGAGTCCGTGGGTAACCCTCCTGGCGGGGCTCAAATGGTTGATACGACACTCCTGGGCTTCCTTGGGCAAAATCTCTCTGTGGTTGGTTTCCATAAGTTCCCTGGCCAGATAACTGGTAATTTGGGTTAAAGCCGGGAGCCTGTGACATCTGTTGACTGCCAAAATACTGTGAACTCTGACCCTGATCTTGATCATACTGATCATATTGGTCATACTGTGATCTCTTGGGGTAGCTGGAATAATTAGATTGACCCTGCGTTGTTGGAATCGAATCATCATATGCGCTCGCATAAG
Organism: Phaeomoniella chlamydospora; assembly: GCA_001006345.1. NCBI lineage: Eukaryota > Fungi > Ascomycota > Eurotiomycetes > Phaeomoniellales > Phaeomoniellaceae > Phaeomoniella > Phaeomoniella chlamydospora. Next base: position 154,235 of record LCWF01000109.1, on the reverse strand, counting down.
TTTCTGACTGGTCATATGATACTACGAGTTCGTTAGAGCCTGATTCATGGACGTGGTGAACAAAGTCCACTGTGGTACCTGGTCGATAGCCTCGAGCTCTGTTCTGTCTGTTCTCAGCAGCAAATTTTGCGGAATCGCGTTTCAGATCTTCAATCATTTGCTACCAGGGAGTCAGCGTAAGCTGAGACGTTCATGCATCAGAGGTCTTCTTACCGAAGTCAAAGTACGGTAGGCCGTGATCATAAAACCTCGTTGACCCTGCTACTCCGTTAGCGCCGGTCAGACTTTGCCAGACTCGTTTCGGTAGGCGTACATTGTCATCAAAAGGCCGGACAAGAGCATCTCTTCCTAGGTAACGGCAAATGTCGGATTGGATGACCTCGCGTTCTATGCCATCACCGGGTATGAACCATTGTCTTCCACGTGTTGACTCCCTCGGCGGTAAATCACGGTCACGGGAATCCCGTAAATCATCACGTTGGGGTCTGGATGTACTGTGTCTGCCAGTCATTGTGATTACCTATCAAGGATGATGTGGTTCACAGGTATTGTGGATTGTGCACAGATGATTTTCACACACGCGCAGTCCTGGGGTCTTCTTTTCCTGGTATGTGTCCGGGGAGTGAAGCCGAGTATGTCCTGGGGAGGAGATAGCAACAAGGTCCTTATGATCCGTGGGAAGGTTGATCCAAATCCGGGCGGAAGATTAATGGGATGTCCAGACGATGATTTCCAAACGGCCAGAAGAAATAAGAAAATAATCCTGGAGCGGCTGATGGAGCGAGTGTCCTGCGACGAGGCTGGATGAAATGAGGGGTTGAGGGATACAGATGACACCCGAGTGTTCAGGCAATCGAGACTGCTTTGGTCTCTTTGTTGGATGCGACACCAAGGAATGATGAATCGCACGCAGGAGGCGAGATGGAGATGAGAGGAGTTGAAGAGGGCAAGAAGTATATTGTGATGAAGATGAAAATAGATGAGAAGTGGGAAAGAGAAAGAGAAAGAACTGGGATGGGGATGGGAAAGAGTTGAGAGTAGGGCGGTTAGCGCAGCGAGAATAGTGAGAGTCCAGTAATACAAAACTACTATGTACAAAACAGCAGTAGTAGAAAGTGGGTTGGGCCCCATCGAGGGGGGGGGGGGGGTGGTTTTTTTTGGAGTGGTGGTGATGGTGGTGGGTGGTGGAAGTTCTGGTGGTGGTCACTGTAGCCTGATGATCAGCATCAATTTAGTGGATGGTACGTGTGAGAGCGTTTTTGCCGCCAACCCAAATAGAATTTCTCCTGTGCTGTTGGGCTCTGGCTTCTTTCTTCCATTTCGTGTCCAGTTATTACCCCCCCGTAAGGTCGACCTATCGTAATTACTGTACTGTACTGTACATAAAGTGCACCCGCTATTGCATACTTTCATGCTCTTAGGGTCGGGTCTTGGTGGTGGTCGATACCCAACTCACCTCACCTTAGCATCTCCCTAGCTGACCTCAGGTACCTGGTTCCGACTCCAGTAGGGATGATGATTGATGCAACTGTGATGAGGTGGCCCCAAAATCCACTACAGCACACCGGCCGACTGGTGCTTTGACTATGTACATGTACCATAGTAGAAGTAGCCAGTGAAGTGGACAAGGGCAAAGCCAGCGAGGAGGCAAAAATGGGTCCCGGCCAGAATTACATACAGCAGTACACCATGTGTTCAGCAGTCCACAGGCTATTACTCTGTAGAGTCTACCGCTGGCTGCATCTTGCTTTGCTGTGTGGAAACCCAAAACACACCCCAACATCATCCCCCACCAGCCAAAAGTGCCAGAGAAGGCATAGGCCAAAAAGTAGAGATGTTCACTTACAGGAAAATAAGAAAAGTCGCTTCGATCCAACAACTCACCTGGCACCAACCGTCCGAACATGGTCAAGGATATCGTGGGTGCTCAGCAGCCTCATCACAGACTCTGTAGTCATCTCACTTGGGCCATGTTATCTACGATCTCGAACTTTCACTCGTGTTGTTGCACAGACAGGCTGCACCAGGATGACACCGTTACCCTTTCCGCCGCAGGCAGCGAGGGCCACTGACCTCATTTTGTCCTGATTGGGTCGGCTAGGTCTGTACGTACGTACTCTTTAGAGCACGGTATACCCTTGATCGTAGCAATAATACATAAGAGTAGTATAACAACAATCGTGCCCAACAAAGCACCTCAGACCAGATGGGTCTTTTTTCACTGGAGCAAAATCCCATTTTATGCTTAATGGATCTCCAGTTAATGACCCATGGAATCTGACACCGCTTCAACTGGCGGCCGGGCTTTTCCTGGCCTGGATCCTGTTCGGTTTGCCCAGCAGGGAAATACGCTGGCTGGCGCGACCGGCAGACCCAACCAGATGACGATACTCTGAGTATTCAACAAATCATTTTTCGCCCCTTTGCTCTCTTACGGAGAGAAATGCCACAGGTCAGATTTTCAAATCGGGTCACCGAGGCAGCCTCAGCCCGCCCGCTGCCTCCTGATCCAAAAAGACTCGACTATGAAAGTTTCACGCCGCAAGAAGGAATACTCAGAGTAATGAATAATGTGAAACATGTCGCAATTGGGCTTGTGGGCAACAGACAACCTCGCTTTGTACCTTGGTCAAGCAAATGAGGATCCTAATCGTTGTGTCATGTTAGTAGACAGGTTGATCCCAGCACTGGACAAGCGACGATATACCGTATAGGCAGGTGAGACACGGAAGCTGATCTTATCCTGTGGACGGTCTGGGCCGGTGTCTCGTCTCCGCTAAACTCAACATGAGATCTGACGGGATCATCCTTGAGTGCCGATATGACTATTATGTGAGTATTAAACCAGGACGTTGTCGGTGAGCACGGCCATCTTAAAATGACCTGATCGCTCGGCTGCTTTCCTCTCTGCTATTCGGCTTTACCTTGGCGGTGTCATCCTGTGCAGGCAAATCAAAAGCTTCTCGTACAAAGGTGAAGCTCGGTTTATAGAAATGGAAATGCGCACCCCGTCTGCTCACAGCAGAATCAATAATGGGTCCAACAATGAAATTTGATGCATGTCGCCGTAACCAGCAAGGAGGAGCCACTCTTTCCTTCGTGCGTAAAGGCCGTCAATCGCCTTCGGTTCCTGCTCATCCATGGTGAAGGGCAAATCCCAGAGTCTGACACGGTTCCGCTGGATTTGAGTTGCCGTGAACCAAGTACAGAGTATGCTGAGCAGCAAGGATCCTTGTCATTTCATACAACACACGTGAGATGGTGAGTCTTTACCGCCCTCCGAGATTTACTTATTTTGTACTGTGGTTTAGTATGATTGATTACATGGAGCCACGGCATACCGATGGAGATGATGCAGCAGGGAATGAATGATTGGATCGGAATGGGCAAAAGGTGTTTGGTCGCTGTCCTTGCGGTAAACAAAAGACCACAGAGGAAACCTTGAAAGACACAGGAAGCATTGCTGCCCAACGCCGACCATAAATTTACCCGAACTATCGGACCACTAAAAAGTCATTTTGTGCCGAGCGCCCATTGCCAAATCTGTGTGCCTACTCAGTAGAGCATGTGCAGATGACACTTTGAGACCCAATTGGCCACCACACAGTGTCGCCATGACTCTCTCTCTTGCAGAGTAAAGACTCAGAGTAACAACATGTGATGCTGTCGTCTTGGAAGAGCCATTTGGTCTCTGAACTAAGATATCCTGAGTAAGACTCACTGTAATTAGTTTGTTGAGTGATCCTGTCCCAGCAGATACAACACCGCAAGCTTTTACCTACCTAGAAAGGATCTGCCCTGTAAAAGTAGTGGCCAATCATAGTCGTGAACTAGCTTCGACTTTCCTGCTTCGCAATCCTTGCGTCCCTGTCTGGCTGACCTGACCTTCTACGACCCGAATATGAATTATGCATTTCTCTCCCCATTTCCCAAATTTAAGACCGTAGTCGCCGCTGATTCGCTATGTCTTTGTTGACAAGTGGCATTTCGACAATTTCACACAGCCAATCTGGAAGTTTTGGCTATTGAATTAAATTAAATCTGGTAGCAAGTCGTGACTTCTTGTAGGAAGATGTTCATCGAATACCGTCACTAAGTCCATGCCATGTCGTCACAGTTTCGCTTTGGCATCGCGTTTACTACTTCGGAGATCCCGACTACCTTCCGGTCGGTGATCAGTATAGCCCCGAATCCTGTAGTTGAGGCGTGGGAAATGGACCTGGACGGGCTCCCCGATTTCGTCCTTCGCTTTTACCTCGATGACTATCTCATCATCATCCAAGGAGACCAAAGTTCCCCGGTCCTTATGGCGAAAGCCTGTATCAATTGGCCAAACTTCAACTACCTGGCCTTGCCCCAGGCCCGACGGATCGTTGTTCCGTACTCCTGTGGTGGGAGCCAGTTTCGCGCTCAGTATCCGAGCCCTGGCCGCATCGCCCTTTAACGTGGTCGGTTTCCGTAATGCATCTCGTGCTTCTTTGATGGCCTCGTGGAACCGCTGGATCCACGCGAACACTCGTGGGAACTGCTCGTGTGAAATCAGCTCTCGGGGAAGTGCTCCCTTCAGCCCGTTCAGCCAATAGAACAACCAGACAGCTGATAGTTTGTGAGTTGAGCGCAATGGAATGCATATATGTCAAGGGTGTATGTACCTTGAATATCTGCCAAGGAGGGCTTGTCCGTCTTGAGGATCCAATCCCTGCCATCAGCAAGGAGCGTGGTCTCGAGGATCGCAAACGAATCACGGATATGTATCAGTGCTTCCGGTCTCGCGGCTTCGATGGAATCCTTATCCCAGTTCGCTCCACTGAAGTCTTTCCGATCTTGTTGGAATTTCGGATCTTGCATTATAGGCAAACTGGATGGAATGAGTTGTGCAGCCCATGGAAATACAGTCTCAACAGTCCATTTGTCTAGCAGACTCTGTAATGCTTTGTGGTCAGGTTGCGAAGCTGACAAAGCACCCTCGGGAAATTTCTCTTCGAGCTTTCTCAGAATCAATCTCGTGTCGCAATAAACATCTCTACCCATCGCCAAGAGGGGAATTCGTCGGTAATTGATTCCCAACGAGTGGACATCCGGCCTGGGAAGTATAGGTGGTTGCATCTGATGCACATGTTAGCCCACGGAACGGTAGAGATATGCGTAACAGTTGCACTCACGCATTGTGCATAATTGATCCCTCGTAATGTAAGGTACCATGTTATCCGGAGAGCATAGGGAGAGAAAGAATAATGGTACAGAATGAGGTCGTTGTCCGTTGTCATGATAGCCGAGCTTCCCTTAGCTTCGATACAGCCGTTCACCTTGCAGTACGAAGATGGCAATATCCCAACTCACCTGGGGTAGAGACTTAAATATGATAGTCACAGTCTTCTTGTAGAGTCTAGAGTTGTCAACTACAGAGTAGCAACTCTCATGTCCAGTGTAATAGTCGTGAACACTGTCCCCTACATCGAAAAACTAAATGAGGAGGTCGGAATGAAATAACCTGAAGATAGCAAAGTACCGAGGTTCCTGTCGGGTCAAGATCACCGAAATTCGCCCCAATGAACCTCCAGACTAATACACAGTACATTTTTTTTACAGGATACGTTTACCTATTCGAAGAGAGGTGATGGGTCCATAGACTCGGTACAACAATTTTCTGCATATCAAAGTAGATGATTCATGCAAATGAACCACGGACTCGTCGCCAACTTTGTCTGCTACCTTGACCAGTTGTTGCATGTCCTGATTGTCGTCCTGCATATCGTCTCAAAAACCAAAGACATCGGCATCAATCTCGCAAGGATCCTCTGTCCATGGCCTGCATTCATCGGGACATACCGCGCCCTGTTCTGGCATCGTACCGTCGTTGAAATATGCCCGCACATATCGAGCCGTGCATTCGTTTGCTGTTGGAAGCAGTGAGCAATGACCGTTGGAATTCTGAGTCAAAACAACGCTTCCCTCATGCTTAGCTGAAGCTGCAAAAGCATTTCGAAGCGGTGTCACAGGGTCTCCGGTGTTGCCGATGAGTAGAATTGGATGATTTGTAGCGTTTTGTTCAGCTGTGACAAACGGACCTTCAAATCGCCATTTTGGTCGGAACTGCCATCCAAAGCAGGCCATAGCAATAGCGGACCAGAATGGTCCCACCGTTGGAGATTGGGATACCAGTAGATCAATGTAAGACTTGAATTCGTCTAGCGTGGTGTTTCTGACATCTCTTCCATCACCACAAGCGATGGCCGCTTCCACTTGCTCCTCGAAGTTATATTCATCAGCCGGGAATGGTATTGTGGAATTGCGGTTGCCGTTATTAACAGCTACGGGATCCCCTATTATGGACATTATAGGGGTATAGTTCCCTGTGAGTATTCCGTTCAAAGCGGTGGCGAGCTCTGGGAACTTGACCAAAGGCTTATAAAGAGCCCGAAACATGGCGTATCGGACATCATAGTCTGTAATCAGGCGCGCATCGCCATTGTCTACAACAGGAATAGGGAACTCTTTGAGTCTCCCAATGATCGAGTGGTAGCGCTCTTCAATATCAGCCGGTTCGATATCGGTAGACCTATACAGAGGACAACGATCACCGCCGAGGAAGCAGTCTGAGTAAAAGCTTGCCACGACCTTTTCAGTGTCTTGCAAATTAGTAGTCCAACCAGTAGCCATGTAGTCAGGGGCATCGGCGACTCCGTCAAGAATGACTCTACCCACACGGTCAGGAAACAGGCTCACAAATGTGTTGCCCAAAATTGTTCCGTAGGAGAATCCCCAGTATTGTAGAAGAGTTTTCTCTGATTTGTTTGACATTGAGACCTGAGTCCGGCCCTTCCCTATGAAGTTGGTCTTCTTTACGATCTCCTTCTGGAGTTCATCTTCTGCTTCAGCTATTGCAATCATGTCACGTGCTACCGAAGGGGTAGACATAAAGTCGCGAATGTTGTCGCCGTTTGAAAACCCGGACACATTAGAGCTGGAACATAGCATTCCTTGGGCATTTTTGGCCGCCCACTGAAATCTGAGAGCGTCCTCGCTATGGTGTACATCACCGACAGCTCCTAGTTTAGCATTAAATAGTTCAAGTTTCCGAGTATCTGCGAAACAGTGGCCGTTGGGTTCACTGAACGCAACGCCTCGGGGGTCAAATGAGAGTATATCGAAGTGTTTGGTCCCGTCGACGATCCTTTGGATTTTGTGCCCGGCACGACGAACAAGGCTCACGCCTGATCCGGAAGGGCCGCCAGGATTGAGCACAATAGGACCTCCAAAAGATGGATCTGATCGTTCGATGGCGGCAGGCAATTTGGTAATAGCAATCGAGACATTGTTAGGGTTGGTCAGATTCAACCAGTCTAGTGGCAGAGATAATTTTGCACACTTATAACCATTGTAACAATCGGTGTAATTCAAGTAAGGTAATGGTTTGATGGTTGACCAGTCAAAAGAATCAGTCTCATTCGTCTTGTTCGCCGTCACCAGTGAGACAGTGATAGCAGCCCAAAGCAGGAACGAGTGGCCGATGCTATTCGTTGCGAATGAAGAACACATTTTTCGTCAATGACGATTAACGCGGTGAGGAATAGACGTCTAGAAAGCTCAAAAATGATAAATTTCTGTAGGATGACCCATCTTCTACAAAAACAGCTTGCAGATGCAGGTCTTGGATCACGAACAGTCCGAGGCAGATCCAAAACCTCTGTTGGAGTGCCAATCCAACAGGGGCTTCACAGCTTCTCAACCCATTCAATTCAGATAAGAACATCCCCATTTGGGAAGGTCGCATTTGGGATGCTACTGTACCGGAGTACAAAAGTTAAACCACCTGGTTACGCAACAAACATCAGTAGATACGGGCAGGGTTCCGGGGGATATCTCAATCATCAGGAATCTATCTGAGGCAGACTCTGCTCCGCAGTATAATCGAAGGTTTTGTACAAGCCACGCAAGCTTAAATTAGGCTACTATTCATACTATGGTATTTCACCAAAACGAATCAATGAGCAGCAAAGCCACCTGGGAACTCCGAAGCACATAATGCGTGAATCGCGAGCAGACTGCTTTGAAAACAAATTAGAATATCGGGGATAGGTAATGATAGACATTTTCATTTCTTTTTTGGCATGAGCAATAGCTATGGGCAAATTGGCTATCTAGTAGGTGATAGTCCTCCTACCAGGTAGTAGCCATGTAGTGAGTAGCTCATGACGAGGGCAGGATCAAAATTTCCTGAAGCCCAACAAACGTCGATCTTATCGATCTTCAATCAAAGGTGTATTTCCGCCCCCTAACCTTGTGGAACTGGGGGTATCCAAATGAGAAAATAAAGAAATGCCGTTGTAAACGGGTGATGAATTACAATGAAATTCTTTGGCAGGAGATGGTGAGAAAATCTGGTGGTGTTGGTGACATGTACAAATCGTTCAACATGATAGAATAGTGAATCATGATCTGGACGATGAAATCAGGCGTAGAGCAGGATAGCAACGATACGCTCAGTTCCAACCTAGCGAGTTTTCGGCTGCAACTGGTGGGCTGATGAATTGTGTCCTTGCACTTCCGCTCCGCCCGCTGTTCCGGCTATCACGACCGCCTGGTGTGGTGCTGCGGAAACCATGACCACGTCCGCCACTCATGAGTGCAGCCAATGGGCCGGGGCCATCGCTGAATTGTGACATGTCTCGTTGCCCGCTAAGCACACTGCTTGTACGCTGATGCGCTGCCTTTCGCTTCCTGTATCGCTTGGCAACAAAGAACATGGCGGTACCGTACAAGGCAGCACCTGCGATGACACCGGTTGCAATACCAACCGAAGAAGCCTTGACAGAGCTTGAGCCACTATCATCGCCCGAAACAGCGTTTGCTTGCGTTGCATCGGTCTCTGAGGAAGCCGATCCAGAGCCGGTGCCTGAACTAGAAGAATCGCCGCTAGTGGAACTGGAATCTGACCCAGTCAAAGGCCATGTGCTATCGATCATTGAGAAAAGAGTTTTCGCAGAGGGGTTTTCCTGCTGGTAAAAATCGGAATTGCGATTCAATATCTGAAGTTGAAGGGTCGAGACTTCAGATGAAGGGATGTAAGACTCAATGATTGTATGAATGTAGTTTTCGTCACTGGTGGCAGGATATGGAACGAGGTCAGCAACGACGACACGATCACTAGCAACATCCAAAGAGTAGCGTAAGCCAACCCCAGTGAATTTGAAAATTTGCGTCTGGGAAACTTGATTTTCGAGGACGAAGCCATAGGGCAAGGACCCATTGAGAGCAAGCTGAATCTTCGTCGAGTTCGATGGGGTGTCCTCGGTGCCCGAGGTGGGTTGGATTCTACTGGGCATATTCGAGGCTGCGACTGATGAAGTTGAACTGGTCGAGGTCTGCGACGAGTCACTAGTAGACGTGGAAGCAGCAAAAGTAATACTTGACTGGATGCTTTGCGAGGTCAAGCTGTCGGTACCCGTTGGCTTGATACTCTGGGGTGCCGAAGATGTTGTGGTAGACGGGGCGACGGTACTGCTCACGGAGACAGATGATGCCGAACTTGTAGCGACGGAGGCTGTTTGGCTTGCAGTTTGGGCGCTGGAAGATGCTCCTGTTGAAGTAATGCTTTGAGCGCTGCTGGCTGAGGACGTCGAAGCCGTCGTAGTAGTATCCTCACCGGCAATTGTCGTACTGATTGAACTTGACTCACTAACTGGGGTCGTTGTGTTAGCTGCAGTCGCAATCGAAGAAAATGGAGATGTCACAGCCGAGGCTGTGTCAGTGGCTGCAGAGGTAGGCGTCGACGTGGCATCGCCAGTAGTTGTATTTGGCACCGAAGACGTATCAGTGGATGTAGAAATTGACACAGTAGATCCAGTGGCAGAGGTCGCTTCCGTGCTCCCCGTCGTACTCAAGGCACTGTCAGTGCTAGAAGTCGAGTCTGAGGTTGGTAGAATGCCAGTCAATGACGTCGTGTTAGGAGAACTACTGGTTTCGGTTGCTGCGTCACTAGATGTTGTCGTAGTATCCGTACCTGCAAGCAGGGTTGAAAGTGGGTTCGTGGCTGTTGCGGAAGTGGTGCTTGCAGGCGTTGACGTTATGCTACTGTCTGTGGCCGACGTGCTTGTGCTCGAGCCAGTATCGGTTATCTCGCTAATAATGGATGAAAAGACGTTGACGCTCGCGGTCGAAGCTGACGTGGTAGCTGCGGAGTCAGTAGCAGAGCTCGCGCTGATTGTACTGTCCGAAGTTGCGGCCACCGTGGAGTCGGATGTAGTGCTTGTGGGGTCAGATGCAGTGCTTGTCGCGTCAGTAGACGTAGATGTGGCAGGAGATGAAGCAGCGGTGCCCGTAGCCGTTCCAGAGCCCGTGAAGCCATCTGTCGTCGAAGAGCTGGTGGCAGTGGTCACCACGGCAGAATTAGAGCTCGTCGTAGTCGTACCATCGGTCACTGACAGTCCAACCGTTATTCCCAAGAGATTACTCGAACTGCTTGCCGTGCTGGCAGATGTTGAGGAATCTGTGCTTGAAGTGGTAGAACTAACGATCGAGGTTGGAATGCTTCCAGTCGAAGCAACACTTGTCGCAGAGGTGGACGAGGACGTATCTGTCGTCCTGGATGAAGTCGTCGAATCGGTCGTAGTTGCATCGGAAGAGCTAGACGACGCTGTAGTTGTATCCGCCGACGAAGAACTTGAAGAGGTCGACGAGGTGGAAGTTGAAGAGGTGGAATCTCCTGTAGCGGTTCCAATCGTTGCCCCATCGGTTCCGATAGTAACTACCACCGGGACCACCGTGGTTGTAGCTGATGTTGTATCGGTAGAAGTTGACGATGAGCTCGTACTTGAAGTGGTCGAAGAGGTAGAATCACCGGTTCCTGTGATGGAAGCTCCAAATGCATCGGCGAAGAATTGTGCAAAGCTGTTATCGGTCTGTCTCTTTCGAGCATGATACTCCGGAACTTTCGCCCGTTTCTCTACAACCGGTGCTTCCTCCTTGACCTCGCGCGGAACGAAGTATTTCGGTTTCGATGGGGTGTTTCCGGCTGCCGGCGCAGCTTCGGCGTACGAAACGGCTGACATGGCCGCCAATGCGACCACCAGGAGAGACCGCATTGTGATTGAAAACATATCAATGTAAGCCTTTTCTATCCCACGATATCAGCAAGCGGTAATCAATGCCAACCTAGCAATGACATACTTTAACGCAGATGTTAACGAGTGTGATGAAGCAAATTCTCGTGAAAGAGTGATAGACCTTCGTCTGTCAGCAAGTTATGTCGAGCTCTTCTGTGACAACGTACTTTTATCTCAGCGTCGAAGGAGTGACAAATCTGGTATAGTACCAGAGTTGAAATTTCGGTTGCCTCAATGCCAACGGCTCACGAACACATGTACAGGAAAATTAGGTAGAACCGCTAGGGTTGACTCTGCTGCTGGGCCTTCGAATGGGCTGGTCACCAGATCTTGGCCTTTGTCTGATATTTCAGGACACTCTCAATCAACGAAGTTGAGAACTGTTCCAGAGACCCGGTCCCTGTGTGATCCAGCACAGATTCCACGTGCACCAAACAAAGAAGTTCGAAACCTGCTCTTTGTACAAATGTTCTGGACCAGCCACCAATTGACCGAAACGACGAGAGCTGAGCAAAGACTGAAAGGCAATGTTGTTCCAAATATTCCTGGCCGTGCGAGACGTAACCCACTCTCCTTGAACCGAGCCTGAAGCAAGGGATAGTAGGCGTTGGAGTATTTGTTTTGATCCTGGGTCCTAATCTTTGTGGGGGAGACAACAATGCTGAGATGCAAACGAGTGTAACGAATGATCGAAAATGCGAGAATTAAGCGTCAATTGTATCGAGTAATTGTTTTGAACGAGTGGACTGGCGCGCAAAGGCTGCCGTTAGCCGTTGGGCTGGGGAAGAAAGGACTAGCTATTCGGGAGGTAAACTCTGCCGGACGTACTGTTGGTGAGAACAGTACGAAGGATTGCTCGAAGTCGAGGGAAAGAAGATTATCGATCGCTAAGGGAGTGACAGCGACCACGGCGACGGCGACAAGGCATACGGTCGTGAGTTGTCGAGGTTGAAGGGATTGCGGTTGAAGGAAGAGAAAGGGTAGGAGAGTTCGATGTAAACGAATGGTGAGTGGGTTAACACTGTACTGTACTGTACTGAACTGTACCATAATCGTAGCACACACATATTTCAAGAATGGGGATGTTTGAAGGGCCAGGTACCGATTGCTGGGAGCTAAGGTACACCAATTACCGCGTCCATACGAGACGGTAAAGAAGGGAAGACTAGGAATCCTGGGAAATTGGGTGCGAATGTTGCTCTGGTGGATATTCAAACACGGTAACGACGTTGTACTATAGTACTACAGGTCCCGCGTACTAGGATTGGGGAGGGGTGGTACATGTACCATAGTACATAGTAGATGAGCGGACCCAGTCGAAGGAATACTATTAAGGGCAAGGCAAGGCCCAAGTGGAGTTTAAGATTAAGGTAAGATTTGGTGGAGCCGGGTAAGGGCTAACAAGGGGAAACGGGCGCTGGGCTACATAGTACTATGGTATAATACTGTACGTAATTTTTGAATTTGCTTTCAACGTGGTACTGTACTTAGATCGGTAGGTCTTTATGATTGTTGTATTTATCGTCTGATGGGCACAAATAAATGAGCAACAATCAAAGAGATCACTCTTCACAAGATGTAATCTCCAACAATCACGGAGTTACTTAGTACAGTGTATGGGGCTCCAGAACATATCACCAACAAGGTAGCCTTCAGTCATCGGAAGTACAGAGCGCCCATACCAGAGACCAGGTATTCATACGGTTCCGATTTCAACATTTCACCCACAATACATTACTTACCAGACCATTGTACTGGGTAGCCGGTGCAGTGCCTACAAATGACCAACATGATTACTTGCCGTTTCCTTCTACTGTACGATGTACATAGTATGAGAGCATGTTTACCTTCATTATCATAGACATGTTCTAGGGATGATGGACCAAAGACAACCTCCACTGCACATATCTGTGAAGTCTTCCTGAGGTGTCTGATGACGTCTGGCTCGGGTCGTCAACTCTTGGTTGATGGCAAAAGGTCGTCGTCATGCACTCGCCCTTGATTGGATTACTGGGTGAGCAGGATGAGTGTATTTTGATCTCCCATTGCTCTGAGTGGTTGGAGGGGGAAGGGATGGAACATATTTCATTCCGACGAACGTGCTTGTGCGGCCTCTTGGGCGGACCACCAGACACCACACGGAATGTCCCAAGTGGAAAAACAAGAGATCGGCCCCTAACCACCAATGAGGTCCCATCCCCTTCGCAATTGCGCATGAAAGATCGTCGCCACCATCGCAGAAAACAAAAAAGAAAAATCCGAAGACGCAAGTCATCCCTGTCTGCCCACTGTGCACAAGCAGGTCCGGTCCGGGCTTGGCCCTTCAATCTGCCGTCCTGTATCTGCTGTACACTCTTGTGGGAGCATGCCACTCCGCACCGCGGCCTGTAAGCTCTGGGAGGTTTCCTCAGAGTAGATCTACTTGGGCAGGGTGCGGTGCTGTGGTGGTCATATTCTTCTTCTGCATGCGCAACCCAGCTGGGAAAGGCACAGTCAATAGCGGTAGATGAAGAGGCAGGGTAGGGCCTGTGGTGAGGCTGTGCAACGCATCATGGTCGTGGTAACGGGTATTCGTTATTTCAGGTTGTAAGTTACGGGTTGTATATTATAGTACTACATATTACTATATTAGTATACCATGGACTATAGGTACCTTACCTAGGTACTTGAGTACTATGTACATACAGTACAGAGTACTGCCGTACCGTAGCGCAGCCTGAGAGGGAAGTTTGGCAAATGAAAAGGATCGTCGCTAATTTCTCCATCGTCTCACCACTCAGACCTAATCCCTGCTGTCCCCGATTCCCGCGCGCATACCTGGTCAGAAACAGCGGGAAACGAAAAGCAAAAAAGAAACAACAAAAAGAAACAACAGGAAGAAACGAAACATTCATCTGGCTATTTCTTGGTTTGCCATGACTAGTCGCATGCCAAACCCGACATTGAGGCCACGAATCCGAATACAAACCCAGCAGATAGAAAATTGGAGGGGAAGAATCAATGTCCAGATCTGGCCTCAGTCGGCCATTCGATGGTCTGCATTGCCAAATCTGCATGAATTTATGCGGACTTCTTCCTGTACGAAATGCAGCTGTGTCGTCTGGAAGATAATTACAGTACACACCCTCTCTTGTACATAGTATACGGACGGGCCAACGAGCCCTCTGACACTAGGTACGTACATAGTAGGTAGGTATGGGAGAACAATGATGGATCTACCGTAGGTACAGTACCTTGGTAGGGACCTACTGTACTGTACCTACCCAGGGATGTAATTATGTACCTACCTATCCTGCTCTGAGTATGGTACATAGGTAGGGGTATTGATTGCTGGACCATGCAGCATACCATGGTACATGTACATTACTGTAGCAGGATGTTTTTCGTCCTCCCGCCGTAATACAGGTTCAAGGCATGGTTTCCCCATTCAGACCACGTCTAGACTCTCAGTGACTTTGATGATGGGTCCTGTACCTACTACCTACTATGGAGGTACCTAGGTACAGTACATGTACCTTACATACCCAGGTGCTACCTGAGATACTCGCTACGGCAACTTTGTCTGTGTGTCGCTCGCTCCGCATGGTCATCACCGATGCATATGACATGAATGGGCATCTGATCCATCATTCAGCTCATCATGTCAAGGTCTGATAGATCGTTAACTAACTGGGAAAGGATATCGGACCTCACAAGCACTATGTAATAATCATCCAGGACCAAGGTACATGGATATTACTATGGTACAACAGCAGCCCTTTTTTACATACTCAGAGTAATTACTACTATGTATGTAGTAATGAAAAGCCTTGGCATCCAGCCAGGGCTGAGATGAATGGTATTTACTGTACTATGGTACTGTACCTTAGTGTCGTACTATTGTACTATGGTATGCACCACGCAAATCTTGGTAATAATAACTAGAACAATGTACAGTATCTTACAAAAGAGGCATCTCCCTGTCCTGCAGCCCATGGTGTTTTTGTTGGAATTGGTCCATCCATGCCTACCAGGTGCATGCGGGATACAAAAATTGACCTACATGCATAGCTACTACATACATAGTAGTACGAACGTTACCAAGGTCAAGGTACCGGTACAGCTCAGGTACAGGAAGGTGGGTGCTGGCTCATCTGGCCGCAGAAAAGTTCTTTGTTTGGACAATGCAGCAAAACCAAGTCCATTGTGTGACCGTATCTGAGTACCGTAAATAACCCCGAACAAACCAACAGGCAGAGCTCTGACCCTGTTTCTGTTTCTGTCTCTCTCTCGCTCTCCTCTCCCTCTCTGTCTCTCCCTTTGTTCCATTCCTCTTTGAGCCCTCGAATGCAATTTCCCAAATGATCGACTCATCCCCAATTGATATTGGTCCATGCGCTGGACGAGCCAGGACTTGATCACATCGGTCAAAGATCGTCATACTATGTAGAACCAAGAATCCGCCTTACCAACCTGGGGCAAACATGGTCAACTCGGTTCGCCTTGTTCCTCTTCCTCCATCGTTACACCACCTGCTTAGCAGCACACGTTTTAATTTTAACCCAAAAGGACCGAGACCATTGCTCTGAGTACTCTGTACAGACTATAGGAGTAATTACTTTGGATCAACTATTATCTAGAGCTCCCCCCGTGCGCATCTTCGAACACATTCCAGGCCCCATTCGAGCCATGTTTCAGAATTTGACACCGGTACCACCTCCCCAGTCCCCAATCTCGTTCTTTGCGCCCTCCTCTACAAAGCAAATGGTCGATCTGGTAAGTTGTGGAATGTGGATGTTCGTCGCGGATCATTGTTTTTGTCTCTGCCGTGGTTTAAACCCTCACGTAGCCTAGATGATGATGAAGAGGGAAATGATGCAATTGCTGACAAGTTTTCCATACAATGCGTTTATACCCACGTCAATGTACATTCCTCACAAACGATGCCGAGGACGGCGCATTACATCGGCATCAGACCAGCTGACCCGTCTGGTGTGAAAACCCGTGCTGGTCGAAAAGGTGGTGGTGGTGCTGGTGTGAACAGAATGCCCAGACACCCTGCTAGTCATGTCAAGGCTTCGCCCTGGCCGTTTTGTTGTTTGCGCCGTGGTCGTCAAATTTCCCTTCCCATCTTGGTGTCTCGTATAGCAATTCTCCGATAGACTATTGAAATTGCAAGCCTGTAGTTTTCTGTCTGCCCGGGGCAGATATTCTCGAACAGGGTTTGTCGTTTACCTTTGTTCTCTCCCCAAGCCAACTTGAAAAACGACCATCACGGTCTGGCGCAATGTGGCTTCAAAGGCTTCAAGATGAGACTAGGCACCCCTGTGTCGTGTCACCAGTTTGTAGCAGCCAGCAACCCTTGGTGCCGCATACCCGTCCTTGCTGTACTACCTACAACGCGTGGCTTTTGTCTACGAGATCTCAGCTCGACCGTGCACAACGACTCAACCTGCGATTGATCGACAGCATCTGTTTGCAAGAGCTACGATCTGATACGGGCTTACTTTCCCGGTTCTATCTATACATCTAGCACTTCGTTGGAATCTTCTGATGTATCTTCGTCCCCAGAATCATCCGCTTTTTGTCTCATCTTCAAACCGTATTTCGGATCCTCCTCCGTATCGACCACAAGCACGTCTTCTACTCCCCTGCCAAGTATATCCCACATCCCGATTTCACCACCTTCATTTCTTGTCTGTGGTCTCGTCATACTCATCACCGCACTGCTTCCTGCATAGCGCACATCTCCAATCAATGGTGCAGTGCCTTCGAAGCCCGTCCTGTTTGCAAAAATGACAATCACTTGCTCTTTTGATTCCTTATCTCCTCTCTGCTGAGGAGCCTGCTCGTTGGAAGATTTCCCGTGTGTGGTTTCGTCTTGTCTCGTTTCATAATGAACATTGTCTGACTTGTGAGTCAACAGCGGCGCGAAGCGCTCAATCCAATACCCCACAGTATTCCAATCAGGATTATGCTGGTCCATTTCAATGGCCTCGGCGGGTAGACGTGTCAACCACGCCATTGAGAGCACGACGAGTCGAGCCTGGGACCTAATACAATGACTGGCGAACTCGTATGCTGTCCAGGGTGCCTTGAACTGGTAAGGATTGATGTCCATACAGATCCCAGCGGCGACTTTCATCTCCGCTCCCCCATCTCCACAAGCGTCCGAGATGGACGAGGGTCGAGTCTGTCGAGCATTTGTTAGTTTTGGCGCCCGGAATGGTAAATCGCCTGAAAAGAAGCCATCTGTATTTTCGGATGCCCATATCTCATCTGTGTAATAGAGGAATGTTTTGCGGTAGTGAGCCAACATTTGGCCACTTGGCGAGACAAAGACAAGGGCGTTGTAGTAGGACGGCTCGAAGTCGGAGACTGGCAGAGCGTCTACAACGGATACATCCCCTATATTGGATGCAATGTCCCGAGCAAGATCTGATTGTAAGGCCGGCTGCGGGTCTAACACTGTACGCTCTGGATATCCTACCGCGACTATGCATTGTAGTCGTGCTGCCGTCTTCTTTGCCCATGCAGTAGATATGCCGGATGCAGTCGGCTCTAAGTATGGCTTTATGGCAGACAGTGAAGGATGATTGTAACCTGATATGAAGCTTGCATCAGATCCTTTGCGTACCGATCAACAAAGCCAGTACTCAGTCCATGCGTGAGGCCAGCAAAATAAGCAACTCAAGTCTCAAACTCGGAATCAAAACTACAACGCCGCCCAAACAAGCAGTTACGAATAGAAACCATACCTGAAAATGCCATCTCTGGCAGCACCAATATATCAAGCTCACGTAATCTCCCATCGCTCTCGGCCTTTTTCAAAATAGCATCTGTTTTTGATATGTTCTGCTCTACCTGGCCCAGCAGGGGAGCGAATTGAAGTGTTGCAATACGCATGGCGAATGTGGGCTTCACCGTATGTCGTTGAATGCTCGTGACGACATCCTCAGCCCGGACCCGAGAAATCAGAAAGATCTTTGGGTTAAGTTCAGGATAGATGTAAATAGTCTTCTTGAATTTCTCCCGGATGATTGCTTATGTGATTGTTAGATCTAATACAATCGATTATACCAGGTAGCTATCGATGTGGTGTAGGTTGTGTGATCGACCCGGTATTAGCCACTGTCCACACTTTATTTTTATTCTCATCACTTCAGCCTCATGTTCGAACGGTGCTACCGCAACTCGATATAATTCACGCTCTGGATGGACTATAATACAATAGATCCAATCTCATCTCTGAAGCTTTACTTACTATCTTTAGACGACACTCTACTTCCCAACGCGATTCTACAGATGAAATCAACGCAGCAACAATGTACTCTGTATCTCTGAAGATGTTCCTGGAAATGCGCTCTGAAATCATGGGTTGATGAGTCAGCATAGCTACTTTTCCCCGGACCCTGAACAGCTACTTACATGTACTATAGATCGTCATAAACTTTTTTTCTGGCACATTACTAATTCGCAGTGACGCATCATACTATATTGCAAATGGACCAGCTGCCGTTTATCAAATCCATATAATGGTACAATACGGGTACAACGTTTTCTCATTCCCCCAAATGAAGTAGATCCATATCCTGGGTCATCCACCTTCTTGAACCGCATGACTAACTCCCACGCAGCCCGACAGCGGCGTCTTGCGAGAACGTCGACTGGGAACCCCATGCCCATACCCATACCCGTCGTCGTCGAATTGGCCTCAACCTCTCCTCCTAATACAGCCACCACCACCTCCGACCCTCAAGACACCCACACTGAACCCAACTCCCAGACGTCAAAGCTCCCTCCGCCACCTTCCCATAACCACAACCACAACCACAACCACAACCACCATTCCATTCCCATGACTCTCCGCCCGCCATCCTCAAGCCCACCGCGACTCCTAATCGCATCGCTCGGCAACCCAGCCCCATACCTCGAGACCCGGCACTCCGCCGGCCACCAACTCCTCAAAAGCCTCGCCTCACACCTGCAATGCCCACCCTTCGCGCGTTCCCGAACGCTCTCTAAAGCCCTAACCACAACACCTCCGCACCACGCAACCTGGACCCTTTGGCAATCGCCGTCCTACATGAACGAATCCGGTCCCTCCCTCCACACCGCGCTCCTCACATTCCTCCGCCAATCCCCGTCCGCCTCCGGGCCAAACAACCCGAAAACCGGCCTAATCCTCCTCCACGACGAAATGGAACTCCCGCCTTCAACACTCTCCCCTCCTCGATCCTCCACGACCAGCAACAAAGGCCACAACGGTCTCCGTTCCATCTGGCCCCTCCTCCAACAATCACGCTTGATCAATGATATCGAGATCATGAAACTGGGCATCGGGATCGGGAGACCGGATTCAAAGGCCTCGGATGTCGTGAGTAAATACGTGCTGCGGAAACTGACTTGGGAAGAGAAGATGGGGATAGAGGCGTTGACGGAAAAGGCGTTGGATGCTATTGAGGGGTTTGAGAGGAAAATAGCTGGCGGCGGGGCCGGGGCAGGTGGAGGTGGAGGAGGTGGTGCTCGTAATAGGGGAAAGACGGGGATTTGA
Source organism: Phaeomoniella chlamydospora (assembly GCA_001006345.1). Lineage (NCBI taxonomy): Eukaryota > Fungi > Ascomycota > Eurotiomycetes > Phaeomoniellales > Phaeomoniellaceae > Phaeomoniella > Phaeomoniella chlamydospora. The sequence continues at coordinate 134,597 of LCWF01000109.1, read as the reverse complement.
AGAAAGGAAAGGCGGTTTCATGCGAATCAGAAATAGATATATATTGATTGTCAGGGAAGACGGAGGGAGACTTTTCGAATATTTGCTTGCATTTCATGGTTCTGGAACGATGGACTTGTACAACTATGGATCATCAACAGATTTCAAAGGGACCTATGTACACCTGGAAAAACTCAAAATTGGAATTGGGACTGGAATATATAGTGGCGTGCTCAGAATCAGTTGGGAAACAATGCTACCCCTTAAGTAAGAGTTGGAATACTACATAGATTCGCGTACAGAAATTACCTTCATGATATTGATTTGCCGAGACTATCTTCGCAGGACTTACAAGGCATCAGCATCCTTCATGCATGTGTGAGATTCAGGTAAATCTATACACGGACTAATGGCTTAAACCTGTACATACCTAGATACTCCTCAACACTGCATGATCCACGCTTCGCGATCTGGCCCACAATTTAGGTCAACAATGAGAACCCAAATTCAAAGGAATTTTTGGTCGTGTTCGCAGTCCAAACCTCATCCTTCCTCAGTCCTAACCATTCATAGACGTTTAGCGTGATGATCATTGGTATAGTGCCTGCGAATGTTGTGGGTAGTAGAGATGCATGGCTCTTCCGAGGGAACGGTGTTTCCTCGATTGCGAAGGGATGATGGCTTAAAAGATGCCCGAAGTCCAGTTGGCGGAGCTCAAAGAAACCCCAGTCTGTGAAGTAGAGATCTTGCTCAACATTGCTTCCTGGCAGCGTCGTCATCCCTACCATGGCCTCCTCAGCTTTCTGAAGCATACCGAAGTAGGAGCGCATGAAGTTCCCATCGATGGACTTGGAAGCTTCGTGGATGGCTATGGCTAAGTCGTTGACAATGGTCCCAGCCACTTCATGCAAGAGCCCAGAAGACTGAGCCCAAAGTGTGTATCTTCCCAAGTAAGGTCCAAGACGGTGTTCGGGATCCAGATCACGGCCATCGATGGTTCGATAAACGGAGCTCAAGTAGAAGCCAGAACCTGGATCATGGGCGTTCCGGATCAAAGACAGACGCTGCCAAGTGAATGCAATGATCAGATCTCTGCCTGTTATCTGATACGCATGTTTGTTCCCTGTCGAGCTAGACCTCAGGCTCTCAATGACCGGGGCCGAAAACTCGACACGAAGTCGAACGCGATCATTATCTTCAATCAGTGCCAAAGGGTTGTGCAAAGTTCGAAGCTGGGAGGGTATCAATCTGTACATGGACAAGTCTGCTGGAGTTTCTCCTAATTTCAAGGAAGGCAGAACAAGGTGTCGATTTGCATTGCCAGCCGTCAAATCCGCTTCGGATATGCATCGTCCGGACAACAAGTTGGCATAGTGTCCAATAAGTCGTCCAAAACCGTAGTGATCACAAACAGTAGCAGCTATGGTGAAGGTCATATGTACTCTCGCCGCCTCGAATGCAACATGCATCCTGAACACCGGGTTACGCGTTCCTATCGCTAAACACGCCGGCAGAGGTTTGATGGTGTCGTTCCTGCGGATGATAGACCAAGCACACGGCAGCGGTAGACGTTTATCTGCCCCTTCATCCAATTCGTGCGAGTGAATGAATATATCCATATCCATGGAAGGATCCTCACAAATGTCCATCAAGGCCAATCGATATCTGCTTGGTTGGCCGTTTGGACCACAGGAAGTATCGAGTTGAACGACAAGTTGCTGTTTAAGAAAGGGGAAGCTTTGTAGCAATGCCCAGCATGCATGCGTGATTGCATTTTCCACGAAGTATTTTGGACTTTGGCCTTGGGCGACAATAAATGGCATTGTAACGTGAAGATATGCACGTTGGCTAGAGATGTCTTGTTCTGCAGCATTGAGGATGGTCGTATGCAGTTCATGCCCTTCATACTCACTTCTCACCACGGGTCTCGCCATACCATACATGAGAAATTAACATGAAAGGAGACAGCTATGGCGATGAAATGAAGATCTTCGACCAAGGCTTGCAAAGAGATAGATTGGGATCGAGAGATGCTGCAGATAAACGACCTTCTTCCGACAGACATTAGGAAAGGTAGAGACGACAATACGTACAGCTTTCGGCAGGAACTCTCGGGCTGTGCTTGCCGCGTGCTATATGCGTGAAGTCGAGGACCTTTGAAATCATCGAAGACATCGAATAAAGTTGACGTGCAACAGAACATGTTCTCAGCGACCTCACCGTATTTTGATTCATTTGCCGTGGATGCCAGTATTGAATTCATCGTGTCACGAATGTCATTGATGGTTTTGCGTGGAGGATTGGTTGCAGTATTGAGAAATATCAGTCATGCCGCGAGTGTGGACCCGAGATTCAGCCAGCGTACATACATGTACATAGTATGGTGAAAGGCCTCAGTAAAATGGACGATGGAACTGTTGACGAAGAGACCAACGGGAAGCTGGAGAGCAATGTTACTGCGGCATAGACAGCGAGACCATATCACGATACTGTGAGTCAATCGGATCGGGATGTATGGTGTTGGAAGAATCCCTGACGATGTTTTCATTGTCTGTCGGTATCTATCGTAGTACAGTAGTTAGCAGACGCTAGAGGTTACCTTTGACAAGCACACCAAGCCACATACCTACAACAATATTCAATTCTCAATCTATCGATTTCGTTGACGGTATCTCGTCATCCTTGAAAGGTAATGCTGTATCGATATGACGGTGATGCGCCAACCGGGCGATAACAGCATATTCTGAGTAAAGTTAAAGGGAGAATTAGCATGTATGTTATTGACATGCATGGCGTTGACACTTTGTCAGCTCCCATTACTACCCTACGGGAGACGAGACTGCTTTGAGTATAGGAAGACAAACAAAACAGGAGAGAAGTGACGCCCGTCTCTCACCTGACATCCTTGTTGTACAGTAGCTTCAGATTGAAACACGGCCTTCTTATCAGACTTATCACAGTCGGCGACTTGATAAACTTTGCTACAACAACCCTGGTACCGACACCTTTCCCCCCTCACATCGTTCTTTCGCTTGACTCGATGCGTCTAGACGAGGCATGGTATGCCTTCAAGACATCCCTCCGTGCAGACCTTCTGGTGGAGCATTTTTATCCCACTATGTTTCATTTACATTCTAGAAAACACCTCGACCTTTCACTGCCTCGGACAATGATCCCTGATTGTTGTGTCGCCTTAAATGCTGATTTGCTCAGATCTCGACTTCTGCTGCTGCGGGTCGACGAAGTCTCCGGCCCGCTTGGCCTGCAACGCTCTTGTGCTGCTCAAGGGTTGGTGGTGTCGCCGTTGTACCGCACTTGACCCGAGGGATGCATGATTTGCTTTGAAGTATACCTCTCGTGGTTGGTCAGCGTACATGCGTGCTCTATCACCTCGGCCGAAGGTCTACGTATCGATAAAGCATATCTGACCAGGATGAATAAATATGCCGCCAATAAAACGTTCCTTATGGGGGGTGGGAAGATTTGATTGACTTCTCTTGACTACACATATCCTCTTTTATTCGGACGCGGTCTTCTCGGCTTCCATTTAAACTGTGTGTGCCTTGATTTTCTGCTATGGAAAGAATAATGCACCATTTGTGAATCAAGTTGGCACTTTGTCGTCACACTCTGTTCCATAAACATTCTTGTGTGTAAAGGCTACGGGGATATTTACCCTTTGGAAGAGGCATCATGGTAGGCTCGATCAGTACAACCCCTGAAACCCCCCCTCAGAAAGTCCGAAGAGCCAGACTGCGAAAGAAAAGCTTGCTCAGGCTCGACGCTTCGACACCGATTCAGACCGCTTCAATGAAATCAGAGATCGGCCTTATGTCACAATCATCGACCAAGGACGGAGGAACAGAGCAGGTCCAGAAGCCGAGAGTGGAAATCATTTCGGCCATTTCTACAGTAGGCTTTACTAGACCAGCTGACTTGCCTGCCGTTTACCGCAACGATACCAAATCGATGACGGGATCTATAGACTCAGGAGTCCAGCGTCCGGTAACAAGTAGTGCAGTAAGGAACACCGATTTGAGCACCATATCTCGAGAGGATCGAAGGCCAATGACAAGCTCGGCGGCTGCTACGCTGCCGCCTTTGGACTACTGCATATCAAAAATGAGCGTCCAAAATCCGCGGCCAGATCAGATGCAGCAGCAGCAAGGGCCGTGGTCCTTTGCCGAAAAGCTGTATCCATCTTTGGCTAGACAGACTTCCAATATTTCTTCAAGGTCAGCGCTGAGACAGCATCCCCCACAAATCTCCAGGTTTGCATCTCCATTAGCCTTGTTGCAATCATTTGAGCTGCCACCAAGGGAGAAAGATTGTCTTCCACTTGTTCCCGTGCATGAGGAATTTCATAACGATAATATTCATAGTTCTGCAAGCTCTTGTTATTCGAGGGCTTCCTCGATCGACAGCGACTCCGATCATTCGGTGGGCGGCTTTCGATCATTAACAGCGAACCATGACTCATCTTCATATGCCGCAATGTATCTGAACGAATCAACCATCAAGATCCCTTCGGAGGCATCATTCCTTGACTTGAGTTCAACACCGAAAAGTCGTTCAGTGGCGAGTCTTGTCGAAATGTACGCCAATTGCTTGCCCACAATACCGTCCGAACCTGAGTCACGTGGTTCAAGGACGAATCTTGCGGACATTCAATCCCTGAGTCCCTCCAAAGACGACTCTCTGGTCCACCGATGGAACAGATCTACCTCACGTGCGTCCAGTAGCATGTCTGAAACGAACAGTCTTGATCGTGCTTGCCAACAATTGGAAGTGCAACTACAAGCTGTGGCCGACCACATCGACGACTTACGAAAGCAGAATGAGCGTCCGCCGGACACCAAAGATCTTGTTAAGACTCGACGACCTGTTCATATGCCCTGTCCGTCTTATTCTTCTTCGACTAGCTCCCGGACAATGTTCAGCGAGAAGTCTGGTCCGCTAGTCGGCACTCCTTTGACTGATATGAATTCTACCTCGGACCTGATGTGTTCTTATAAAAGACGCTTTAGCCGATCTTCTAGTCTCTTGTGCCCGCTCGACACCGTTGAACCTGTCTCTCAGCCAGTCGTCGATACAGAGAGTCCTGCCATCGACGCATTCTCGGCGTCGAAAGTCATATATCATATTCTTAATGCTCTGCCCGATTTATCATCGTTATTTGCGGCAGCATTGGTTTCACGTGGCTTTTATATAGTCTTCAAAAGACATGAACTGCACTTGATACGATCTGTTCTCCGCAGGATGTCTGTTCCTCTATGGGATCTTTGTGGATTATCTCATGACAACAGCAATTTCTTGACAGCAAATATTCCACTTACTCCATCTTTGAACCCAGTCACGGCATACCTAAGGGGGTATGACCAAGCGACGTACACAGTTGTGGCCCTGAAGGCGTTGATCGCCGACCGGTGTCAGGACTCCTTGCGATCTGACCATATTTCTCACTTCTTATCTGAAGCCAGTAACAATAGAGGAAAAAGGATCGATGCTGCTATCTGGCGCATCTGGGTATTTTGTCAGATTTTTGGTACTCGCGATGATCTACGCTACGACGTCGCTTTGCAGAAAGCATGGCTTGAAGGAAACACTCCGGTGAACATAACTCACATATATCTCAAGACGCAACCATATCCACTGCAGAGGACAGATATCGAAGATATTTTAGAAGTATGGAATGCGCTCATTTCCCTGCTGCAAAGTCTCAATATCAATATGGCTGATGCTTACACTGTCGGGCGTACGACCGGGTCATTGCCACACCACCATAGTCAGACTTCCATGGTTCAGGAATGGTTGTACTACATTCTCAGCCTCGGACCTCGAGCCGTGTTAGATCTTGCATCAACTTGGCCTAGTACGAGCCGCGCTATCATGCGAAAAGCCCATATGAAGGGGTTGACGCAATGGAGTTCTGCAAAAGACGGTAGGAGCATGTCTGCATTCCTCCAAGAAGCAGCGACCAGACTTCACGTGGAGCAAGTGCTGGCAGAAACGAGAAACGTACCTATCTCTTTACCACCAAGATCGGAACACCGTTCATCGCCTCATCATAAATCGAAATTGGAAGCTCAATCAGGACGGTCGGCAACAGCTGATACAATCTTCCCTTCCAGAAGTGCAACACAGACATCAGCTAAACCTGGGAAAGAGATATATTCACAGAGAAGATATGGTATGCCGGCAGTACCAGCTCTACCGCCTGTGAGCCACGTATCGCGAAGTCCAGATCCAGGGTCTTCAAGAGTATTTCATATACCTCACAATGTCGTCACTCGGGAAGCACCGGGGATCGAACGACCTACCTCATCGTCGGCGACCTCCACCGTCCCTGCATATTGTTCATTTGGATCAGAAAGAAAGCCACGACGAAGGCCGAGCTTGGACGCGGTTCCTTGCAAGATCGAAACCCAGGTCACACATAGAAGATCACGGACGATGACCGCATCCAGTCTGAGAGGGTCTCGGTGGAATGACTCAAAATCTGCCCTGCATCCCACAATGCACAATTACTCCACACCATATCTTAGTAGTCAGCCTACTGAAATCAGAGCGTCAATGGTGGAATACGGAGACGCCCAGTATGCACTGCCCTATGCTGAAACAAAAGAAATGCACCCACCAGCAACGGTGGTAGGCGGAGAGACTCCAGAAGAGCCTCTGGCTGTCAAAGGCAAAAAGAAGAGCAAAGGAAGGACGTCGATAGGGATCGCCAAAGCTGTGAGAATTCCTGAAAAGCGGCAGACTACTCGGGTAACGGTGCAGGATCTTGATCTACATGCGTTCATGCCTATTACTATCTGAGCATGCGTTTTCGGTGGTCTTTAGGTGCATTATGCAATTTCTTATTTGTTTCAACGTCTACGAATGAGGATGGAAGACAACTATAGCATGAATGAGTGAATTATAACGTCAATATCCATTTGCCAAAGCCTTCCATATCACCTGATCCCTTGGTATATACCGTGCCCTAACAGATATTGTCGACGATAGGCATAATAACACCGATTCCTGGGGGAGATTGCAGGCGGACTCGGAGCAGGGATAATTGACGGCAAGGGATTGTATCACTATAGCTTTAGCACGAAATGATTTGACCCTCCAGGATCTTAGTGGCTGTAGTCAAGCTCCTCTAGGCTCCAAACAGGCCAGAGTCATCTATCCGCCTATCGTGTAGCCAAGATCAATTAAGGTGTGCCTATCAATTGCTTTGCGATCCTGGGAATATCTCGAGTGGCCCTAAGCGGCATCGGACAAACCACCGACAGACACAAGCATTTTCTATCCCTGTGGGCTATCGAACTCTTATTTGAGGCGTTCTTTACCGATTCCCTGGTCGAGATTACCGGTCCACGGCCTGGTGATCACTGTACAACTTCCATTTTCGTCTGTGTGCCTTGCTGATCACATTACTTACATTTCGTTTCGACTTCTCTTGTTCTTCTCCCGCCGCCGTACTCTACCGCTTGGTATGTGACAAACAGCTTGTGCCTCCGCGGTTCATGCCCTCGTTCCTGACCAATCTATCGCATTCTTTCACTACCGTATCTCTTTTCTTCTCGGTGGCCGACGGCCTTCAGTCTACCCTGGGTTATATTGCCGAGTCTGACCGTGTCAAGAGCGGAACGCGATTACTAATTGAAAGCAACTGGCAAGGCCTGTTAAGGCATCATGTCACGTCTCATGGGATATTTACTCTTCTTTTACGCCATGTCAATAGCACTGTTCAGCTCTGCTACAGCTAGCACTGACACTACCGTCAATGTACAAGACATCGCTTTGAATGCCGCTCAGAATGTTATTGATATTGTATCTCACATCAGCGATGTAACTATCATGCCATTGGGAGGTAGGACTGTCATCTACGAACAGTTAAGCGATCGAAAACTAACCTTTCGTCCTGCAGCATCCATCGTCTACGGCTACGGAAGTACAACGGGGAATGGTTTTCGTCTCGATACTATCTCTCAGTTGAACGAGAAATTAAGTCCCAAGGTCTTTGCTTGCGTCGGCGACATCTCTTCCGGCAACAGTTCCCATAGTGCTTATAGCGGCAGTGTCGCATGGCCAGGCCGGGTGCTTACCCAAGTCCAGAGCAATGCCTCTAAATATTTGGACAATCATGCATGTCCCAAAATCACACTCGTCCACGCTGGTACCAACGACATGGTCTTCAATTTGGATCGAAAAAAGGCACCGCAACGCCTAGGGTCGTTACTAGACGACCTTTTCGACTACTGTCCCGACATGTCGATTTTCGTAGCTCAGTTGATTCCCTCGAAAATCAAGACTGTCGAACAAGCGATTGAGACTTTCAACTCTGAAATCCCGGCGATTGTAGACAAAAGGGCTAATGAGGGAAGAAAAATCGTCACGGTGGATATGCATAGCGTCGTGCAGACCAAGAATTTGTACGACAGAATTCACCCAAATGATCACGGATACTTGTTGATGGCAAATACTTGGGTGGAGGCTGTGGTCACAGCGGAGCAAAAGGGATGGTTTTGAGAACCTGATGAGCTACATGATGGTGTCAAGCATAAGAGTACGCCCTGGCCTACATTCATTTCGATGTCCAGAGTAGGAACCTCATCGACCATAAAGTGACATAGCCAGCGGTCATTCATCAAGTATAGACATGGACAAGTGGGATCGTGGTCCCTCACGATCTTGCCTCATTGCAGCATCGGATATCATTCGACGGGCTTTGCCATCATATATCGCCCCCCCCCCCCCCCCCCCCCCCCCCCCCCCCGCCGACCTCTCCTTGGGCTCACCTGTGCGAAGCAGCAGGTATAATCAGCCACCGACATGATTTCACCAAACAAGTCGACGAACAGATAAATATCATACTGAACCTCATACGACATGCGAGCAAAACGCCTCATGATAGAAATACATATATCATTATCGACGTGAGCCAACACGGAGTAATAAATAGACAGACAGACAACAGATAAAAGCCACATAGACGTCAATGTCAAATTTTCCAAAAAAAAAAAAGCACTCGACGTCTTACTTCTTACTTTCGGATTCCGAATTCGAATTCATTCCTTTCTTATATTGTATAAAGTGAATTGGTTATCGAGTCGAGTCAAGCCGAGTTCAAATCAACTTCCTTAATATATGGAAACGGGTGGGGGGAGTTGGCGTTGAGATTTGCTTTGGGATTGGCATTGAGGTACGTACATGTGAATTTTCACAGAGGTTGAGAGAGAGGGAGGTAGGTATTTGTCAAGAGAACTTGTGATAGTCAGTAGAATGAATGATTGGAGATTTCGAGGCGGGGTTTGGATTCATGTTCTGTTCCATGCTTGGTACTTAATACTCAATACTATATGCTGTATAGAGCGCCAATGAAGGAGTAAGGAAAGAAGGAACGAACGTTGATTCACATTTTTCGCCTATGGTAACATCCCCTTATCTAAGTATTTGGGTATTTAACAAACCCTCTCAACTTTCCATACCCCTAATCCTCTTCCTCCAATGACTCGTCTTAAGGTTTCTATGATGCCTTCTTCTGGAATATCTAAGTCGTCGAGATTGATGTGTTGGCGATGCAGATGAAGAGGTGTGAAGAGCAAGGATTCGGGTTTGGATTTGGGGTCGGGTTGTTGGGTGATTGTGAGTGTCTGAGGGGATAGGTTTGAGGCGGAGGAACATGGGGTGTTGGGGAAGAGGATGGGGAGAGAGGAGGAAGGGAAAACTAGGAATATTCCGGGAGATGGGTTCTGAGATTTGGGGATTTTCGATTTGGTGCAAGCGGGGAGGGAGGAGAGGAGAAGTGTTTCTAGGTCGGGCTTTGGAAGACCCATGAGTGCGGTTGTGGTTATAGGTATGGAGGTAGAAGTGTTGGTTATTGGGTCGAGGACATTTGCACCAGTGCCGAGGAGATATGTCGGGGGAGGGTATGTTTTCCACCAGAGGATTGTGGCGACATCGATTGGGTTGGACGATGGGTATATTGGAGACGTGGAAATGTCAGACAAAGGTAGAGTGGTGTTGGTGTTAATAGCGTTGATGATATTTGGAATAGCAAGTTGGGAGGGGACAATACCTCCTTGGTGGTAAGTACCCATTAGGATGCCCATGAAAGAGTTGAAAATGATCCAAACCGCCCAGAATGCTCGGTTTGCTTTCTGGTATTGGGGTAAAGGCGGTATGCAAGTAAGCAGAAGTGGAACCACTGGCAATAGAAATCGCGGTTCTTGGTGTGGTAGCGTTGAGAGTATGAGTGTTCCTGATAATGCCGATATGAATTGAGTATTAAGAAATGCTCCTGATTGGAACGACATTGATGGCGAGAAAAGGAGGAGAAGAGCTGGTCCGAGGAGTTGTGGGAGATTGACAACAACATGTTGATAACGCGGATGAAGCCCGTGAAGAGCTAGGTTGGAAGACTGGATATTATACAAGAGTGAATTCAAAGGTGTTATTACTGGTTTCGTTTGCATGACTGAGATGAGTGATGTCACAGAACTAGTCGCTTCAGGGTAATGAAATGACGTGTCCGTAGCAATAGCAAGGAGCGTAAAGAGAGCAATAAAAAGGACCATGCACGCCAGTGAAAGGGGTCTAAAGCGTAGATCAGTCTCAGTTGTCAGAAGGGAACATCATAGCACTGACTTCTGTAATAGCTGTGGCAATATTTTGAGGCCAGGTATCAAGATATAAGCGGGAAAGGTGATCCTGTTGAAGGTGCCCAGTACACACAAAAGAGATAGTATAACATAAGAAAGAAATGAAGATTTGTCCTATATTGTTCGGTCAGTAGAATACTTTAACTACGAGATCCAAATATGCTCACTTTCTGGGCTGTGACCCGTTCTATCAGGACCAGACTCCAAAGTACAAGAATTGTTTCAAGTGAATTGGAAAAGGTATGAGTCTGGAATGTCCAAGTCACATACGAAGAGGCGACAAGAACGATTGCCCGTCTTCTATGACGTGGAGAAGCAACCATCTCATGGATTGCCCAATCCTCCAGAACGAAGCTGAGAATGAACATGACGACTCGTAGAGCATAATAAATGGTTTGAGGTGAGACTAGATTATTCTCATCCGCCCATAACCACTTCAAAAGGGTCATCGGAAACCCGAACAGCGGCCATAATGGAAACACACTTCGGATTGGCTTTGAGGCGGTCCATTCCCATGTCTGATGTGATGGATATGGGAACAAATGGCCTGAAGGGCTTGTTAATGCAGGGAACTATGTTTATTAGGGTTGAGTGGTATACCTGCAATCACCTCTGGGCCTTGGAAGGTTTCATCAGGATGAAGATAACTCGGGGACAATGCAAAATATATGCGGACGAGAGCCAGCAAAAGGTATGTGCGTCTCCACATGATGAAAGATTTTTCTGAGACTAAGTCAGAGGTGCGAGGGTTGCTATTTCGAATTTGTTCATGCTTCGGCGGTAGTAGATCTGATATGCGGGTGGAACAAGAAAATATAACTTCGGTATTCTGAGTCGATAAATATGAACGTGTAATATGATATCAAACATTGGACAAGTATGATGTTGCTCAGTTTCGGCAAGAACAAATCTACAGTTGTGTAGGATTCTGATATCTCTGGAAAGCCAAGTGTACAGATACCAGTAGTACACTCTAGAGGGAACAAACAGAGGCAAGATAGAGGGAAATAGAGACAAATATCGAACAATCAGCGGCTGCAAACAAGTGAGCGTCACTTGCGATCCTAAAAAGACGAACAAAAAACGTAATTCATAGAGGATGCCTGTTGTGGCACACGATGGTCACAGTGAACATCGATGTCGCCCAAACACTTGTAAACAATTATTTGATACCTCGGAAAATGGTTAATCCGACACCCAACCACGTGATCAGCCCCTCCAAATTCTTACTATGCCCAACCCGCTCTTAAAGTGGTTGGAGCATATTCCGCACGGTAAGTTCCACTTACGGGTAGCGGCGTTCATGAGGGATCACTTGTGCTGACAAGATTTTGACAATCCATCAAATAGACGGCTGTCCCATTTGCCATATCTTCGAAGAAACCTGGGCTGGCAGACATATCATTTACGGTTTCGACTCTGAACTGTTTCACCTCGACTTCTGTGAGACCCGATCATCTGATACCGTCATATTCCTCGCCTTGATATTCTTGACACCAATACCAGAAGTGTCATTCACACTGTGGTACAATTCGTACCTTAAAGAGTGGAAAAAGTCACCCGAGGTCGTCACCACCTGCGCAATTTCCTTATGCGCATCCAGCTAACTCAACTGATCACAGGCCGCAAAGCGCAACACAGCCGAATTCTTTCACCTCAACCCTTATCGTCTTGCTTATTACATAGAATTTGTTAGCAACGGTCAGATTCAGATTACAATCGATCCATCTGATCCAACACATACCACCAACAGACCTAAACGTGCAAAGCTCGCTGTTCTTTACGACCGATACCTAAAATCTCGTGGTGCTCAACCCCAACAAGCAGCACCTCCATCAGAACCTAAGAAACAAGGAAAGAAAACTAGCCCACCGGAAAACGAACAAGATGGCAGCACCAAACCAGTTGATCCTGGCCAGCTCTGATGGTGTGGAAATATCTGTCGGTTCGTTATCCCTTATCTCGTCATTAGATTCACTGGACTGACTGCATATAGACCGTGATGTTGCGGAGCGCTCGGTCCTCATCAAAAACATGGTCGAAGATTTGGGCGAAGCTGCCACTTCAGAGCCCATTCCGATTCCTAATGTTAGCACCCACTGGTTATAGTCCTCTACTTGTCACTAACCTCCATAGGTCAACGAAGCTGTCCTCAAAAAAGTGATCGAGTGGTGCCAACATCATAAGACGGATCCCCCTCAGTCTGCCGAAGATGATTCCGATTCTCGAAAGAAGACTACAGACATCGAAGAATGGGATCAAAAATTCATGCAGGTTGATCAAGAAATGCTCTTTGAAATCATCCTCGCTGCAAACTACCTCGATATCAAGGCTCTTTTGGATGTTGGTTGCAAGACCGTTGCCAATATGATCAAGGGCAAGTCACCAGAGGAAATCCGTAAGACTTTCAATATTCAGAATGATTTCACTCCTGAGGAGGAAGACCAGATCCGACGTGAGAATGAGTGGGCTGAAGAGTGAGTTCAATTTGCATGGTTCATTACTGCTTGCTGACTCTCTCTACAGTCGTTAAATGGCATAGATGCATGAAGAAGATGGCATAAGGCCCTCATGGTCGGTAGTCAAGGCTGGCGTCTTCGGTGTTTGGCTGTGGATTACCTTACTCATTTCAATGGTGGAATTAAATTCATCAGTATGATCGCGCTGTATTTTTGTACGCAAAGGAAGAATTTCGAATCGTATGCACATTAAAATTGGAGCATGATAGCACACAACACTGCCTCTTTCACAACTTAGCATAGCTCATTTCAAGGCTAATCCCTCCAGAAAAAAAATTAAATAAAATAAACTGAAGACACAGGAATGAACCCTAATCGGTTTGACTTTTTCGTGTTGATTCCAGTCGATAGTCAAGCTAAAGGGATTTGACCCTTCGCAATCCAAAGCGATTTGGAAACCCGAATCCTTACACCATCGGCATGTAGACGACTTTCATTTAAGCTTGGTGACATGTTTCAATATATTGGCCATTACACTCAGAGATATGAGAATATGTTATAGCAGTAGAAAAACATGCTCCTCTTCAACATGCGGTCAAGCTAGATTCTTTTCTTTTTACTTTTTCGTTAAGATAATGTATAGACATTGTCAACGAATACGTCCTACGGTGTGGAGTTCTCGTTGAATTGGGAGACAGAGCACCAGAACGCCGGAGGATAGCAGTGTGCATTATTCACAGATAGTCGGGTTTAATGAGAGGCATAAAAGATGTTTCACGCTTTTTGGGTTGGTATTTGAATTCCTATGTCTCGCTTTCTACCAAACATTGCATTAGGAGAAAACTTCAACGTAGGGAAGATCACACATGAGAGGTCTCAGGAGAAGTAATTCCAGCTCAATGAGCGTTCGTAGCTGATTTCCGTAAAGAAGGTGGTATTTCCCATCTATGCCTTCCATCAACCCAGATCGTTCGACTTTGCCGTTCCATACGTGTCGAATAAGTCTTTCGCTCTCATCGTTCTACTCAAGACCGCCCCATCGCCATCATCCACCATTCGTCATTGAGAAACACCACGGATCCATCATGCAAGAATATTGTAATCGAAAGTCGTAGATATCGCAAAAAGAACACACGAAGGTTTGATCGTGTTGATGAGGGTTCGTTTTGAAAGAGAGGATGCGAATCTAGATTCCGAGTCTGGTCTTTCTCCAGTGCCTTCTCTTGGCATTGTATCTATGAGGTAAATGTTAGTGTTTTCATGGGGAGATGTTATGAATCTGACGGTTGGGGATGTGCTGGGTGTGCCATTGAAGAATAGAAAGCCTATCGATCCACTTGAAGAGCTCTTGGCTCATGATATAGCTCTCCATCTTTCTCCTTTAAATCCGGCAACATTCACAGCAATGGGATGAAGTGCATGTTGAGATGTTTGATTCATACCTGATGGTGTTACCGGTCCTCAATCGGATCCATTGTGGGATAGGACGGTTCTGCTTTTGCGCCCGAGCAAGCTTCTGCTTGGTGCGGAAGGATTTGTGGCTCTATAAATTGAGACAATGTCAGCGTGTTTAATTTATGGTGATCGAGTTCGTGCAAGTGCAAGGAATTGGCTGTCGAAAAACAATGAATGAACGACTGTTGATAGGAGAGCGAATTGTTCCAAACTTCGCGAGAGCGCAAGTTCCGTGGATTGATATCTCCCTCTCGAGTAAGAAAAATGGTGCAGCTGAATGTAGCGTCAAGGATAGGTTCGTACGTACCGGCATCTTGACAAATCTGATGATGAGTCGAGTTGTCGATGAGGTTGTTGCTGTCGATAATGTCGATTCAAATTTCCGCCTCACAATTCTGTGGATGTTGGAGTTGCGTGGGCTGCCAATTTTGTGCGCACGTGATTTCTTGGCTTAACCACATTTGGATGACTCTTTCGGTCTACCTTCCCCAGATTGATCAAAAGCTATCCGAGGTCGCAAGAGATCCTCCGAGGTCGAACCAATAATGGGGCACCGTCTTTGAACCGATAGTACTTGTCGTTCTGTCTTTCAGGTTCTGTCTGTCCCTGTATTCGAATCCCTTTCTCTTATCAGTCTAGGAGAATGTCAAAGTCGTTGAGAATATTAGTTCCCGTAAAGCGGGTTATTGACTACGCAGTATGTCTTCACCTTCAAAGCACATGTTCAGCTCTCAGGCGATTGGAGTCGTGCCGTCACTGCTCGGTTGTTCTGCTCGATGCGCACCGGCTCTGTACGAGAGCGTGCGGCACATGTAGTCAGCTAATGTCTAAAGTATCATCATTTCTAATCATCTTTCTCAGGTTAAACCACGCATCAATTCTTCCAAAACCGCCATTGATTCCAATGGCCTCAAACACTCCCTCAACCCGTTCGACGAACTCTCAATCGAAGAGGCTGTGAGATTCAGAGAGCGCAAACTCCCAGTCTCCGACATTCTTACTATTTCTGCTGGCCCTGCAAAATGTTCCGACACACTTCGAACAGCTATGGCCATGGGAGCAGACAGAAGCATCCAC
Source organism: Phaeomoniella chlamydospora (assembly GCA_001006345.1). Classification (NCBI taxonomy): domain Eukaryota; kingdom Fungi; phylum Ascomycota; class Eurotiomycetes; order Phaeomoniellales; family Phaeomoniellaceae; genus Phaeomoniella; species Phaeomoniella chlamydospora. Next base: position 118,972 of record LCWF01000109.1, on the reverse strand, counting down.
GTGGAAGTTCCAGATGGACCAGAAACCTCGCTAGAGCCTCTCGGTGTCGCGAAGATGTTAAAGAAGGTTGTTGAGAAAGAAGACAGGAATCTGGTTATCCTAGGGAAGCAGGCGATCGATGATGACAGTGGTCAGACAGGGCAGATGCTGGCTGCTTTACTCAATTGGCCACAAGCTACACAAGCCTCCAAGGTCGAAATTTCGGAGGACCTGTCATCAGTGACCGTAACGAAGGAAGTTGATGGAGGCGTTGAGACCGTGAAGGCTTCTCTACCAATGATCATAACAACAGATCTACGATTGAACGAGCCACGTTACGCTAGTTTGCCAAACATAATGAAGGCAAAGAAGAAGAAGTTGGAAAAGGTTACATTAAAGGATCTCGGCATTGAGGAGGCAGGAAAGACACGGCTGAAAACTTTGAAGGTAGAAGAACCTCCTCCAAGAAAGGGCGGCGGCAAGGTGGAAGATGTCGATGGAATGATAAGTAAGCTCAAGGAGCTAGGTGCCTTGTAGACCCAAATAGATATCTGGCGCAGCTAAAATTTTTGGTCATGAGCATAAATAATTGTATACCGTTGTATCCTGTGCAGCACAAGACATCTGCCTGAATCGAAATGTATCCTTCCTGTAACGCCTGATCTTCATGCCCATTTAAAACCTTGCCAATTGATTACCGTGCTACTATACAGCATGCAATCCCCCACGATTAGGGCCGTATCTACCTCATTCCACTTGAGGAAGTAGGGTAGACTCAAAAATCATCTCGAAACCATCTCGAAGCGTTAAAGCAGAATTATCAATCAGCTTTCGCACCTCCGCTGCTCAAAAGACCTTCCTTTCCATCAAGATGAAAATACCCATTTTTACCACCAAACAAATTGCCGAGGAAGCTGCCTCCGGTACTTGTTGTTTTCTCTCCGAGAATTCCATTGCTGGCATGTCCACGATGCTTTCGCTCTGGGTCATATTGCAATAATTTCCTCCTGAAGTACAACAAACCTACAATGACGGAGATGACGAGGGTTATGATGGCAATGATTTTGTGGCGCGAGATGAAGTTCTTAATTTGAAAGAAGAAGTTTTCGATGGCTCCAATTGTGGATTTGGCGCGAAGCTTTGGTGGGCTAGAGATAACCTTGGGAATGGTCTCAAGGATCGATGTGCGTGATGGTGTAATAAAGGCACCGGATTCTGTGGTATCCCAGTAACGGCGGTTCTGTGCAGGTTCATTAGCATTTCCGGGGTTGTTCACCGACTTCGACTTACATCTTGATCATTGATGATGACCCGTTCTCCTTTCTGGACATCAATGCCGAACGTGGTTTTGAGCCACCGTTCCCAGAAATCAGCGTCAACCCATGCGAAGCGAACTTGTTTTCTGTCATCTTCCCGGATTGTGATACGTCGACTCTTGGCTTGTCTCAGAGCTCGTTGGTCGTTTCGGTCGTCTGCTTCTTCAATTCTTAATTGCTTAGCATCTCGGAGTTCCTGTCTCTCCAATTGAAACAGCTGTGTCTGCTTGTCCATCCACTCTAGGGCAGCATTCTTCAATTCTCGTTTGCCCTGCTTGAACTCATCAGGTCTTGAATGTGTCAAGGCACCGAGAACGACATAATGCCCATCCATAATCTCTCTGGCGTTTGATGCTGTAAGTTCAGGAACAATCGGGAGCCAAACAGATTGCATCCAGGTCAAAACTTGACGGAAGTCTCGCATCTCAGATGGAGCAAGACCTGTGTAATAGGTTGGTCTTCCATCTCGAGATACCAGTAATCGCGGCCATGTAGATATCTTGAACCTGTCAGCCAGTACAGCAGAATTAGTCTTGACGATCTTAGCATGACCGATAAGGCTGAGCGTCAGTCTATCAAGAGCGGCGAAATCCTCAGATGTGGTTGCATGGTCATAGAAGTACAGGAAGATGACTTCCTCTGTCTCTTCCATCTCCTTGAACTGCGCAGCGTCAACATCTTTCACATCCGAATCCATGGCGCTTCTTGAATACTTAAGTAGATCGCCGAGACCGCGCAGACCTTCGTATTCAACACGTTCACCTCCTCGCAGGAAGTACATTGTTGGGAAACCCTTTATTTTGGCGTCCTTGCAAAGTCTTGGTTCAGCATCACAGTTGACTTCCCCAACGTTCAATTCGCCTTTAAGTTCTTTGGCCAATTGGTCCCAGGTGGGAGCCAAAGCCTGACAATGAGCACACCATGGAGCATAGAATTTTATGAACCATGGTTCCTCGGTAGTGGTGACAAGCTTTTGGAATGATTCCGCTGTCAACGAAACCGAGGTACCTTGCTGGTTTGGAGTTGGACCTGTTTTCTCCTTTTTGGGAGGTGCAGACTTTGGCGCCTCAAGCTTTTCTTCAGCGCCAGTGGCTTGCTCTGCAATTTTCTCCATATGCTTCTCAGCAGCGGCTACGCCACCCGCAGCGTCTTTGTCCTTTGCGAGTGGGTTGTCCGGAGGAACATCGGTCTCGACACTGGTCGCACCGGCTTCGGGAAGTTTTGGTCCATCCTTTGGTCGGGAGCCTGGTCGAATGCCTTCAAGTTTCTCCTCGACAAAATGGCTAATTTCTTGAAGATTCTTCTTTCCTGTAAACTTCTCGACAAGCACGCCGTCCTTATACAGAAGGAAGGTAGGCCATGCTTTTACATCGTGCTTCTCGCAGATTTCGCCGTACGCGATACAATTTAGCGAACCAAAATGGAAATCGTAAAAATTGTCGAAACTGTTCAATGAGGATTCGGTGCTCTGTTCGGCCTTGGTTTGGGATTGTATAGGAGAGGAAGTCTGCACGCCATTAGTTGGAAAGTCGCAATGATGTGTCCATAGATACGCAGACATACATAATAGAACTCATAGAGGGTCTGCCATGTTGGAGCTATCGCCGCGCAATGTCCACAGTATGGTGAATAATGCTTGACAAACCTAGAGATATGTCAGTGATGGCATGATCAGCATGCCGAGTCTCTCATACCACCAGCCCTCCTTCACTGTTTCATCCCATTTATCGCCTTCAATGTCGAGCATCGGTGGCACCTTAATGCCATTGAACACTGTTGAGCTATCATCGGAGGTATCATCGGCAGCGCTCAGTGCACTTGTGGATTTGTCAACGGCCGGCTTCCCAATCGCTTCTTCGACGGATAATGCCGAGCCTTCCTCCTGAGGCGCTGCGAAGCCTGGTACGGCGAGGACACTCGCGAAGGTCCACAAAAGAAGTGTCGATTTCATGACTCAATTCAGGGCTCAGAGCCCGTTTATTGTTGCGATATTAATGAAGTGATCGAAGTCCTAGTATCTTTGTCGAATACTAAATGCATATGCTAGTAACCGTGGTGTTGACACTTATTGATAGCTCCCTGTTGTTAAGTTTCGGCCAAAAATTTGTGCCGAACAATGGGAAGAGGAAGCCTATATCGGTTACGCAAAGCGAATGACTGGACTCGGAGTCCTTGTTGGCCTCAAAACACAGGATGAAGGAAATATCGAACTGGGACTGAAACGTGTTGATGATCGCCCCTGGTGGACGCAACTCTAGCCTCAACTTCTCCGTTGTCCTAAAGTCGATGATTTTGCTTGGCACGGCCTTTTCCGCAGAGGCGCATATCCAATGCTCGACACCATTGAATATAGCAAAAGCTTTATTCATTCCTCGCTGCCATCAGTCACGCAATACTCCTAGCTTTCATATCGCAGCTGCTGATGGGCTTATAGTCTAAACGTCTTGAAGTCCGCAACAAGATAATCTGTGAAGATGAGGTCGACCTTCCGCCTCCTGGCAAAGGTCAAAGCAGGCCGATACCTCGAACCCAACACGCCTACTGGCTTGACCGGCTTATTCACTCATCCGTCACCTCGCCCGCATCTCATAGTACTCTACAATCAGACCCTCGCCAAGCTGAAGCAATTCCCTGAATCTTCCGTCTACCGTCAATCCGCCGAAGCTCTCACGAAACACCGTCTAAAAATCATCTCAGAGACCAAGCCCGCTGGCTATGAAGAATGGCTAGCAAAGGTCAAAAAGGTTGTCGAGAAGGATGCTGCATCCTACGAGCACTTGAAACAGCCAGATGGCTCATACGCCCCCAAATACAGACTCGCTGATTACAGGGTTGAGTGGGATGGAGAGAAAAAAGTGAGATTGGCAGAAGGTCCACAGACATCGGCAGAACTGGCAAAGAAGGCAGAGAGATTTGTGGAAGCAGAAAACTCCTCCGTGGATGTGGGAAAAGAGCAGTTGGAAGTTGAACCTCCTTTGGACGCAGACCAGTACGTTAACACCCCGATATCCAAGTTATCTCGGTGTACTGCTATTACAGAATTTGGACTAACATTAATCTCAGAATTTCCGAAATCGAATCAAAGATTGGTGCTGGTCTCATTGAGGAGGTCATTCAAGTTGCAGAAGGAGAATTGGAATTAGTTGATGAGATGCTGAAATCGAAAGTGTAAGTCTTCCATCCCACAGTGATTATCTTCCAGCCATTTAGCAATGTCGTGATTTGTATCATAAATCTAACACCTCTATTAGATGGGAACCCCTAGAAGAGAAGGCACCAGAAGGCCAATGGAGCTATTTTGAACGAGGCACTCATACAGCAACACCAGGAGGTGCACCTGGTCCCAAGACGCAATGAATTTTACCTGTGGTTTAGAGATAATCTTTGGGTCGAGTGTATGTGTACATATAGCTTTTGAGCAGAAATTGACTATGCCACAATTTCAATCATTGCTTCGAGAAACCAAGACTACTAATTTGACTCCTTCTATTCTATGCTTTCATCCAGAGACAGGGTCCTCCAAATTCTTCCTCATATCAACGTTACAGCCAAGTATCCTGTAGATGTTGCGCTCAAGAAAGCGACCGTTGCGATTGTTTAAAAAGGATTGTCCTCTGGTGCAATCTCCCTGACCCAATAGTCACCGAAGATTGGGACCTTGGACAAAATGTCTTTTCGCACTCTTGGAATCTCGCCGAAGAAGAACAGAGCAAAGGTTCCAGCAGCAACACCGAAGCCGGATGCTATTGTACCACTGCGTTCAAATACGTTAGTCTATGATCAGAAATGGGTACGATGATGAATGCGTTGAAGAGGGCAATTATGCAAGATTCGTGGCAATGTAATGGGTCAGCAGTGCTGATCTCAATCGCAACTAGGTATGAAGTTGAGACAACACGATCGCCATTGCGACAAAGTGTCAAAATGCAGTCGCTCCTTCGATGCTCCCACAGCCACATAGAGGAAACCTCGAAATTCTGAACGTACATCTTGATAGCATCCCTTACTGTCCAGCCTTCAACATTTGGTGCGATCTTGTAACTGCAGGGAAAAGTGAAATTAGCTCCTGAATGGTCTCGTGCCACTTCGAAAATATCAATTGCTGGGGGTCGAGTGGAGACTGAGGGCGGTCGACGTACGCAGGTCCGTAAGGCGATTTGTATGAGCTTTGAAATCTCTGATATGCCTCTTTCGATGTTGACCTTAATCCCGAAGCGTATCGGCGCTGAGTCTGTTGAAATCCAGATCGCGTTGCCCGAAGGCCGAGGGTGTGCAAACGAGCAGACTGTCGATGGACATCAAATTAGAACTTCTTCAAGACATCGTGGATTAAAATTTGGAGCCAGGACTTACCATGATGCGCAACTTGGTAGAGCTGCAGCGACGCTTATGCGAGGTGAGACTTCTAGAGAGCAAGGTAGGTTTTAGAAGATGTTCGACCAATGTTCCGAGCACATCCCAATGGAACGACGATGAGCTCGAAAAAGGCTTGGCATACGCTAATCCGCATTCAGATTTACATGCCAAATTCACGGCTCCTGTATGGTCCTCCAACGGATATACATCGATTTCGAGACCTACTGAATACTAAAAGATACTGTGCTTGTGTCTTCTTGACTTAGCTTTGATATTAACTTCGTTTATTTGTATTTCTGTAATAATCGATTCCATGTCTAAGCTTATGCCACAATGGGGCTGTATTCTTGTACACTCTATCATAATGGTAACCTTTTCTTTGCTGCACCGAGTACAGACCGATTTTGATGGAACCTCTCCACGATTTTAGACGTGCGCCAGCCAGTTCATGATCACCAGCATAAGATTGGTATGTTTTCGTAAAAGCATTCGCCAAGGAAATGGAACCAGACATACTGAACTCCAACGTCAACAGTAAAAACAGCTGCAACAGATGGAGTAGCTGGGATGCAGTAGACCGATCCTTTCTCTGTAAACACCAAAAATGCAATAGAAGAACGATGGAAACAGAACAAAAAGCCAACCACCGGTACTCATGTAAATGCAGCACCTGGACTCCAACGAAATAGGCCGCCGTCGATCGCAGCCCCCAAGGAGCTATAGACACGTGGAAAACAGTCTTCTTGTGTATTCATTCGTGGCAACACGCGATGTCTCAACCGGGGCCAGCTTGGCGTTGCTGCGCTGCGCCCGAACCAGTGAAATGTACCACCAGTCCAATGGAGCCATATGTCACAGCTGTCTTCGGTCGGACGACAATGCAACTTACTTAGCTGGCTGAGACTGGCCTACATGTCGTTTAGTTATCGGTTTGGCGCCGGAGCGCGTGGTAGCGCCTTACCATCTGATCCCATACTGTTTGGCATGTAGTATGGGTTGCTTTGCGCACCGTGAGCATCGGGTTTGACGTCCGAGTGTGCATGCATCGATTCGTAGCCTGGAGCAATCGACGAGGGAAACATGGTGTTCATGTATCCGCTGTTATCGTTTGATGGGAACATTGCATGCCACTCTTCACCCGGGTGATGTCCTTGGGAGGTCATACCAGCTCGCTTCTCATCAGCATGGCTTGCGTTTACCGCGAAATGATCAGGTGATGCAGTCGATTGGTACAACATGGGGTTATGCTTCGCATTCGAGAATTGATTCCAGCCACCTGTATTGCCGCTTGGGTGAAATTGTTCGGTTGATGCAGCACGATGCATGTCGCCAGAAGCGGTGCCAGCCATAGAATAAGGTATTGACTGTCCCTCAGAATAGTTTGGAGCATTGGAAATCGAAGAGCTCGTGTTCGGGTACGAAGGATTCACACCGCTGTTTGGCGTGTTTGCCCCACTGTTTCCAGCTACTGCGGCGGCGGCGGCGACTTCTGCTGCAGCCTTCCGTTGAGCAGCTTGATGCTTCTTGACGTGTGCGGCCGGGTTTGACAGATGGCTCGCACCGGTTGGGTTCCCTCTACGAACTGAACATTTCTGGAAATGACGCTTCAAGATATCGCTGCGGGAGAAGGTATCCTTGCACAAGACACACATGTACGGACGATCACCAGTGTCTGTGGAACTGTTAGAAGCGGAAGACCATTGTTCAAAGGATTACTCACGTCGTAGGAGGTGGCGCTTCAAATGCTTGGCATGAAGGTATGTTTTGTTACAATTGGGGCATGGGAATTTCCCATCAGCATCCTTCGGAGGAATCGCGTTCTTCGCGGTTCCATTCGCACCATTTGGTACAGCACCAGGTCGCCCAGGAGCGCTTGGAAGAATGCCTCTTCTACCTTGAGAGCCCACAACATGAGTAGGCTGATACTTGGAGGTATCAGGAGGCGCCAATCCTTCACTTCCAGGCCATCCAGCTCTGCCATCTGGTGGTCCGTAACCTGGTGCGCCTGTGGGATTACTATCACGTGGAGGTGCTGGAGCGATGCGCTGTGGGTAAGAGCCAGCCACGCTTGATGGAGGAGTATAGGTGTGGGATGGCTGATACTGTTGACCGGGCTGCGGGAGGAGGTTCGAGCCTTGAACACCTTGAGGTGGTGGTGGTTGTTGTTGTTGTTGTTGTTGTTGAGGCATGGAGTATCGATCAGACCCATAGGGCGCGGCCGAAGATGGAGGATAACGCGGTGGTTCCGGTCGATAATGTTGAGACATGTAGCCACCAGGCTGGTGGGATTGGTGTGCCTGAATGGGTGGCAGCTGGGGTTGAGATGTCTGATACGACATTGGATAGGCATTCATGTTCGGATAGGCAGGCGATCCTTGAGGCATGCCTGACGAAGGCGTCCTCGACAGCGGCTGTCTGACAGAAGGGTCCATGGTTGATCCTCCAAGAGCTACCGGTTGCTAACTTTTCCTAACCGTTCTCGGGATGTCGCGAGCATGCGGTCTCGAAGCGTCAATTGAAGTTCTTGACGTTTCCTTTCGAGGCGCGTTGTCTTTGGTACAGTGGACACAAACGACGTGCAGTACCACGATCCAGGTACGGCTTGTGGCGGCAAGGTTAACGGTGGGAAAAAACTGGGACGACTGGTGGTCCACAGAAGGAAGTTTTGAGTTGACCAGGAAAAGTCGTTACTGGAGGTGAGCGTGGATGGGATTGAAGAAGGATGATCTCCACAGTGCAGACGATGAACAGAAGAAGTAAGAAAGAGTCTGCAAGATCCCCCACTACCGACAGATCAAGGGGAGAAGCATAAAACGAAGGCACAAGCTTTGGGGTGGTGGCAGATTTGGGGATGGGATGGGTTGAATGGATGGGATGGGATGGATGGATGGGACGATGGGATGAGGGTCTTGCGAGGCTCTTATGAAAGATCCACCCGTCAACTGGCTACGACCCACTATGACCGTAGATCCGGCAAAAGCCCGTGGCTAAAGCGACACAACAAAGAAAAGGCGCGTCGACTTCGGTAGTACAGTACCTGAATCAGCAAGGTTTGCAGGGAGAAATGCTGGTAAATTATGAACCGGGCCAAGAGCTGGAAGCCGCGCAATACCGACTTCACTAAGACCAGGACGAGAAGATACTTGGCTACCACCGGAGTCGTAGTCGTAGTCGTAGTCGCAGTGGCGGTAGTGGGCAGTAGTAGGTCGAGTATGGTATGGTATTGGTATGTGATGTGGAGGGAATTGGATTAGGAGGGATCCAACAACCTTTCTTTTTTCCCTCTAGTGGAGCAGCTTGGTTGTTTTGAGCAAATCGGATGGGCAGAGATGGTCGCGTTTGCAACTGAGGATTTGTCGGTGCGTGGAGGAACAGATTGGGTTCGTGTCGACAAGACGGGGTCTGCAACGAGATCTGTTGGATGTGTATTTGTACCGTCTGACCGCGCGATGTCACTTGTACCAAACTTCAGATGAATCAATTTGGTGGGCAGAAAGGTGGTAGGGAGGGAAGGAAGAGAGGAGGGTGAAGAAGGGTTGGATCGATGATGGAAGAGGGTGATAACTTTTTCTTCCTTCCTTTCCTTGCCCTTCCTGCTGTTCTGTTTCTGGGAGATTTGAGCTTGAGTCGGGATTTGGCCCTGGTTGCAAATCTGTTGACGACACGTCGGAAGTAACGCCGAACCTTGACCGATGACGGCAAAAAAAAAACCTATTATGCTCAAAGGGAAAAAAATAATCCTTTGGGATGGACAAAAGGATGTGGTGTGCTCAGACTCTGTTCTCAGTTCTCTGCTCCGGCAAAAGGCACCTTTTGGGTTTGACACGGGGTAATTGCAATCAAAGAAAAGTCAAGGCAAAAACCCAAAATTTCAAAAATTCGTATCATGGGAGAAATAAGGGCTGGTGACTATGTCCGTGAACTTTCGCTAGTCAGTTGGGCCAAGACAAGTCGACGGTCGATGAATGCGATCTTCACACACAAGAAGGTCCAGAAAAGTTGGCGGGTAACGTGATTGATGGATGGGCGTCTACGTTCCTTTCTCGGCGTTCCCGTATCAGTTGTGCTCAGGGTGCCTACTCTGTATAGTACTGTACCATGGTACTGTACCAGGGAGGGTACATACTACATAGTACGTACGGATGTCATTATGTACATAGTAGTAGTAGATCAGATCAGACCAAGGACAAGACAGGACAGACAACAAAGTAATTACATAGTAGGTATACGGTTGCGTGAATACGATTTGCGGACAGGGGTTCGAGTTTGAAGGGGCTGCGTACGGAGGGAGCGAACAAGCGAGGCGAGGAATGGACAAAAAGATGATGTTGTTTCTTCGGCCAAACTCTGATAGACGCGGTCAGACTAGGAGCATGGAATCAGCCTACGTGGTTCTGATCCAAAGGACTACCTTGATAGCCCCATCGCGTACGGTACCAGAGTAGGTAGGTAGGCCAAAACAAGGCATTCTGTCGGGTTTGATTACACCACCTTATTTGACCTACACAATACATAGTGCATTACAAGGGTACGTACATTCATCTACCGTGCATTTACCGTACATCTGGCAAGGGACGTGGCTTGAGACCTGTCAGTTAACACATGTTGTTGTGCGATATAGTTATCTTCCTTCTTATAGCGGAAGGCTTTCCAAGTAAGAACTGGCCACTTTATGCGTCCTAGTCATTTTCATCTTCCCCTGTCCAGGGGAGGAGGGAAATGCTGCTTACTGGCCCGTGAGGCAAGGCTTGCTTTAGGCAATACACTTCAATAAGATGGTGGGAAGCAGAGAGACGACGAACAGACACCAGGTCGTTAACGGCCAGATGGCAGAGTGCGTACCAGACTCTGTAGGCTATGACAGTATGGAAAAGGCGGCGGCCATCCGGACGGAGAAGCGAATGACCAAAATGAAAGCGTAGTCAACCCGGCCCAGGTGCAAACAAGGTGCAGCGCCTGTTGCAACCTTTCCACCGTAAAGCGCCAGACGCGCAAGCCTGCAGGCCATCAGAGATTGGCTGGTCGATCATTAATCATGAGACAGGACTTAGGCGGCTAGGGAGCAGGATGGTAAGCGAATCCTTGGTGCTCAATTGGCCGGTTTAGGCTGGCTTGTGCGGCGATTTTATCGCTTCTGGTTTTGACTTCGACAGGGGTCGTCATCGGTCAGAACTAGGGGCATTAGTGATGAGCGGCATGGTAGGAGAGCTTTACGCCGAAGGAACTTTCACCGAAGATACGATAGGAGGTATTGTACGGCCGCTCAGCATTGCTACTATTGTTGCCGCAGATGCGGTTACAAGAGCCAGAGCCAGAGCCAGGACAACAGGCATATTCAAGATTGCTGTACATACATTCGTAGGAAAGCATCGGAAACCATGTAGTCGAAGCATTAGGGATTAAAATATACTCAGAGTAGGAATGGCATTCGTCACTAGCCAAAGCCAGGTATTTGAGCGTAAAATTTAACTTCGTCAAGGATTTTCGGCGGATGTATACTTCCTTCAAGCAACATGGTTGGCCAAGTGAGCGCCGACAGGAAGAAGTAGCACGCAGGCATGTGATGGCTAAATGCCAATGATGTGAGCAAATCTCAGCACACCCATTGTGATCGCTGGGGGTGTTCTGACCGATACATCTTGACCTATGAAAAATTGCAGCTCTTATGTACTCCTAAGTTCTTTTGGTTGGCGTTGGGTAGACGGACAGCGTTGCTTCTTTGTATCATCTTCAAACGACTGTGCCACACACGTCGAGGCCTTCACCATATAATTGATTACAGTCATCACTTCCGCTGTCGTGGGCTTACAGATATACCCCCAAAATCTAGGGGAAACAAGCGGAGCAGATGCTTGTCCCTCCCGGGCGCTTACAGAGGACCACAGTAATCCGCGAAGACTAGGCTTGGAGTGCCCCGAAATCCTGGGTACTGGGTGACTGGCGGGTTGTGCCCGTAGCATATACGCACACACCGTAGAAAAGCTGTGCCGGGGCTTGTACCTTGGTACATCGGGGCATGTCACTACCGAAGAGTAACCTATCGCCTCGCACTCCAGGGATGCTTTAGTGGGCCTCCCGCCCTTCGATGGCAGCCCACGAGCAAACCCTCCAGGGGGTATGGATCACTGTTTAGGGGCTCCTCCCAGGGCTTTCCCGAACGAACCTTTCGGATGCTCGATCTCTATCATCCACTATCAATGACTCCATTTCGCTGGAAGTGGTAAGACCTCGGAAGCAGGTTCCATGATGGAGCTGTACATCTCGAAAACGGTCCCTGAAGCTGTATGAAGTGGTAGCAAAGGTCAAGTCGTAGCGCTCAGAGAGAAGACTCCTGATTCAAGGCAGATTTCTTCAGCGAGCAAGCTTGCGTGGCTTGTCGCTTTGTTGATCAACAATAAGAGCGAATCGGAAAGCAGCGTCGGCAGTTGGCCAAGTAGAGTTTTCAACTGGTATGGAATAATGATCGTGATGTGCAGTAGCCCTTGATTTGTTTCAGACTGCCAATTTCCCTTGAAGGGTATAGACTGCAAGAAAGATACCGTCCTTGCCGTATTTTGCTACTGTTGGATATAGCGTGGTCCCGGTTTCTTGCAAGCGCCTTTGCGTCTATGAGGCGGACACTCTTGGCGTTGAATCTAACGAAGACGGTTTTGCCGAAAGATGCCGCAAGCAGTAGAGGATCTTCTTTATGACCCGACGATTGTACGGGGTACTCAGAGTATGCTCCCCTGGGGTTTGAACAGAGCGATGACGGCGCATTGCTCATGCAAAAGCCATGCAGTCAGAATAACAGTGCAATCAGAATTGTCAGGCTGCAACTGAATCTCCAGGTGTCAGATTATGATCATGCCCAACCGTATCCCTTGAGCCATAGCAATGCGCACAGCACTAAAGGCCGATCGTGCAGGAGAATTAAGGAAGGGCGGCCCAAAAAAAACATCATCTGAATAATTAGTCAACGTACTAATCTCGTACGAATCCTGGCTAAACGGCTTGAAGACACGAGTCATGAAGGAAAGTAGTGGGGGATGATGGCTGTCTATTACTGTAAACTTCAATCTTTTGGCGCGGATAAGTCTCAGTCATGGTATACATTCTTCCAGGAAATACCGGAGATCCCTTACATCAGGCGGAATTTTGAGCTCTTCTCGAACATTTCGTTCCCATGTCTGCGAGTAAGGGAGTCCACTATTCGCAAGGGCAGCACCCCGTCACTGCAAAACAGCAAGGGTTGTCTGCTTTGGTAACAATGCGTGGCAGAATGGAATTGACGAGCTCCACTGGAATGCTGTCAGAAAATCCAGGATGAATAGGTAATTTCAACCACACGCCGGTCCATGGTTTGAAACAGAGCATAGGAGGATGACGCGTGGCATGCAGATACCAGGCGAGTAATCTTTTGTTTGAGCAGATCTCTCTTGATGCTCACTCCCCTGGAAGTCTCGTAGGCGCGGTCGAGTAACCTCAGGTACTAACTATTACGTAGAAAGACTTCGGAGCCAATTCTGCACCTTGCTGAAAGAGCGGGCAAAGTGCAGACCTCTGCTACGGCAAGTTCCAGTGTACCTACAATCTCACATAGTAATTAGTCACGCTGGCACAAGACACGCTGTGTCCTCACACCTGTTTTCTAAGCACTCATCGCTTGAATAGAAGCCGAGGACCACATCTCGCGAATGTCATACTCCAAGCACAGCGTATTGCAACCAACCAGGTCGCTTTACAGAGAACCATGGTTGCCTCGTGGCTTGTGGACCTTTTCCGGCCCACTGCACTAACAGTCCCGTGCGACGTACAGGGGTAGGTACTCTGTCGACTCAGAGTACTCTGTATATTACTATGGTCCATAGTAAAAGGTTCTGTGGATGCTTTAGCGAATATCAACCTCGATCTTCGAATCCTCGGGGTACTATACGAAACGATGCCCTGCAAAATTCACCAAGCTTTGTCTTGAGGATGGCGTAGAGCACATGAAGGGAAGTACTTTGTGTAGAACGTGACGCTGCGGCACTGGCATTCTGTAACCTCCTTGTGTCGAACGAGCGTTCATTGTCCCGAAAGAAGACTAGCATGACACTGTGTTGCATGGGTGGACTGCTACTATGTATCTCAACCCCTGTCTCTGTTTAGCTGCCTACCCAGTAAATAACCATTGACCGCCAGATCGGTAGACACCCTAACCTGAAATCATGAGAGGTGACGTGAGCCATCAAATCATTCGATGAATAAACACAACTTGTAACGCTTTGTCCCTTGGCAGTTGCTGCAGCCCACCGTACGCCCAGGAGTTACATGCCCTCCAACACTATCGAAACCAGGGTAAGGGGGTGGCTACAACGATCATTGGTCGTCAGCCACATCCTGTAACACTGTGGACGACGAAGTCCAGGAAAGACCTTACTGGGGAATTTGAGTCGCAACAACACGCCGCTCAGGCTTCTATGATCGCGGCATTGAATTACTGTTTGACGATGGCTGCGCCAAGTTGCCGGTAGGCCGTCATCATTCGTTGGCCTGTCAGATGCCAAAGTCTTGACATGGCAAAGTTTGGTTTAGTGAAACATCCTGCACTCTGCAAATCTCAAGCAGCTGGGCGCGTGGGGTACTCGTTCAAATGAGCCGACGATATCAACCGATGAGTTCACGATTGTTACCGCTCATTTCAACTACTGTGCCCAGGTAAAATTCTCAGCCATAGAGCAAACAGGCCGAAGTATGAATCTCATAGCATGGCGGCGAGAGGCGCACATCTTCTGGCTAACATATTTCACGGTAGCTGTCATAGTTGTCCTATTGTACAAAACTGCCGGCAAAGATATGCCTTACAACAGCGCGAGCATATGGCCAAGTCCGACAATGTATAGGCCAGAAAACATTGGGGGACAATTGAACGACGACAGCAATGTCGCAAGAGGCCTGGGCAATCAGATATACAAAATGAATGCTCATACCAAGTGAAGTGATCAAATCTCTGGCAATACCTTTGTTACAAACCATCACTAAGGTACAAGACGCGACCTGGAGTACCACCAGAGGGTAATGATTTTTCTTGGGTTGGCTTTAATTACATCATTCCTTGTACTCCCATCATCACGAGAGTTTATTGGCCTCGGACGTTTTTCGAAGAGGAAAACAGATCTCGATACGAGCGAATCCTATTTCATTATTTATCAGTGTTAGGAGTAGCGTTTGCTTTTCAGCTGAGATAGCCTGCCGATGAGGTTATTTGAAGTAGTGGCAATATTCGTTGGGATCGATCGGACTTCATACTGATGTATCCAGTCGAGAAGGTTTCTCTCAGGAGCAGTCATCAAGCAGCAGCAGACATGGTCGTCACAACGCTAACAAAGTTCCTGCGTGTGTCATTTCGAATGCTCCATTCCTCCGCCAGTCCCTGGTTGAGGTTGTGACTTTATCGACAGTCACATTGCCATATCAAAGTGTGTTACAGGCCAAAGTGCCTCTATAGCAGAGGATTGTTGTTTGAAAGCGCTTCGCCATGCTTTCACAAGATTTCTGTGAAGAGGATCCTCAGTCGCTCGCAGAGTGGTTAGTTCTCCGGCAACAAGAGGGGGAAAGAAGCCATGCCACGGTGCGTCGAGGATGTGCTGCTCGTAAAGTCTCATGATTTGGTCGAGTAACTAGTCCAAGCTTGAGTGGGACCTCTTCATCATGAACAGGTTCTGGGTTACTTGTTGAAGGACCCAAATCTTGTCGTATCACTTGATATGCCTATGTGATTTGTTCTCATGTTCCACGTCTATTATATTCGCAGGTAGCATCACACAAGGAATACTCACGCATTTCAGTTGTAGGGACCCGGTTGTGTGCCCATTGAACTTGACGTATGATTAAGGTCTTGGGGAGATCACCTGGTGAGGGTTGTTTGGGAGTGCAAATGGTCTTTTAATGTATGTAGTTATCTATTCTTGCAAGGCCAACCTCGACTGCAGTATCAAGTCTTCTTCGAGTTTAATCTACTCCGTATAGGAACCCGAATGTTGAGTTTCATACACGTTCATTGGGCCGTAGGTGCGTCCTCTATACAGCTTTGACACAAGATCGTTCCTTTCCGACACTATCGTCCCATAGATAGAACATCTCTTCTGCACTCCATAGTAGAAGAATTGATATCCACCGAATAAACTGCAGTACAGCTGAACTTTGCGCTGTCTTCGACTCCACCTTTCTATCTTTCTTCCTGTATATCATTTCTCTCCACCCTCAACCAATATCCACAACGCCACCGCCTCCACGAGAAAGCATCGCTGGCTCTCTCTTCACTCCACACGCACTCCACTCATCCGCAATAGAGGCTCTCCCCCACAGGTCACTCTATCCGACCCGATACTTGGGCACCACGCCGCACAGTGAGTAACTGCAATACTCCACAACAACTCCACAAACCTCCATCCCAGATCTGACCTCCACCTTTCAGCCCTTTCTCGATCAACTCCACTCTGGGGAAACCTTGTCGAAGGCCACCGAAGCCCACCTCACCGTTCGCCTATCACGGAAGAAGTGGATACTGGGACGTATCGCTGATCCACGGGCTCCATCATCACCTATCTAGAAGATCCGAACCTATGTTGCTGCGAGGATGTTCTGCGGTCCACTCTACCTTGACCATCTCAGGGAGTGCAGGGTCTTTTCCTACGTCACTTAGTCTTAGACTTTGGAGCTGCAAAATTTCCAAACAATGACGTTGGCCGTCAACACTCATACTTCCATGTATGGATCATCTAGACTGTTGTGGTTAGGCTTCACCCACCGCATCGACGAGCCAAACGGCCGAGCACCTGCCGCGAACTGCCAAGCGCATTCCCTATCGAGATGGGTCTCACAAATCACGAGTTGCTTCTCAGTTTTCACCAGCGGCTGCGCACTTCATCGCTTCAAATCGCAGCGATCTCTATATTGGACTATAGTAGATTTCTCTTGTTCTTTCTCTTTCACTGATTAGCATCGGCGCCGCTGCGGTCCTCCGTTTCGAAGACTGCTACAGGGGTGTTCCCAATTATTCAGTACTGTGTAGCGATTCAAGGTCATCGTGAGCTTCAACCGATGACAACAGGTTGACATGATCGGAAACCTGGCTACGGGTCTTATCTAGACGTGCTTAGCTGTAACGTTGCATCTTGTCTTTGCAGTCTAATACTTTGCTGTCGACAACTCGACTTCGTGGGATACTAGTGACCCACAAGGAAAGACTGCTTTGGCTGTTTTTCGAAATCGACCAGCATCGTTTCAGGAGCCGATTTCTCTCGTGATACATTCCAAGTCCTCTTGGGTGGTTCAACTCATCTTCTCTCCATTATCGCTATTCTTCGTTCTTTTCATTTATTTTCTCCTTCTGTCTTCCTCACTCTATTCTCCTTGTCAACTCCCCATTGTCGTCATTATTATCCCAATCTCTTAGAATTTGTCCAAACCAATAGGAAACATGGTGTATACACTAATCCTACCGCATAGGAAGGATCATAAAGGACTGGTAAACTAGATGTGGTGCATGACAAGATGTTAGGTAGAAGCAACGTGGTATGTGGCGTTGTGATGTTTGGGGTTTCATATACTTTGGTGGAATTTGGGATCGTTTGATTCATTGCCACTACCTTTATTCGATAAGAAGTATCTCACAGACGCAGGTACATTCTATGCCCGGATTCTCTATGCATGATAATATTCTGCCCCTCAGACCACCAAGCTCTCCTTTATCATCTAAACCTTGTCCAAGATATCCTTACAACTCGGCCATTCATCCACCTTTCCCTCATCAACACCGGACCATTTCGCCACCCGCGCCACCGCATTCCTCACTGCATCTACCTGGTCTTCCCCTAGACCCAACCGTCTCAACCCCCTCAGATGCCAAATACTCGGTGCTCCATATCCGGTGCAAAGAATGGCGACTAAGACCACAATTTGCGCCTCGACGGAATCCAGAACTGTGAGGTCCGAAAGGAATAGTCCGTAGATTATGCTGCGTTCAACGTATTCCATATCAGCGCGGTGGGAACCCCAGGACGAGAATATGGGGGATAGATTTTGCTGGTAAATGGATTGGATGCGTTCAGTGCCTCTGGTCCAGATCGGACTGTTGGGAGACATATCGTAGTCTTGCCTGCATCAAGGTCCGTTAGATCAGGAACGATGATATATACTTAAGAAATTGGCTATGACGAGTGGTCACACCATTATGATCGAGATGACGAGAGGGAAGCAGGAAAACGAAAGGCAAGCATAGGGATATACTAACAATTGCGGCGAGATAACAGACTCGGTTTGAGCCTTATCGACGTTTCCTTCCGCTTCAGCCAGGGAAATAAAAGCAACGACAACAGGCGGTATGCCGATCAAAGTCCACTCCTTCAAGAGCACATCGCGAAGACGTTTGGATAGCCGTTCCTTTTCCTCCGAGTTTAGACTCCGGGTGAGGTACTTCCACAACGACGCGATCTCCTGCGGCTTTTGACACGCCACAACAGTCGTGGCCTGCACCCGATGCAAGATAGATTATTAGCCTCTTCCGTGATCTTTTTCCAACGGAATTTCTGAAATGATCGGAGTAGACATCGAAACAAAGGGGACATACGACTATAAGATACCACGCATCTTGAGGAAGACTTGATGGAAGACTCTGTTTCGTGGCTTCACAGAGGTCGTCAAAAGAGATATTCCGGTCTGAGCTTGTCACCATGATGGCTGATTGAAGACAGTGCTCACGGTTTTTGGAAAGTTCGGTAGAGCCAGATTAGTACTGTATTCCGTGCAGATCTAATTATAGTTATATTCAGAGGAATGTTCCAATTCCAGTTCACACAGCAGAAAGCAAAAGAAGTTCAATATGGTACGGTATGGTTATTGGTTTGTCTGAGTACCTCACTACGGGGGAAATCCTATATATGTACAGTACCATCCTTTGCACTTTCACAACAGCTCCCGAAACAGCTTTTATTACAGTAGTATTATTATTATCATCATCAGTAGAGAAACCCTCGTAAACCCTTTTTTTTCTCAAATCAATTACGACGCCGATCGTGCTATCCATCTATCCTTTTCTCCTTCCAATCATAAACATCCTTAACAAGTCGCGCTCTGTAATGTAATTGTAATCAATGTCCTACTCCATAGCGGTCAATCATGGTACGCCTTATTGTAACCCGTACAAGACAGTTCCGATATCGTGCTACTGTGCGGCAGGCAGCACTAGTATCCCACGAAGAACAGTGCTCACCTCAGCTCAGCATCACAACGTCCAACAAGATCTTCGGACACAGTGGCTACGATTCGGAACGTAATTGTTACTGATGATCTATAGAATATGATCTGTTGACATTAGGAAGTCGTTTGGCCATAGGGGTTTGGTTGCCTTTTTTTTTTTTTTTTTTCTTGGTTCTGAGGCGTGCTACCGAGGACATTGAGAATCGGGTTGGGTCCGAGTAGTAGCTTGCCAGGGAATTAATTAATATATTATAGTAACTACAGGAGCATATAAATCGTATGACTTCAGGTGTTTTATTGATGCATCTATATGTAAGATTGAGCAAAACTCCAGCGGTTGACTATAATGGCCTTTAGCCGCAGAAGGACTTTTTGATGGCTAGGCTAGAAAGATGCCTTCGCCTCGGCGTCGTGAAAAATAGCCGGATGTTGAAATCGTAGCAACGACGGAACGTAGCCTTTAGTCCACATAATCACCATCCCCTGCCAGCCATCTTCTCCGTTGGCTTCAACTCCATGACGCTTCTCCCTACCATTGCTTCGCCAAGGCCTTGACTTACTCTGGCGAGAACACCGGCATCTTTATAATGCG
Organism: Phaeomoniella chlamydospora; assembly: GCA_001006345.1. Classification (NCBI taxonomy): domain Eukaryota; kingdom Fungi; phylum Ascomycota; class Eurotiomycetes; order Phaeomoniellales; family Phaeomoniellaceae; genus Phaeomoniella; species Phaeomoniella chlamydospora. Next base: position 99,508 of record LCWF01000109.1, on the reverse strand, counting down.
TGACGGCCTCAACAATAGCCTTGGCCCTTTTGCTAGCATCGCCTGACTTGAAGATACCACTTCCAACAAAGACGCCGTCACAGCCAAGTTGCATCATGAGTGCAGCGTCGGCGGGTGTGGCAACACCTCCGGCAGCAAAGTTGACCACAGGCAAGCGGCCCAACTTTGCTGTCTCATATAAAAGGTCGTACGGTACTTCGAAATCTCGGGCAAGCTTTCGTAGTGCAGGTATGTTGTCAGAGTTCAGAAGAGATTGGGCCTGAGCGATCTGCCGTGACACTGTGCGTACATGCCTGACAGCCTCCACAACATCGCCTGTCCCTGCTTCACCCTTCGTCCTTATCATAGCTGCTCCCTCGGCCACTCTTCTAAGAGCCTCCCCAAGATTTCGACATCCACAAACAAACGGAACTTTGAAGTGGCTCTTCTCCACGTGGAACTCATCATCCGCAGGTGTGAGGACCTCTGATTCATCAATGTAATCGACACCAATAGACTCTAATATCTGGCACTCAACAAAATGACCGATGCGTGCCTTTGCCATCACGGGAATGGTAACTGCTTCCATGATTTCTTTGATCATCCCTGGATCTGACATGCGAGATACTCCACCCTGAGCTCGAATGTCTGCTGGCACACGCTCCAGTGCCATGACAGCGCAGGCGCCGGCTTCCTCTGCTATCCGAGCCTGACAAGGTAGTTAGCAAGACTCGCTCACCCGAAGATGTCTTTCAAAAACCGGGAAATAGGTTGGTGGGGTGAATCGTCTAGCGAATGCGAAATCACCAGTGAGCTATCTTACCTGCTCTGGGTTGATGACATCCATAATAACACCTCCTTTCAACATCTGCGCCAAGCCTGCCTTCAACTTGAAAGCCTCTACGGGATCTGTAGTCATGTTTGCGGTGCTTGATGGATTTTGCTTAGATGAAATCGTGGAGGAATCGTTCAGAGTCATGGTTTCTCTAGTTTGGCAGATGGGGTAACAATTGGTAATGGTGAATGATTCAAAACAGGAAGAGGCTGACAGAATGAAAGTAGATCGTGGAAATTGCAACAGCTATTCTCGTTGACTCATAGAACATAGATAACGAGCGCATGATACGAGATGCCACCAACGGCGCAAAATCTTCGCCGGAATAACCCACCTCGGTGTTTGCTTGAATCACTCAGCGAATAGGAATTTAACGCCCTCTGCCTATTAATTCACTGCGGGGATAAATCCATTCTCCACATCTGGCCGAGATCGGCGATGAAGAAGAGTGAAGAGAGCAGTTCAATGTTGGTGTCAGGATGTGAAGTATTTGATTTTGGAGTGCGAGATGTATTGAAGATAAGTTTGGAGGTGTTTTTGAAGCCTTTCAATGAGGGTTATATACCTGGTGGCTTTTGCATATCAGCATGGAGTTTTGAGGCTTTGCCAGTTGGCAAGCATTGCCTGTTGATGTTGTTGCGGCAATTCCGGCAAAACGGGCAAATCCAGGTGTTGGCAACAGCCATAATAAGTGCTGTAATACCATAGTACAAACAATGACGATGACTAGCAGACATGCTTCATCACTCTGCCGGCAAGTTCTCGTAGGTGGACAGGTCAGCCTTGCCCAGCTCGAAAGGACTGAGCCTGGGCCCGTCTTTGGCGTGCATATGACCAGAATGCTGGGAAGCCTTGCGTTTGAGTTCGAGAAATGCGTGGTTTCAATGTGACATCAGTCCAGCAAATGGCAAGCTACAGAAGTACAAAATATGATCAAAGAACCTGGAATCCAGGTATGTTCCTGAATCGACGTAATTTCAGCTTTTTTGAATTGCGTTGCTGTAAGGGGCACCGGTTCGATATATTCTCGACCGCTACTGCAGTCAGCATTGGCTTGCATCAACATCTTCGAGCAAGCAGACTCACACATTATCGACCATTATGCAACAAGCGGTACTCGTTAATCGCCACGATATATTACCGGGGGTAACCAGACAAACTCTAGAAATGATCTATGTTTCCTGGCGCTCTCGGACGAAGGAACATCTTCATCTCAAGGAGGACTGCCGGGCATATGATGGCTAATATCATATAAGAATTGTCTATCTCGCACAGTAAGGTACATAGCTGTGGCGACACGAGCCAGTTCACTTACTAAAGAGGCTGTACACTTTTTCTTCGCATGTTTGGACAGTCAGCATCGAGCACTGCATTAAGACGAAGCACCACAACTGACTGCCCATAAATACTAGGGCCAACCGACCTCGACTGTGTCTGAAACCCATGGCTGCTTATTTACCAGAGCTGCTTGTGCATATCCATAGACCCTTCATCAAATCTCCTTGGCGTTGGAGGATTCACATGATGTCCTGTGGCGTGCTGAACGAATACGGATTGAATGGCTTTTCGTACCACTTAAGCACTCTATTGTAAGGGCTGAAATCTATCCCGACGCGCTATATCGGCCGAGACGCTCAATGGACACATGGGAGACTCTGAATAGGGAAGGCATTATGTTCAAGTGATTGGAGCAGGTTATATATTGCCCGGCCATCCCCTCGACATTGAATATCTCTAAGTCAAAATAGAACCCAGACAAGCCAAAAGTGTCGCTTAAAAGAAGGAAATACTGTAAAGATTTTGAGATAGACCTCGTGCGTACATTTCCTCTGCATGTAGACATTGAATTGGCTGACTCCTCCAAGTCCAAGATGCACCCATTCGCCATCTTCACCACATTTATCGGCTTTGTCGCAGCCCAGACCACGACGTTTAGTACCTCGACCACATCTACCAGCAGCACTAGCACTGCCAGTGCCACTGCCGAAGTAGCAGATTCTCCATTTGCCTTCTTCGCTAGTATATTCAATTCAACTGACTGCGAATCGAATGGGTACGCTTATCTCACTGGCGGTTGCAAAAATCACCATATTCCGAAAGGCGGCTCAGTGAAGCTTCAACTCGGAGATGTTGTAGTGGGATATTCTAGACCAAATTGTGCGGGGGTAGTTGTGGTCATTACCACTGCAGCCGACAATCTCACTTGTCAACGGGATTTGCCATCTGCAGTCTACAGCTGGAACAATGTTCTCCCATAGGGTCTGTGTGGGAAATTGGAAGGCTAGGATGCGAGGGGAAATGCTTCTCACTGCTGGATCAATATTCGAGTTGCAGACTTCAGCAGGGTGGTACGAGCCTCCAAGTGTCAGCCGTTGAATATCACAAATCCCAACGCCGTCTTTGCCCAGGCCGGCAAAAGTATCGTGTCATAGTATGCAATTCCTGATATTGTCGAATCAATGTTTCGCGCCTCTTACGATTCGACCGATCATGTAGCTTCTCTTAGGTGTTCACAAGCATCTTCTATGAAACTCCATGTATTCCATAGTTAAACACACAGAAGACGTTTGGTTGAGCTTTCCACCGTCCCACATATTCCGCAGTAGATATGGCCCACATGCGCGACCATTGACATCATATGTTCGACGAGCACCCTTGAGCTTCACCTTCGAACAAATGATCGCAGAACTGACAAGATTCACACCACGTAGACCCCATACCCAACGAACCCCTCCCAGCTCCATCACCGCCATTGTCATCATGCACTTCCGCCTTCCTCCCGCCTTCCATCGCTCTCCCATCTCCGTCCTCACAGCGGTCTCCCGTCCCGCACCACGTCTACCGTCGCGATCAGTTCTCCCTCTTAGCCTCGGCCTGGGCCTAACCTACGCTGTCTTCCCCAAGTCAAACACAATCCGTCTCGATAGTGATCCCAGCGCCCCATTCTCAACCTCCTCATCTTCCAATGGCAAAAAGTCCTATCCCTCATCTTCCTCGGGTGGTGGCCGCAGCGATGGACCACTTGGATTAGATCCGCAGACTGTCAAACAGATAACTACGGGCAGTATATTGGGACTGGTGGCCGGATTGGCTGTTAGTATGTTTAGTCGAACGTTGACAATCTTGGCCGGCGCGAGCATTGTTTTCATTCAGGTAAGAGTGCTGTTCTGGGCTTGACTCAGATGGAGCAGGTCTGAAGGTTTGGAGAGCATTGACTGACGTTGATACTTAGTACCTGGCTAGTAAAGGTATCAGGATTGTTCCCCTCGAGAAGCTACAGAAATACGTCAAAAGTGTGAACATTGCGAAATTGGTGCAGAGCAATCCTGCACTGAAGGTTAGTTTTGGACTCACGTTCATGCTGGCAGCGTTTGGCTATTTTTGAGCTTCTGGGTTGTCAAGGGCGACATTTCATTCATATGGAGCTTGGTCTGTCTGAGGAGATCATTGGGTGAAGGACTGTGATGGGAAGCTCGGCTGGAGAATCGATACGGAAAGGCTGGGGAAGTATGTTTTATTGTTATTCTTATTATCTCAATGATATCCAATGGACTAGGTGATAATACGTACAGAACTATGACTATTGGATTTTATGTTCGTATCTCGTCAACGCTCTACATCCTAAAGAACCAGTCATTATGTTGCCAACACCAGCTCCTCTAGCACCGCTTCACAGTCTTCCTTTGATAAGGGAACTCCAAGAATCTCAGTTCCCGCTCCATCCTTGCGACTGATAATCATTTGGTGGTCATGGAACTCTTTCAATAGTGTTCTAAAACTCATTTCGCTTGAGCAAATGAATTCTTCACTAGCCCTCTCATAGAGGGTGCTGTAAGGAATTCCGACTTCTCCCTCAGAGGATCCTTGCTTATGAGAAGGCCTTCTAGTAATCGCTTCTGCATCTGAGACCTGGTCCTGGTCTTCAATATCTCCCTCGTCGTCTAGAGAAGGGATTCCATCCGCCAAAACTGTGAGAATCTCCGCCAACAGGACCCGGTATAGGTTCTTTGCATTGTCGGGAAGGGACCGCAGGACGAAGCCTACACCCTCCCTCCCTCCCACTCTGTGGCCCTTGCGACCCAGAAGCTCATGGACGTCGTCGACGACGCTTAATTCAGAGGTGTACGGAGCATAGGTGGTACAATCGTGGAACACAAAATTCAACTGGGATCTGAGGGTGCTGTCCCATAAGAGAGGGAAAGTCGGGCTATCTGCTGTCGCGAGGAGAAGGATATGAGGATGAGATGCCAAACGTGCTAGGAATGATTGGGTTGCGTGTCGCCGAAGGGCAGGAGCGTCGACGGAATTTATGAATAGCAGTATGGGGGCAGAAGGGGGGTGGTTTGCAAGATAAGAGAAGATCACATCGATGGTTTCGGACGGTTGTGCTGATAGATTTTTGGGCAGTGAGTCTCCCATGATGGTCTCCGCTAGAAGACTTAAAATAGTTCGAATGGTGGCTTTGGGGGTATATCCATTTGCGATGATTATCGTTGGCGTTGGTCTCCACTTCAAATGTATGTATTCAGCGAACTTGGTGACTAACTTTCTTTTCGAGCCCCAACCGTATAAACATATGCTGAAGCCCTCGACGAATTCAAAATGCCATTGGGGAAACGCTCGGGCGTGTAAGCGTAAAAGATATGCTTTCTCGGCGTCATGTGGATCCTGATAATTCCGTAGTAGATCAAAGTACTCCTCGTGGGTAAGAAGCTTGAGAGAGCCTAGGGTATTGTTCGAAATCTGAGGCGGACCAGATCTATTTTGATAGAAATATCGCTCTTCCGGAGGTATGTTTCCCTCCGGAGTTGGAGACCGACGATTCTTCGCACCTTTAGGTCTGCCTCTGCCTCGTTTGAATGGAGTCTCTGCTACCAGACCATCTTGCTGGGCTTGCTCCTGTCCTGCGACAGCCGAGGCCGTCGCAGCAGCATCACCATCCAGAAGGTCGTCGCCATCATTGAGTATACGCTCTGCTAGTGCATTCTCTCCTTCCCACACCTCTTCGTCCGCATTTTCCAGTAGCGTCTTAGCGCTTTTGCGCTTGGCGGATTGATCTGCTCTTCTCGATTTCGACGGTGTATCATTGGTGGTTTTGGTAGTTTTCTTTGGAGTAGAGAATAATGGCTCGTTCTTCGCTCTTCGCGCAGGGCTGTCATTTTCGTCGAGACTGTTAGCGAAGGCGGCTGCAGTTGTGAAGCCTCGGCTTGACCTTGACTTGCTAGGTGTCACCGTGTCAAAGGGACCATTCGTTGGAGCATCATCGAGGTTCTCCACCACTTGCGCTGTCCGTTGTTTCCTGGGGGTGACACTGATAGTTCGTGAAGCTTCCTCCGATTCATGGGCTTTTCGTTTCATACTGTTGCCTTAATAACAGCAGATCGATGAAGTCACAATTGATACAGAAGCCATAGGTATCTGTCAGAGCCCAGTTAGTGTTGAGAAGGGGCCTCCAATGCTCGTGAAACCAACGAGAGCGACGCGCCCTTGGGATCTCCGCGTCTCCGCAAATTGAGCAATCTGATTGGTTATAGCCCGATATCTCTTAGCACAACGACCTCCACCGATTCTTCTTTGTGACTCAGTTCGTCAATTGATATAGATTCGATATAGATTCGATATAAATGGCTTCGACCTCGAAAATCGAGGTCTGCAGCGCTTGCAGACTTTAAGGTCACTCATCTCACTGACACAGTTGAGTGAATAGTTCGTTTCTTTATTGCTCCTGGATTGCTTATCAAAAAAGTCTTGTGCGATTTCGGAGCTTCTCATTGGAAAGCCTTCCTTCTCCGGTCATCTTCATAACTTCGCCTTGCTGTACCAAAGTTTCAGATCAACATTCAGGATCATGTCTACATCATCAAGGTCCATCTTTCAAAGTCTGAAAAGTCAGGTACGATGTTATTCTGCACCACTCGATGCATCGATACCTGCCTCCAAGCAGAAATACATACCCATATCGGGAACGTATCCGAAAGGTTTCAAGGTATCAGGGACCCATGTCGGAGTCAAGGCATCAAATACCCGTTTTCCGGATCTCGCTTTGATAGCATCAGATACCCCATGTGCCGGAGCAGCTGTCTTCACAACGAACAAATTCCAAGCTGCACCTGTCCGAGTCAGTAGGAAAGTCTTAGAGACAAGGCAGGGTTCAGGGGTTCGGGCCATTGTTATCAACTCCGGTTGTGCCAATGCTGTCACAGGGAAAGGTGGATTAGAAGATGCTGAGGCAATGGGAGCTGAGGTAGATAAGTGCTATAAGGATAAAGATGATGGCAAAGGTGGTCGAAGTATCGTGATGAGTACCGGTGTCATAGGGCAACGGTAAGGAATTTGACTATGAATGTTGCCTGATACTGTTTCTGATGCGACCACAGCCTCCCAATCAAGAAAATTCTGGACAAAATACCCACCGCCTACTCTACCCTCGACTCATCACATAACTCCTGGTTGACTACTGCTCGAGCCATTTGCACAACAGACACCTTTCCAAAGTTGATGTCTACGACCTTTACATTACCATCCACAGGTCCATCAATCACATACTCTCTTGCTGGCATGACAAAAGGAGCCGGTATGATCCATCCAAATATGGCTACACTACTCGGAATCATGTGCACCGACGCTCCCATCACTTCAGCAGCGTTACAATCCATGCTTACATCTGCTGTCACACGCTCATTTAACTCTATCTCCATTGATGGGGACACATCAACCAACGACACTGTCGCCATTCTAGCGAATGGTGCTGCTGCTCCACCCCTTGCACACCCAATCCCAAATGATTCAAGGTCACCAGACTATGCTACCATGTCAACGGTTCTTACTGGCTTCGCACAGTCCCTTTCACAGCTTGTTGTTCGTGATGGCGAGGGTGCAACCAAATTCGTAACTGTCCGGGTCAAGTCTGCACCGACCTACAAAGATGCCCATACAGTAGGATCTGTTATCGCCCGCTCACCACTTGTCAAGACTGCACTATACGGAAAGGATGCCAACTGGGGACGTATCCTCTGTGCGATTGGATATACTCAAGGTCTGTCTCCTGAAGCAGTAGTCCCTGAACGAACCAATGTCAGTTTCGTGCCTGCGAAAAATTCAGCATCGAAAAACGAGGGAATATTGAAATTACTTGTCAACGGAGAGCCTGAGACAGTAGACGAAGAACGAGCGGCTCGACTTTTACAAGATGAAGATCTAGAAATTGAAGTCGACCTGGGAACTGGCAAGGAAGATGCGACGTATTGGTTTTGTGATTTCAGCCATGAGTATGTCACTATCAACGGGGATTACAGGACATGATTAGACTTTTGGAAACAAGAAAAGTTGAAGGTACAATTAATATACGACTTTACATATGTTTAATCAATTGTCTAGTAGGATCTCAAAAGACTTCGCAAAGCCGCTCAATCCTTTATGCAGAATCTATCTGCAATACCTATTCCTCGCTTGTTGCATCTAGAACTTGTAGAAATGACGTCCGTAATTTATGGACCTGCGGCATCCCTGACATTCTTGGACCCATATGCAGACCACCGATTTCTTTACCAGAGGGGTATAATGACCTAACTTGTGTATGCAAAATTTGATCCTCGACAAGCAATCCAAAACTCCCTAACCACAGAATCCGTCTTTTTAATACCACGCAATCTGTACAGAAGATCAGTCATTAAGCCAGGAGTCGCTGAAAGGACTAATACTTACGTCAAGACTTTCTGCACGAAAGCTTGTCTGACAGTACCAGTCACGTTAGCTTGTGCGGAAGATGGCAAAACGTTGGGGTCGTCAATGAGAGTCTTCAAGAGACCTCGTGCTGCGCTATATTTCTTTTCTACGAATCGACGCAAGGGTAGCGAGATGACATCGATTTCTGATCGAGCACATTCTCCGGCTATGAGTTGAAGAATGATGGTGGCAAAATGTGGGATAATGGGCTCGAGAGCTTTATCCCATTTGAAGGATATTTCGGGACCGAGTCGGGAATTGTAACCGGACAGGTCGAACGCTGTAGCCTGAATGATGTTAATAAACTGCAATAAAGCTGTGGAGAAACAGATGTTACTCACCCAGAACTTTGTGGCCGACTTTCGGGGCAAGATGTCTGGATTTCGGAGACAGTGAAGTGCAAATTCGAATATCGTAGGAAGGATTGGTGTACCCGCAGGAGCAGTACCTACGGCGAGTAACAAGTCACAGTATCGAAGTAAGAGTGAGTCAAGCAAGTCAAGACTGCTATAACTAAACTCTTGATCTGTCCACGTTCTGCCTACTGCATGGTCATCAAGCAACTGTCTGTGAACACCGCAGATTGCAACAACGGTTCTATCGAATTCAGCTCGGACAGCATCAGCGCTCCACGCATGTGAAGCAAAAAAAGCTGTTGTTGTACTGAGTATTTGCTCGATATCAGGAGTATCCTTTTGTATGAGAGGCACGAGGAATTGACCATTCACTGAAGGTGAAAAGCGAAATGCAAATGGATCTTTCTCGGTATAACCCGCTTTAAGGACCTCGCATGCTGCTGCTGTTGTGTCATTGGACGGGAAGGACTGTAGAATCTGCGTTAGTGCCTGCAATATCATGTTTTGTACTTCTGCTCCCGGCCCGGAAATCCAGAAATCAGATTGTTCGCTTTTTGACTCATCGAGCGCTATCACGTTCTCTTCTGGCGCTCGTAGGCCTCGACCGATACCTGCTAGGTTCCTAAGGAACGCAGCAGCAGCAGAAAGTGTATCTTCATCTTGCTGGCGACGCATTTCCTCCAAACGACCGCCTTGTTGGAAGAGAATCTGCAATAAATCCTTCAGGGGTTGTACTTTGGCCTCCTCAGATAGCAGAGCTTGAATTATAGCAGCTAACGAGAAGAAAATCCTCCTCTGGTGGGCTGGGTGCATTTGGTCAAGCACACTGAGAGAGGAAAGAAGCTGCGGGAGTGCAGAAGTAAGATCTGAACGCCGTGAATCACACAACGTTTGGATAGCTTCTGAGGCCAAGGAAGACTGATCCCCGTCTGACAGACCTGAGAATAAGTATTGCAGGCAGGGGATGAGATACTCTCTGTGGCATTGTAAGAACTTCGTGCTTGCTGCAATGAGATTGACAACCCCCTGACCGGCTTTAACAGGGATCGAAAGCTGACCAATGCAGATAGAGTGCCATGTCGGGGACTGATAAACACCCTGATAGACCCAATCCCGACCCTCATTGTTCGATATTACCTCTGACAATGTTCCAAGACTGTATGCAGTGGATTCGAACAGAGACCAATCATTGCCTGCCATGGCGGCTACGACGTTTTGGTAAACAAAGTTCACAACAAACTCGGCAGTAGAAGTATGACATGCAAGAAGATAATCATCATAGTCCTGGCGAAATGCGCTGAACTTGACACGCTCGTCTTGATCCCAGATGTCATGTCCGTTCAGCTCCTCCTCTGGCAGCCTCATCTTAGGAGAAGCCTCAACGATAACCTTCTGAAGTTCGGTTATTACAACGACGTCAGCATCATCCGACCCAACCCAGTCGTTTAATCCATCAGCTATCCTTGTCCAGATATCCAAAGAGATAGACGCGACCGCATTCTCAACACCTGGAACACCTGGAACATTGAGAAAAGCATGCAGGATAGGAATGATGTGGTTCAAGGATCCATTATGCACCCACTGTGGTGATGACAGATCTTCCAAATCGACTAACGCATCGATAAAAGTTGCGATTCGCACACCTTCTGGAGCATCTCCTTCACTTTCCAGGGATTTTAACCAAGCCCCTACTTGGTCTGACTGTATGATTTTTTTCAAGGTATCGCTCGGAAGAAAATGGTGAAAACTAGGGGCGCTTTCAACGACAAAGGAAAGATACTCAAGAATTGAGTCTGCCAATGGCGCAACCCAGAAGCACTGGGATATCATCTGCACTGTCTCCCTCTGCATCTGGTCGATTAGTGCGGATTCAGATGGTGGTAAGCTATCTATGACTTTGGTCCATGACTACTACAGCATTAGCGACTTTTTCTGACAGGCCAGGGCTGGGAGATCCTTACTAGGGATGTGTTAATGGCTTCTTTTGAGACCTCGACCAATTGTTCGTCAGATAGATCCCGTAAAGGTTCATTTCGCACCTGATCACCAGGCGCTGTAGAGCCTGACCTTGAACAAATGCTTCGGAGAATGCAATGTATAAGACACCATACATCCTCCTGGTTCTTTGCCGCCTTTTCGTAGACTTTCGAGCCGGCTACTGTTTTCGAATCGAATTTGTGTGCTTCTTCTACCCAGGTTGAGCAAAACCACAGGAGTGAACGCAAACATGGAAAAGTGACATGGTTGATGCTTCGCCAGATTTCTGAGATGCTGCCAGCTGAAGTTCCACTGCCACCATCATTGTGAACAAAATGAAGTAAGAGATCCCTTACTGGATACTTCCATTCTGTAGTCGGTTGAAGACAATATGCTGTTAGACTTGATGCAACTTTCCGAAGAACGATGGCATGGTCGGATGCATTTGCCAAGTGGATATATCTTGATCGCAAGCTATCTAGCACGGTGGAAGAGCCTCCCTCAACGACACTAAGACTTTCCCACTGGGAATTAATTTTGATCGTCAATGTAAGAGCACCATAGAACCGAACATGGGGATCATCATGGGAGAGAGCGAAGAAGCCTATGAGCCATCCTGTTGACTCTCGTTGGAGATGCTGAATCTGTTTCTCGATCTGTGGCACAATGCTTGCATTCGAGCTATTTGCCAATTGTTGCACCAGATATACAAATTCAGAGGCCTGGTTTTCCCATCCGGGCAAGGCAAGTGCATTCAGTAGGGTGTCATTAGCCATGATTCATGTCGTCAATTCCGTGGAGTAGAATGGACGAGAACTGGCTGCTGGAATAGAGCAGAGGGCGATGTCGTAGGCAGGCACATTATCAACGCATAGCGCGGTGAAGGTGAAGCTAGGTAGCCAAGTGTCTTACAGGCTCGAGTAGCTATGGCTTTTCCGTTTTCATGAATCCTTAGAGCAGGCTATTTGACAGGTGTAATTGTTGCCGCTCTTGTGTGCCAAACCTGACTTTTTTGGTTGTGTCGTGGGCTGCACTTTCTATACAGTGATGCTACAGTACCTGTACTAACTTCCGGGAGCTTGGCAAGCCTGGAGCGAAGCTTAAACGCGGATCAGGGCATATCGCAATGCTTCACTATGAAACACGAGTGCTCTCAGCGATGGCACAATAAAGCTTCGTGATTATGTTCTCAGGAGATCGCTTTATGCACAAATGTCGAGTGGCTATCACATAATGTACTGTTCTCTCTTCCATGTAAGAACACAGTTTGAACCAGCCAACCTCTTCCGACCAGCATGAACAATTCCAACCCAAATCCATATGCGAATCCATACGCGAATGGCAATTATTCGAATTCCTCTTTGACCAACCCATATCAGAATATCTACAGCCAAAACAATAACTCATCAGCAAGTTCTATAGGGACCTACGGAAGCAGGGACCGGCGCGCTGGTGGTTACGGGGGTTTCAGTGATTCTCCTTCGAGGGGCCCGGTCCAACCTCCCCCGCTTTCGACAGGCAGGTCACGGAGTCGGTATGAAGAGCGTGACGATGGCTATCAGCAGCAGCAGCAGCAGCAGGAGTATCGACGACCTGAGCGTGGCTACGACGACGGCGGCAGGAGTCGAGAACAGCCAAGGCGCAATGGCCCGAATGGCCCCAATAGCGCCGGGCAGTACAACAGTAGAAGGCCGATGAAGGGGATGGATGAAGTTTTGCGATACATACAATCGGACTGGTCATTCATGGGAAAGGATGACTGCATACCGGTCCAAGTTGCCCTGCAGTTGATGGACAACAGCTCACTGGGGCTTGCGAACAAGGAACCTGATTTCCAACAGACTCAGCTCGACCTTCAAGGTGCGCTCAAGAATATTGTCAATGAACATCACCAGGATTTTAATAGCTCAATCGGGACATATCACAAAATTCAGAACAGTCTGCAGAGCTCCCAAAGCCGAGTGCGCTATCTCAAGAATGCGTTGGCTGAGGCGAAAGGTGGACTTCTGACCACGAAACCTGAGCTCAAGGGGCTGGCCACATCTTCGCAAGCTTTTGATGATACTCTACAGCTTTTTGGCCAGATAGAAAGCATCCAAGCAGTTCCAGAGAAGCTGGAGGCTCGCATCTCAGAGAAACGTTTTTTGACAGCCGTTGACGTCCTGCAAGATGCTCTCCGCACGGTCAGACGGTCAGATCTGGATGGAATTGGAGGAATAAGTGATCTTCGCTCGTACTTCTCTAATCAAGAGCTCTCGTTGACCGACATCCTGGTGGAAGAGTTACATGACCACTTGTATCTCAAGTCTCCATACTGTCAGAATCGTTGGAAACTACACGGACAGGATGAAGGCCTTACCGACAAGCCCGAGTTTGCTGCAGCCCATAACAACGCGTGGGAGAGACCTGTGTATCGCTATCTTTCATCGCTGGATACTTCAACACCCCTTACCGACGATGCTTCTCGGAATGTGGAAGCAGACACGTTTTACTACATCCACATGTTGTTGGAATCGATCAACAAACTGGGGCATTTAGACACCGCAGTCGCACGAATCGAGCAAAGACTACCAGTCGAGCTTTTTGGAGTGGTAGAGAAGACCAATGCTGAGGTCGATGCTAAACATCCGAGCCATCTTCGCGGTGATACTAAAAAAAGCAAGGCGAAAGTCAGCTTTCCAACAGATCCTAAAGACGGCAGAGGCGCGGTGCTATCTGACTTCCTATGGACGTTGTATTCCAAATTCGAAGCTATTGCAGAAAGCCACCGTGTTGCTCATGAAGTGATGACTGGTATTGTCGCAAGGGAGAAATTGCCGAAACCCGATACTTATTCTACGGGATTCAAAGAGCTTTGGAAACTATACCAAAGTGAGATGAGGTCCCTGCTACATGACTATCTGGCTACAGATGGTGACATGACTTTGCGGCCTGGGAAAACCATGGTTGAAAGTACAAACATGTTTGGACGCAATCAGCGAGATAAGTCGAAAAGGATGTTTAAATTGGGCGAAATGGATAAGAAATCCGCATCAATGAAAGAGGAACAAGATGATTTAGACGAGATCCTGAAGAGCTCTGTGCCTGGTCTGGTCTCCAAATCACGAGTTAAGGCAGGACGAGCGAGCACTACAATGAAGGCTGGACAGGAAAGCTCTGCTGCCGGACACAAACTCTTGATCGAGCCAAGTGTTTTTAACATGACCTTGCTTCTCCCCCCTTCCCTTGCATTCCTGCAACATCTGAAAGATCTTGTCCCAACGGATGCCGACATAGCCATGAGCACTTTGACCTCTTTCCTGGATGATTTCTTGATCAATGTGTTCCACCCTCAACTCGAAGAGACGATCAGTGAACTCTGTGCGCAGAGTATGATTGATATCGAAGCCTTCACTGAAGACGCTCAATGGTCAAATTATTCGCCTCGTCCCATCTTCAAGGTAAATGAGTCATACAATGTTCGAGTAAATTAACAACGATACTGACATTGCCCAGGGAACGGTCGCCTTTTTCTCTCTTGTACGGTCCTTCTCGAAGATGATTGATGCGATACCTCATGACCAAATCTTTACGCAGCTGGTAATCAGTCAAATTGTATCCTACTACGATAGATGTTACGGATGGTATAAGGCTCTTGTCACACGCCTTTCTCCTGGTTCGACAAACCAAGTTTCTTTGAAAGCTGCAGCGGCATATACCGAATCCGAGGAAATTCGCGATATCACTCTTCAACTGTTAGGTGTATCCCAGCAGAAAGACAGGGCAGCTTTAGTGGACAAGCAAATTTCTGCCCTTATCAATGCCACAAATGAGAAACCTGTGGAGTCTTACGACATCATCTCTGATCCAAAGTCGGTCGTTTCCCTTGCATTACTTCACAACAGCATGCAATGGCTTGTTTCTTCTCTGAGCCGGTTACGACATATCACATCTTCGACGAGTGATTCACGGTCGAAGCGACATTCCCAAAGCCGTAGATGGACTCTTATCTCGAGCTTGAATCGTCCCCAGCAAAAGCGCGAATCAATCAATCAACCAGTCTATCTGCCAATGACGTCCGAGTCTGTGATTGCTTTTGACACAACCCTTCAGTCTTTGAGAGACCTCGGGACCAAGACACTACTAACCCTGCAAATTGACATCCGATGTGGGATCATTCACATGCTCACAAAGGCCCTCAGAGGTCCAATTACTCTTCCCACAATATCTGCTAGAGACTCAAGTCCTCCACCACTTTCTTCATATTACCATGTCCTCCCAGCGCCACCCCAGTCAGCTTCCCCCACTGTTCTGGACTTGAACAACGATCTTATCTCCTTTGACACTAACACATCCTCCTACTTTGGTGACCGGGAAAGGCATTTCATCATCAATGGATTGGCTCGTCTGGTTGATCGCGTGTTTGTGTCGTCTGCATGTCTCATTCAAGTGATGAATGGGTATGGTGGTCAAAGGCTCGGTCTTGATATTCTGGTTCTCCAACAGAACCTACGGAACCTGGACGTTATTGCCTCCCCTGACCCAGCATCCACTGATGTAGTTCACATTAGTACGGAGACTTCCGATGACAATTCGGCTGTGCTTTACCGCTCTGCAAAATTCTTCGATCTTTTCCTACAGGGTCCTGAGAAAGTTATCGAGTATGCGCAAGAACAAAAAGCTGGAGGTGAGAAGCTATTCAGCTATGACGAACTGAAAGTGTTGGTCGAGTTATGCTTTAGCGAGGGACTGCGGAGCGAGAATCGAGAAGATGCAGTCAGGGCAAAGAAGGGTGAGGGTGATATTGGATTGCGGCTCGGGGAAATCATGTGGGATTCATGATTGTATAGGGAGCTTTTCCTTTAAGCGTGGCTGCATTGGCGTTCCAGCAATCCAGGGGCACTATTTTACATGAAATGCAGATTTTATGAGAGGTTCTTCCATGACATGGAGACATGTCTGCCATTCTCACATGAATTGTAGACTAGGAAAATGGATACAATGATTTTTTGGTCTCTGATGACGTATTGTCGCAAAATCGATAGCCTTAATGCACGTAATCACTTGCTTCTCCCTTGATGTTGTCCTGACTGGTACACTAGAAGCGATACTGGACTGCATTTTCATAAATGGTTCTCAACTGCGACCAACACGGTGCCTAATCAGCCTCCTTCATTTTGGTCGTCTGCAAGCGCCGATCGTTCTCCCACTTCACGGGTCTCGACTACGATCGTTGTAGCCGGGTGAGAAAAGTAGCGGAGCATGAATAGGGTGTTTGCGCCAATGTGAGACCAGACAGCACGCAGCTATACTGATGTTGATCTTTAAATCTGGTGGGGGTGTTTGTTGTAGGGTCCTTTGATCAAATCTTTCCTGCACTCTTCAGTCCTTGATACAGAGCAAAAGCTGCTAGAGTCTTGCCATCCCTAGCTCCTACTCTCCACAGGTCCTCCAATTTGACGACTTTTAACGTGATTTTCTCCCCACGATCTCTCAGACCAGTCAATCTTCCTTTGAAACCTTCGATCTGCTCCCTCGGCATCGATTTCTCCCAAAGGAACAGAGGGATAAACTCATCTGAACCACCGGGTGATGGATACAGAGCCTTCTGTAGTTGTTCTTCGGCACTCGGAGCATTGTCCTCTAAGGCTAGCTGGGTCATGTTGAGCAGCTCTTTCTCCGGGATCTCCAAACCAACCTCTTCCTTGATCTCTTTGGCAGCTCCGCCGGCAAAAGTTCCACTATCGTCAAGCATGCCAGCGGGAATCTCGGCAAAGGACAGACTACCGGCTGGTATCCGAGGCTGGACGGTAAGAATGACGTATTTCTCATCTTTGTTGTCGCATGGCGTGAGGATTAATAACATGCCTACACTGCCGCCGCGGAGGAATACACTTCCCGGAAGGGTTTCGTCATTGTCATTTTTAACAACAGCTTGGAACTTGAGGAAGCCTAGCCGCGATCCCTGTCCGAAGAAGTCGGCTGATTGGATAGTGATGCTCCGAAGTTTGTATGGGGCAGCGTGGAAAGGATGAGACTCTTGAGATTGTAGAGAGAGGGAGTGTTGCACCGTCGAGAGCCAAGTTTTGAAAGCTGGGAAGGCCATGAGTTCATCTCGAGACAAGTTCGATATCAGTCTCACAGGCACGGCTGGAGAGATATCGGGAAGGGTGAAAGTTGACATATTGGCTCGCAAGTGGGAGGAGATGTTAGATGGAGGGAGCAGACGGTGGAATCTGGGACGGAATCTGGAATACATCAAGAGAAGAGAAACAATTTATATACAAGATTTTTATTTTTTGAAATGGTTTGATTCAACATCGACAACGTGAATTCACCTCTCGGTCAATAACCTGCAAACCGATGCAATCATGTGAGGCAAAGTTACACCGGCAGGCAGACCACAAGGCTGGCTCTTGTTTCTTTTCAGCCATACGTGTGAGCCTATTTGGTGCAAATAGAATTGCGCTGAGGCTGAGAAAGAACCTTAGTCTGTAAACGCCGCCACAAGGGTGAGAGGTACATGTACTATACATATGTGCTCTGAGTACCGTACATGTACATAGTACCTTAAATAGTGGCCTTATCTTTGGGGGGGGGGGGGGGGGGGGGTGGTGCAAGGAAAAGACTACCTATTGGAGTTCTCGAGAACAAGCTTTCCGCAGGTAGGTACTGTAATTACTTAGGTGGTTACATAGTGCATAGTAAAAGCGTACTTAAGCTTTCTCCCACCGTATTCTACCCATGTAATTAATGTATTAAGAAGTAAGGCAGCAATTCCGAAAGCTTTTGATGCACTTGACCCAGACAGGTAGATCGTACTATGTAATTACATACTGTAAGTAATTAATTAGGTAGATCAATGGTTTGAGAAGAGACACTGGGAAGGATTGGGGCAGGAGGCGTTTATTGGGACGGCTGGTTTCCGAAGTAACGGAAAGACGGCAAGGTGATAATTCTTTGGTCCTGCCATAGCAAATATTAATCTAATAATAACAAATCATTTGGACTTTTCCCTGATCACCGGCTACCATGGTACCAAGCGCATTCGCCCGCCCAACAATGAAAACATTAATACGAGCCATGGATCAACAAAGCCATGCTTTTGAGACAAGAGCGTGAGATCACCATTCGAGGCATAACCAGATCGTTACTCGAAGCAGAAAACGAGTTGTTTCTTCTGCAAGAGGTAAGACATAGCCTGGTCAGACAAAGATGTTGATAAGCCAGAGATATCCTGCATCTGCAGTCTGTTGTTTTCTTACATTTGTTACAGTAGCATGTGCATAGGAACTGTACATCTGAATCTATCTTTCTCAAGGACTGGTGAGACTGCTGGCCAACTTTCTTTCTATTTCTTTCCGTGGCTTGTCTGAAACCCTATCGCTTACCCTGATATCGAGATTCCCGGCCTTCGCATGCCTGGATACCCAGCCAACCGCTGCACTTCAATCATTCTTGTCTCAGCCGCATGATTCTAGGTAAATTTGAAATACTAGATCCATCAAATATTCGTCACAAAGTATCCCTTTACCACGCTGTTTGGCTCTTAGCAGGAGAACTTCAGTCCTTGCAAGTTGCGTTCGATGTTGTTGATTGTGGATCGTGAGGACTAAGTGCCCAAGGAGTATGAGAGGTGGTCGATCGGGGGAAGGTACAACTGGAACAATTCTCAGATAATCCCTTTCAGATGGCTCTTCATCGGACTTTCTCCTTCGAAGATGACGACGGAAGAGAATGGAACCCCAGTCGAGCAGATCATTTCGATCGCGATTCCCATCAAACTCTCCATCGAGACTCGCTATCTAGGCTATCAACCATTTCTCCCCCTCCTCAATATTCGCAACCTCATTCCACCGAGCCTGTTAGCCCAGTAACTCCGGTGCGAACCCGGAGCTCGCGTCGCAGTAATATTTGGAGTCCCGAGGATAGACGATTTGATGTCGGTGACAGTTCAAGGCCAATTCTAGACACATATCAGGACTCACCAGACCGCTCCGACGCCAGTCCACCTCGACCACCACCACATAGACACTTACCGCCCCTGCCTATGGACAACGACGACCAGCTCTGGACAGAACATACGATGAAACCTAGACACGGTACTGTGCAAAATGCTGGGTCATTTGGTTCAGACACACAATATGCAACTCTCAGCAGACCAGATGACTTACGACGGGCTCAGACAGGGTCGTTCTCATCGAGTCATCCAATCGTAAATGCTGCTGCTATGCCAGGGACGATGACGCCACAACAATATCCTTCTAGCTATTCGACAACAAGCATACCCATGGATGAATACCCAACCCCATCCCAATACCGTGATAGTCCGTACCTCTTTGCTACGCGAAGCCACAACGATTCGGTGCAACTTGCGACCATCGATCCCTACAAAATTGCCGACGATGGAGACGATGGCTTTATTCCTGACCCGAAACGAAGATCCATGCTGAGCCTGAAACGAAAGAAAAGTCGAGATACTGCCTCGGGTGTTATCGCTGCTGATGTGGCCGCCGGACCCATTGTTTCGAGGAGTCTAAGCAGCATGATGAAAAAGAATAACATGGGATCTCAGGCCACCAACTACAAACCTGGTGGCCTCAGCAACAGCAGTATGAACGATTCTAGTCAAGCTTTGGAAGGAGAGAAAAGTGATTGGCTCTCGCGTCAGACGAGGGGGAACAACAAAATGAAATGGACATTGTTTTTGGTCATTGGTGGTATTGTCCTCATTGCGATAATTGGCGGCATCATTGGGGGTGTCGCAGCTTCGAAATCTCACAAGTCAAGTGCCTCTCCCAACGATGCGTCTCACAGCAATTCTTCTGATACGGATTTTGGCAAAGACTCTGCTCAAGTTAAGACGTTGATGAACAATTCAGACCTACACAAAGTGTTTCCAGCCATCGACTACACACCCTGGGGTACGCAATATCCGCTCTGTATGACATACCCTCCCTCACAGAACAACGTGACCATGGATTTAGCAGTCCTTTCACAGCTCACGAACACTGTGAGACTGTATGGGACAGACTGCAATCAGACGCAGATGGTCCTTCACGCGATAGACAAACTCGAACTGACCGAGATGAGAGTATGGTTAGGGGTTTGGGTTGACCAAAGCAATGATACTACAACTAATCGCCAGATTTCCGAAATGTACCGAATTCTAGATAATGCAGAGGACCTTTCCGTCTTCAAAGGAGTTATTGTCGGAAACGAAGTTCTATACCGTGCAGGGACGTCGAAAACAGGTGGTGAGACAAGCCTGATCAAAACTATCAAGGAGATCAGGACGAATTTCACATCGAAAGGATACAATCTTACTGTCACGACCTCCGATCTAGGAGACAATTGGAACGCAGAAATTGTCAACGTGGTTGATGTTGTCATGTCGAATATCCACCCTTTCTTCGCGGGAGTGACTGCTTCGGCCGCAGCTGGCTGGACATGGTCATTTTGGCAAAACAACGATGTTGTTCTCACCGAAGGTACTTCGAAGAAACAGATCATTAGTGAAACAGGATGGCCATCTGGTGGAGGCAATGACTGTGGGACGACAACGGATTGTACAACAAAAACAAGTGGTAGTGTGGCTGGTGTAACAGAAATGAATACATTTATGGAGGATTGGGTATGTCAAGCCTTGAAAAATGGGACTGAATATTTTTGGTAAGTTCATGATTTGATTTCAACCGGGGAAGGATGGTATGTGCTGACGAATATCAACCCTCCCAGGTTCGAAGCTTTTGATGAACCATGGAAGGTCATTTACAATACCAAAGGAAAAGAGTGGGAGGATAAATGGGGACTCATGGATCCCGCTAGAAAGATCAAGGATGGTTTGAAGATACCTGACTGTGACGGTCAGACGGTTAGTTAATTATTAACACGAGGGAGAAAGTCTTCATGCTACGCTCATTTGATATAAGCTTGACGGTGAGTTTGCTAGGACAGGGCATGGCCCATCAAAATGGTCCATCAATCAATTTTGATAGTTTCCTGTCATCGGGTATGGGGTTGGTGTTGGAATTGAGATATCAAACCTGTTGTAGTTGTTAAAACGGGTGGTTTTGGCACTTTCTGGAAGGGTGAGAACGATAGGATCGATTCTGGAAAAGGGCATGTGTGTATGAATATGAATACGAACGATATGAATTATGCTTTGCTATGAGTACACAGGAAGGTATCTTGGAATATAATATATTTGATATCCTATTTCTTGCATCTTCTTGTCTGAATCGTACTGTGAAGCTTCTCCTATCGACCGGAACTTCATCATTAGGGTGAGTTGATAGAGTCATATCAGCACACCGGTGACATATGTAACCACCGTATATCCACAAGAATAGAGAAAGGGGATCGATGATTTGTTTCCATTCATATATAACGTTGCGAGCCATGGAAACTAACTAGCATTGACTCTGGTCTTGGGTTATGGGAGAAAAGGATGCTCACTTGGAGGTATCAAAGGTTGGATGGAAGCTGTCTTCCTCTACCCGCAAAAAAGAATGCACAACCCGTTGGGTGAGATTATTGGTTCTTGTGCATTTTGACGTGGATCTCCATTGGAGGAGGCACATTTCACAAATCTAGGAGTCCTCGACGACAATTCTTGATTCTCCATAAATAAGGAAGGCTCCGAGGGCATATTCGGCATGATACAGTATCTAGGAATGGGGTTCTGCATAGACCGAGTCGACCGTCCGTGGTCTTCGTTGTCCGAGAGAGAGGACGTTCCGGTGAACCAATCTCGTTGAATGGCGTATGTTCCAATTCCAGAGTATCTCGATTGGACCTGTCATCTGATCTGGAGAAGGAGTATTATTTATAAAAGGTGATGTACTGTTGGGAGTACTGTAGTTTTAGTGTTTCGGTGATGCTGTGCTGTGTTGGTATTAAATTACTGCCGCTATAATTATGTTATTCTTGAATTTGATGTTGGTGGTGTCATATTAAGGAGGTTGTCACCGGCAAGAGTTCCGTTCCCATCATTTGATGTTTTGAAGTGGATTTGAAATAATTAGGTGGAGTGTCGGCAGGGAGATTAATTTATATTCCTTGATTCCGTCAAATGACCACCACGTCGCGGCTGAATCTGGTGGTGCCCGTGAGCTTGAATGCATGCCGATGCACAAGGGTTGTTGTGCTGTGATAGATTATAGATTGGATCGGCATCAAGGTTGTATATGTATAGCAAGCAGAAGGATGAATCATGTCAAAAAATATCGCCATGTGATCGATTGTGTTCCATCAGTAATTACAATGTTAATATCCGATAGCTTGAGGCAGATGTGATATTGTTGCTGGTGCCGATTGAGGGTCGGGTCGTATGACCGCCGAGACAGTGGCGATAGAGAGGAGGGAGGTGAGGTGAGGTGCTGTATGAGGTCGACGAAGCCATCTGGAGATGAAGAGGATGGACACTATATACAGTACATGTACATACCTAACATTGAAGTGATCTAGGCACCTGATTTTGACAGTTTTGTGAACTTGCTTGTGATAAGAGTTACATCACCCCCCAGCCCGCCGGCATGGGCCAGAGTTCATCGATGCGGGAGACCGCCCGTCTGTTTGTTCTGCCAAGTAGAAACATTGTAAATTATCCCCTTTTCCCAGTCGTGTCGAGTTCTTGCTTCCCACAGCCTCACTGAATATTCTGCCCCTTTTCCCCCTTTCGGAAGTCCCCCGGGGGGCTCCCCAATGCTACAGGACTAATTACTCTGTACCTTACCGGAGTCTGCTGGGAGCTTTCGACGCTTACCACCTTACCACCTACATGTACTGTACCTCAAGGATTCACAAAGCAATACTATGCTCTATAAGTTATTTTAATACTCTTTTCTAAATCGATCTACTTTCTAAGAGAGTTATGATTCAATAATAATATTAGGTACAATGAAGTATAAGTTAGAGATGAAAGATTTATTATAGGATATAACTAGCTGTCTATTGTAGTATTATCGGCAAAAGGATCCAGCATGTTACGAACAGACCTTTATAGGCAAAGCATGCCCAATCCAGGCCCTAATAGGCTGGATTATTGGCCTGACTGTTTGATGCTTTGGTAGTCGTGACACAGCACCTCTCTGTAAGATATACAGTCCAGCAATGTACTCCATACTGTTCCTACATAGATATTAGGTATTAATTAATTATCATGGAGACAGAAAATATTATATTGTATTGTCTAAGAATACTGACCTAATTATCTGTCTAATGGGAAATAGGAGTAAGGGACAATTTGGCCGCTATACCTATTTTGGAATATATTTGTGACGAGGCTCACAGTAATTAACTTACGTAAATGTAAATAGTAGTTATAGGACTTGTACAGAGTATAGCTGGATACCTGTATCCTGGTAGGGATAAAAGCTTCGTACCGATACGATGCTGCATTATCTAGGTCTGCAACAGGGACCATGATACGCTGCTGCTGCTGCCGCTGCCGTCACTCTTGATCTTTCATCATGCACTACCAACGAAACGTTTCAATGTGGATGGGGAGAATTACCGATTGCTATTCGAACCAGCTATGAAATCTTTTGCAATCTTTTGCTTCCATCTCGTACCGACGTAAGAAAGAGAACGTTTCCCCCAAGTAGACAGACACATCCTGATAAATCCCTTCCATCCATCCCGTTCCTGATTTCATACCATGATCGTTCCTCCTCTTTTCGTCACATTATCCAGAAATTACATGCAAGGAAAAGGATCTTCCAATGTCCCTGAGAAGAAAAAAAAAACCATATGTACCAAGAAAAAGTTCGAACAAAATTTGAACAACGACACGTGCCAAGGAAATCAACACAAACTTCCTCCGCTCCGTCCCGTCGTTGTTCTTATATCCTTGCCCCATACCGACAAGGGGCATCCCTATACAAAACTCCAGACTGTACAAAATTCCGGTTTCCATAATCATGTGCTGAGTCTTGCCGTTGTAAACGGATCAACGAGATCTGAACACACGGTGCGCTGACTGAGAAATCGTGGGGTATTTGCGCGCAAAAAAGGGGTATCATGAAGGTCGAGCTAGACCGAATGACTGTGACAATAATAGCGACAATTGTTTTGACAACAGCTGCTTTTAAACAAGGCGTTTTCTGCAAAGAAGATAATCGACGGGGGCGCTTGCAAGAAAAATCCAAAGTAACATAGTTGGTATGGTAGCCGGTGTTTCGCTAAAGAGGTAAGGAGTATTGATCTGCGCCTCATTCGTCTCTGGTCGGCTACCAACTGATGGGGCATAGCGGGAGGGAAACTGTGGCGTATCAAAATTTACATCGTCAAAAATTCACATCGCTGCTGGGAAATTATTGCTTCGGTGCCGCTGGCATTGGCGCGTCAGATGCCCGCTTCTCTATATCCGCCCATCGTCGTTTGCCTTGGCGCCTCTCAAAGTGAGGTGACACGCTTTCGTCTTGTCCAGATCCGATGATGCTGCTGCGCATCTTGTCTCGGTAGGCATCCACTGTGATGTGATCAGAAGGAATATTACCAACCAGGCGCAGAATACTTACGAGAGCGCTGCAAGAAGAGGTGTCGATCCTCGAACGTTCGGCTTTGACTCCAGCACATCCTGTGTCCAAGATTGTTCAGGATCTCTTCCTTTTGGTGCTTACTACGAGAAATGCATGGAACTTGGACTTGTCCGTCAGTTCCATCGGGCAATGGCGCAGGTACCGAAGTGCGAGTCACGATGGATTCACCATTGTCCGCCCCTTCGTCATTGAAGTAACGTCGATAACGAGGTTCTTCCTGTACTGCCCCGCCATCTGTTGAGTTGAATGAACGTGGAAAAACCGAGTACTTCTTGCGATAGGATTCGGGGATTTCCGACACGTTTACCTGGTCGAGCATCACCTTCACCCGGATACGCTTGCCGGCGTTATCGACCAGAATAAATTTCCGTCGTTTGCCATCAGGCAAGTCACCGAACACATCCTTCTCATCGACCTCATCTGACCTATCTGCGGAGACGACTGCTGCATTTCCAACAGGTCTGCCTAGGCTATCCATAGCATGATGCATCGCAGGAGCCATCGAAGGCTCACTCCCAGCTGCAGTTGGATATGCAGGGTAACCATGGAAGATTTGACTATGTCGAAGATCTGTATGCGGAGAAGGTTGATACGACTGGGACATACGCTGTGACTGCGTAGTGCCAGGGTAATCTGTGGCACCTGTTAGAGAGGCATCACCTTAGCTCCAGCTCCACCGTAAATAGATAACAATCGGGTAGTCATCGAATGAACAAATTTCGAAACAAAATACATCTTCAGGACAAGATGGCGTTGCTCACGAGCGCGGCCCAAGGTAGAAAAGAAATAAAACATACCATTTAAATCTTCATGTTTTGCCTCTGGACCGTCGGTATGTCCATGATGATGGCTGAATTGAGGGGCTGCCATGGGCATCGTGGTAGGGACTCTACCAGTTGGAGTGGTCAAACCTCCAGTCGGGGCTGACATTCCATTTCCCATATTAGGCGCGCTCATCGGACCGGTATGAATAGGGCCCTTTTTTGAAGTCATTTTTGCCTGCCGTCTCACCCTCCTGCTCCGCAAGCGCACATCTTGGTTGCTGTTCCTCCAGCTATCGACCGCCCTTTGAATAAGACCACGCTTTCCCCTCAAGCAAGTATTGAGCTCGGCCAAAGCCCAACCAACCGCGTTGCACTCTGTCTCATAATTCAGTCGGTTGCCGCGGTACTGTTCTTTGGTACAACATGCTCGGGGGTAGACACAATTTTCTGCCTTGAATTCTTGGCTTAAATCTTCGACGTTGACAGACTCAACATCGCACCGAATGGTATATTCTAGCTTCACACGATCGCGAGAGTATTCGAACGCGATCCACTGTACTCCGTTGTTATCTTGCCTCACCACAAGCGGGGTCGTTGCAGGGATAGGGCCCGGAGCTGAACTCGCATTTACACTCCCGTGGGATGACTGCTGATCCCGAGAGCTGTAGTCCGTTTTTGCCGATGCAGACTGCAAGGATGGGGTAGACTGAGCTTGACTCATAGGAAGCCGCGCAGGAGGTTGTGTGGATTGTGGTTGAGCGGGCTCGAGCTTCATTCTTGGGCTGTTCGTCATGCCACTAGTATGGCTCGCAACTTGAGGATGAGACATTTGAGGAGGGGCAGTGGGATGGATTGGCATTGGCTGTGAAGTAAGCTGCGTATGTGATGGATGTTGAAGATGACCGTAAGGCGAACTGTGGACTTGACTCAACGGCGAGTACTGTGGGTACCCATACATGGGCGTCGACATCTGGGGAGGCGGCTGTCCATACATTCCTCTTCCATGTTGATCATGGCCTTGAGGCGACGCGACCGACGCCGGCGAATTGGACTGTGGCGTATGGTACATCGGCTGATAGGGTCGTTGCTGCATCTGAGCGGCTGCCATGGGATCTCGTGACTCTGCTGACTATCAGCTACATTCCTCGCGGATGAGAAACTTCAACACAACTGACCTGCTAGGACGCGCTGGCTAGACGAACTGGCCAAGCTGATTGGGCTGGGATATGTCCCGTAGATGTTGGGATCCTCAGGCGGAGGTTGGCAACCTTGTTGTTCTTGTCGAACTGGGTGACCGGTGCTCAGACGAGGAGACGAATAAACGCCTTGCGCGCCGTGGCTATCAACCTGCGAACCAAGGCTAGCGGATTGCGTTTTATGGTAGACGTCAGAATTGGTGAATTGGATATAGTGAGAAGGTGAATGCCCTTGAACGGAATATTGAAAATGCTTCTGCGAAGTGTCGTCAACCAGTCAGTGAGTCGGTCACACCGAGCTGCGATCTGCGAACAGACCAACCAAGAAATTGAACAAAGCTTGACGATTCGAAAGGCAAAAAAACAGACCAGTTCAACGCCAGGGGTTGTACAGCAGTAGATAATATAAAAAAGTGCTGGGTAGTTCTAAGCAGATCTCTCATGCGCTTCGCTACCCTTGGTCTGAACGATCTTTTCGCGCGAAATTGGCCGAGGATCTGGACCATGCAGTGCCTGGACATGGATGTCCCGCTCTGAAATGGGCTGGGATGATCCTATAGCCTGCCCGAACTGCTCGAGGAGATGTTTGGACGATCAAGACCAAGAATTGAGCTAATATACAAGACGTGTTGTAGGTTTCTCAACGACAGGGTGTAAGAGAGATCAGACAGGGGGATAAGAAGAACAGGGCAAGACTGGGTGATAATGATAGGATGTAAAGCTGAAGCCAAAGCGTAGCTGCCGAAAGAGAGGACCGCAAGCGTACCCGCCAGGTGCGTGGGTTGATTGTGGAGGGGTTGCATGCATAGCTCTTAAAACAGCCATGGCATAGGGAGGTTAAAATGGAGACATGGCGCATGAAATTGAGAACAAGGAACAGGGTAGATGACTGACCATGTACTATCGATTGTCAGTTCGGCCAATAGACGTTGAGAATGCTAAATCAGCACATCCGACAGCGGCTGTCAGGGATCTTTGGGAAAGAAGAAATTTGGGAGAGTTCGAGGAGGAGCAAGCGGGAGGGTTGTGAAAAGAAAACGTGGAATCGAATTGCGAGCACCGCTTCTGCAGTTGCAGCGGCTGCAAATTTCAGCCCAAGACGCCGTCAAGACACCCTGTTGCGCAACCAGATGTATGGCACGCGTGGTCGATGTCGGCAGACAGGGGAACGGTTTGGCAAGGACCAGGGCGGAGTGCGCACGCAACACAGTACCGAAGACTAAAATTCACCCATGAAGAAGTATTTTCTCAACGGTCGACATAAGCGAGAGACAAGAAATGCACTTACAGGATCTTCAATCGTTGCAACAGGACCCGGGCCATCCTTATACTTCAGGTCTGCTGCCATCGCAGATCAAGCACTGTTCACTTTCCACTGGATCCATCCGCTGAGCTGTTTAGTCTTTCCCCGAGAGAACGATCGCGGGTGTCCAGGATTAGCAGTTGCCAGTAGTAGTTTCTCAGACCTGGGAGACTAAAGAGCTGCCAGGTGGAGAGCCGGGTCCAGGATTATGAGGATGGGATGGGGGGAGCTAGAGAGAGGGAGAGCCAAGGTAGTGGCATTGTCACTCTGAGCAGAGGATGTTGAAGCGGCTTGCAGGGGGTGGGTGGGAGGTGAGAGGTTGCATGGGATTTGACTAGCGGGCTAGCTCACCGGTCCGTGCAGCTAGCCTCAGGATGGGTGGTTGGATGGGAACTTGGGATGGTTCATATGACAGTATCGTATCCGTACCGGATCATACATACAGAGTACATAGTACTTCGAGGTGAGAAGAGGAAGAAGCGGAACAGACTGGTACTGTAATTGGAGGGCACGCAAGGCATCCTCCTACTACACACCACGCAATTGGTGACTTGATCAAGAGAGCCGTGAATCTTACGCGACCTTTGCTGTCTCTGTGGAGTCAGAGTATTGTAATACTGATTTGCACGATTCCCTTGTTTGTGACGGGCGATGTTGTGGTTCCTGCTGATTTCCGTCTGCACTCTGCAGTCTCGCATGGAGCCCCAACAGTGATGTAGGCTTTATTTGGCCGAGCTGATGCAGTACATACCTCAAATACTAGGTCGTACTCTGAATTTCCAGTCTCCTCCTTCCAAGTATGGTCCGGGGAGAGCCAGATAAGCCATCGACCCTCGGCCAATGGCTCTGATGCCATTTTCGCTGTGGTTGCAGCGCTATTTAACCACGATCGCCCTTTCTTTGTATGGAGGACGAGTTTTACTATGCTATTGTAAGAATTTCCCCGTACCACAGTCTGCTGCCGGTGCTATGGAGTACAATCCGGTAGTATGGCTGGTGTGTGGTAGTAACCCTACTGGCGAGTGCTAATGCCATGGTGAGCGATACACCGGCAACGAGACAGAACAGTCCGGGAATTATCGAACACGCTAGCAAGTTGTTAGCTGCCACGGTGGTCAACGGTTTTTGTGGCCATTTTCGTAATCGAGGCGCCAGGAAAGGACTTACCATAGCACTGCTAAAGAGTATGGTATATGGCCTAGCAGATAGTCAAAAAGACTCTCCACCCGCCATGCCTGATGAATAAACTCGAAACAGTCTAATGGGGACGGCGCTCCTTTAACTTCGTTGGCCGCCTTGTGTCTACAAGATTTAGCACTCACAACCAATTCGGCTAGAGCGACTGTGGTTTAGGGCCGGATGAGAAATGCTCAATCTCGTTCGCTTAACAAAGCGGCAGTACTCTGAGTAATTATACGTAGTCGAAGTCACTGCGAAGGGACGGAAAACAGGTGTCGCTTGAGCGAGGTGATACGCACCGTCATCCACTCTGTATGTGGCAAGTTAGCCGTGCATCACGCTTGGAGGAGAAGGAGAATGATGGTGTGTGCCTCGAGGTCGAAAGGGTAACCCGAAAGACATGAGCGATATATTGGACGGTCCCATACCTACATAAATACATAGTATACAGAAGTAGGTAGGTACCAGAAGACAGTCAGGTAACGATACTGTACCATGAAGGTACTCTGGTACATACCTAGGTAGTACATCATTACATCGTACCTGGTAGGTATGCGTCTTGACTTCTTGGCAGCGTAGATACATATATAGATATAATATTATACCTAGGTATCTACTATTACCTAGGTACAGTACAGTACTATGTAGTATCATCAGTCCTCAGAGTTACTGAGCTCTCGTGGTTGACAGGGAAAAGCGGGTCCTGCAGATGAGAGGGGTTGCTTTTTCTTTTTTGGGGCCCGTTGTCTCTTGTACCGTACATGCATATTACCTAGGTACAGTACCTACTGGTGTGTACTGTACCATGTTGTAGCCAGACTTTGGAAGGCCTGACTACCAATCCTACTGTTTTTTCTGGGACCTACAGTACTATGTATTTGTGAATATTACCGGTCCAGTATGGTTCCAGAGCAAGGACTCATGAGATCGAAACACGGTAAAGTTACGATACCACCCACGCCACTCCCATATGCATCTCCCTGTAGTGGTATATTATCGTCGATGATGATGATGATGACCAGAATGCATTGCTTAATGACGTTGCAAGCAATGAATGATAGGGCCTTCTGTGGAGTTTCCTTCAGAATCCTTTCCTGTAATCCGTATTGTTTGTCGTACCTTTTGTTGTTGAGAAATTCATGTAGAAACAAAAGAACAAATAAACAACAAAATTGGACCATGCGATCGCTGTATCTCAGCCGTGAATCATTTCCGTCTTGTCCGGCTCCATCTTGTCAAAAATCGAAGCTCGCCGTTTATCGTGTGATTTCTGGGTAGTGGAGCCGGTCGACACAAGCGTGAAGTGCGCGGTAGACAGCGAAACTAGCTGGCTGGCTCGGTGGGTAGTGGCGCCGTTAGAGGATCTAATTGTGGGCATTAACTGGGCTGCATTGATTACAACTTAGACTCTTCAGTTCCAAGGTTCCGTAGTCGTAATCCACCGGTCCTTAGCACTCGTTAACAGGGGAAAGGAGAAGGAGAAGCAGTAGCAGCAGCAACAAGAGAAGCTATTTTGAGTACACTTTACCTGCCATGGCATGGTTCCTGCAATGAGAGCCATTCAGCTCGCGTCCAAAGTCGCAACCCTAGCACACCCATTCTGAAGATACAGTATTACTCCAGTCAGGTATTCACAGGAACTGCTCCTCTTCAAGCTCCATAACGTGATCTCAAACAATCACACCTCGGCCCTGTAGTGGTGATACACAATAGATTGCCCCAGCCGATGTCTCTGCTGTACATCAGGACAGGGATTTAATCTGCGGTAGTCCTAACAATCCCATAGTGTTGGCAGATTGAAACCATATGTGGAGGGGAAAAGGGTTCTTGAACCATGTTTACATCTGCTCCATGACTTGAGACCGATTCCGCACAAGAGAGCCGGAAGATGTCACTGCTCTGACGGAGAAACTTTTGCTTCCTGTTTGGTGGATTGTGTGCTGGATGCCGAATGCCGTGAGCATATTGTATACAGAGTGGCATACCCTTAGAGTCCTAATATCGACTTGCCGCATGTTCTGTCAAGAATGATCAGATATAGTTCCTACCTGGTGCAAAAAATTACATGAGCATCAACATTCCCAACTGCCATTCACTCGATTTGCTGTGATGGCGAGCCAGGCGTCTGCGCTGCCACGAAGAAGACCATCTTGATCGATCAATAGCCCCGGGCCTGGCCCACTATTGTTTTCGAGCACTTCCCAAATTCCGTGACTGGTCGAGACAAATTGGTGGGGTAAGAACGCTATTGATACCTTCTGCATGTCTGGAATGTACTCCATAGCATAGTCTGTTGTGTCTACTTCGTAGACATAATGCAACCTGCGAATCAGGTCTGGCTCCGCGAAGTCACCCTGCCAAATTTGCAAACGGGTAAGAAGGGTTCGCTACGGTTCAAGTGACTTTAAATGACGACCAGGGTGAATTCAGGGGCTGAGTCAGGTTTGAAAGCGAAGGCGTGTTGCTTTAGTTTCTCCTTGAATCAGAAAACGATCTTTCTCACTCACAGATTATGCTTTTGATAATAAGCATTTGATAAGACAACCCTAACAGCTGGTCAGATTCAAAAGCGTGGTTTACGCAGCAAGCAGCCCGTCTAATTTGCAATCAAGGCAGATTGTGGATACCGTCCACGGGGGGCTACTCTGTAACACTCATCACATTGGCTATTGTCTCATAGTGTTCGGGCCACGTCATGGTTGAGATTGGGGTTGAATCGTGATCCCATTGATGTTCGGCAAAAACTAGGTGCTCCAGTATCTGGAGTGTGAGAGTAGGCATGTCGCTGGGCTCTCCGCATATCATATCGAATACTCCGCTGTCCTAGGAATGATTCATCCCTTAGCGGCTTGTCTAGGCAGGATCTTCGGTTTGAGTGGGCTCACCCAGAGGAAGCATTATGGATGAAGACGTCGGAAAATAAATGCTGAGAATCCGGCTTTGGAGTAGCGATTTGTGTTGCGTTCCATGCAAATGCGGTCATACTGTTTTGTACTTCAACCATAGGCTTATCCAAGCTGTATTTGCCGCACTCATCGCGTGTGACCAGGTCTGAAGAGCACTGTGAGTACAAGTCGAGGGAACGCCACGGAATTTCCCTAGCGTTGTGGATGTGGTCGTTTCGGAGCCATGAGCAGATAAGACTTCCTCATAGTTCGGATCTTGATGGTGAGTACATTATGAAGAGGTCACTTGCCAGAACGTTTGAAGTTTACTGCAACTGCATTCGTGATGGCAAAGCCACGGTGGGATGATATTGAACCAAATATGCTATGGATAGGTTGGGTGACGTTCATACACACTTGGATTCAAGACTTTCCCTGGTTGATTCGTTCATGATTGGATTGAAAGTCCCAGAATAGTGAGATCTCACTCTGAGTAACGCGAGCATCTTCCCTCCCCCTTTTGAAATGGTGTCCCAGTGGTGTACGACCTGGACCATGCATGTAATTATTGGATTTCTCACAATCAATTCCGTTGACATTCCAGTTTTTGAAGGTGAAACGTTAAGATCTTCATCTACTGACCAAACAATCGTATCCAATGATACTCCTCTCTAAGTAGGTGTCGAGTACAGTTGATCACTGCAAAGCAGGAAGCATATCTGGAAGTGATCGTCTCCGCGAACACAATCGTGCTTGAGGCTTAGCCTCATGAGGATACAAGTCCGTGTCTGCTATGACTCTTTTTAGCGGTGGCCGGAGGAGAAGGCGAAGAACCCACAATTGACAACTGCAACACATGGTGCAGTTTGAAGGACAACAGAAGCAGAGACATCGAGGTTCGAATCTGACTGAATGAGTGCTAGTCTTCCGTGCCCCAAAACCTGGTAGAGTGGCACATGGTTGAACGATCATGCAGCGCCAGTCGTCCGCCCGAAGTTCTCACATGGCAAGCCGTGCGCTGCTGTCGAAGATTGCAACACAATGGCTGTCCTGATGACAATATCATCTTCACCCGGGTTTCCAGCCACAGCAAGGAGGAACACACAATTTCATCATTTCCACACAATCAGTGTGGCTACCAATGACTCTATCCCGCACGTCTTCCGGTTCGCCGCACCTCGACGCCAGGAAGTGGCAGTACGTAAACATTGGGATCTTGAAATATCCTGACGTCCAGATATCTTCTCCCCCTTGCGCACTGATGCGTCAGCTTGGCTATTTTGTATTTCGGCTTCTCTTAAATCTAAGTGTGGTACTGATTGAGTTCCTGTGCTACGACAATTAATGATATGCACGATACGGGAGTAAATGCCATCTGTGGTGCGTAAGCAATTGCTCATGATCCGGCCAATTGGAGGATAAGAATAAGCAATTTCTCTCCCGGTGGCGTCTGAAATGTCTCACTCGAAAGCATTCTAGGGGTGAGATTTTGTTCATGTTGCAGAATGTTGAAGCAACAGTTTAGTTTTTGTTAGGAACATTGTTATGTCTATCTCCGGAAAAAGTGACAATGCCAGGTTGATCTCTGCAATACCGACTCTTGGTCAGTCCCCAGAATTACTCTGATACAACACGAGGTACTACATAGTATGTACATTGGTCTTGGCCACACTGCAGGTCGGTTGCAAAAGCAGGTTGATGCCGAAAGTCTCGTCCTGAAGACTATTGAATATTACTCCTTAATCGAGGAAAGAAAATTAATGATCGTCCACGGTGGAGATGGCGAATAGCCATGGTGAGTGTGATTATTGACATATCCCGCAGGCCGTTCCTCAACCCCTTTGTATGGTGGAGAGATGTACTCGCGGCGCAAGTGTTGCCTCATGTGAGAATGGTTCTTCATTGCGATGTAAACCTACAAACAACAGCGAGCTTGAGGTTTGCTCTGCGCGACAAATATTTGCCAAAGTGACGTTCAAGTTGAATTTTGTTCCTTGCAAGGAATTGTCGAACCCTCAAGGATTATCGTTGAAGCCCCCTGCAATGGCAGGGACAATAAGGCTGCTCCCGCTAGGGCACGACCGGATGGCTGCTACTTTCCCTAGCATGGGGCCTCCCATACCAACCCCTGGCTTCAAACTCGACTGACAGGCGCGTTGCTACATAGATAGTAGTACTACAATGCGATCTAAGTCCCTTTGAACCCTCCCGGAGAGAGAAAGAAGGCCAATCCTCAGAAGTAGTCGTACCCAAACACTGGCTCTGCTGTCTTCTAACAAGGACTTGGACGCACCGTGTAATTTACATAGGTACCTAGTACCTCAACCACTGTCAGGAATCATAGCCCAAGTGATTGCGCCGGGGGGAGTTACTGTATCATTTGTGGTGAGCACGTCATTAACGGGTCTGCATAAGCGCCGGAAAGGAAAGTGAGCCATAGGGGAGCCTAAAGATACTCCCCGTACAGCCCTTGGCGTGACAGGGGATGGTACATGTTCCGTACTCTGAGTACAAAGTACCATAGTACATATGGAATAGACTTCGATGGCAAGAAACTCAATGTCCGGTGTGCCGCGACCAAAGCCATAACTCTTTCTTCCCACGACCGCCGCTACTGCCTATTATGTGTATTATGGTAACTGAAATTACCATGGTAATGTACTGTACCTACCGTATTCGGGAGGCCCGGTGAATTTTGAACTTGGCCTACAGTTTGCATCCACCTCTTATTTTCTTTGCTTCCCGGGCTTTCTTCTTTTTACCGCAGCGAGGGACCGGTGAACGTGGCCACCACGAGATGAATGCGGTATTGTTTCATACAACACTACCCAAGGCAAACTCCCATAGGCAGGTAACAGAAGCAAGGATCGTCACAATTCCAGGAACCGGGGTAACTTCCTCCAGGAACCGACCCCGTGTGTATATAGCGTGTAGTACTTCAATGGCAGCTCTTGATACCAGGAGCTAGGTAGTTACTACTATGTACCTACTATGGTATGCACATAGAATCTAGTACCTATAACAATAATCGACTACTGTAGTAATTATCACAATCCACCTGTCTAGCATGTTCCAGGTGGACGGCGATAAGCAAGTTGTCCGCCACCAATGGCCTACTTCGCTTAAAGGATGGTGGCGCATTTAGTGCCTGACACAATATCCCAGGATCAGTAATGTCAGCACAATCATAACTGTGGAGTACCATCTTGTACGGTAATATACTGCATTTCGGGAAGGTGGCCAGTGTCACAGAGACCACTGGGACGATGATTGAAGGCTTGAGCGATTTATCCTTAGTCCATAGAATGACCTTGTTATTGCAGAACTACTGCAGATGCTGACGTGGTTTTTATGTTATTTTATCTGTTATCGTCCATAATGTCGGTGATATTGACTACGAGTACTCCATACGAACTCCTGCCCAGAGAGGTTCTTACCGAGCGCACAGCAATGAACTTGGGCAGTTGGCGTTGTAACATTCGGTCGGAAATCTCGCTTCCAGTCACAGGATTGGAGAAGGAAGTACAAAAGAACTCCGGCTTATGGAAAGGAGCTCTATCCAGGTAATGGGAGGTGTAGGCTCTCTTGAATATGCATTGAATCAAAGATTTCACTTGTAACTGGGTATCGAACGTCATCTCGTACGGAGGCTCAGGTTACCACGGCGTTTCATCCTTTAAATGCATACAGGTTGCGTTCCGAATTCGACCTGCGGGCTTCTTTACAGGACGCTCAGTCATTTCCCCAGAGCCACGCAGGGTCGTCCACAATTCAGCTTGTTTGCCAAACACCTGGTTCCTGAATTGCAGTTGGCCTGACCTGGCCTCTGCATCATTGCTGCTGTTGGGGCTGCTGCAGATGCTGAGGGGGCATGTTCAGCTGATTCATCTGGGTTGGACGTGGTACAGGGACGAAGGCTGCTTCGGGCTGAGAGGTTGGTGGGGGAAACGAAGGAAGGTACTGCTCAGGGGGTGCTTCGAGTGGTAAAGGACGCTCGGTGCGTTGTTCCTCTGCTTGTGGACGGTTTCTTCGGTGATCATCCGGATGATGCACCTCTTCATCGCTGAAATATGAATCCGAAGAAGAGTAATCGGAATCAGTTACGCTGTCATCGTCTTCGTCACGCGATGTTCTGTTCGACCGATTGCGATCGTCTTCTTCTGATCGGTCTGATTTGCGATCCGTGACTTTCTCACGCGCTTCTGCTCTACTGTTAGCAATATTCCATAGTACTGAACCATCTATTTTACCTCTGATTTCCCTTGTTTTGTCGGCCAATTTTTGTACTTCTTCTCGGCTGAGTACTCGTAAGACGATAACGTAATTGTCTCTTTCTTCGAAACGCTCCTGACTGGCCTCTAGTGCCTCAGGATTAACTAAAATTCGATTGATCTTGGTCCACCTAGCGCCGGTAGGAATCCCTTTCTTTGTGGCATCCTTCAAAGGTGCAACGCCTTCACGTGTAGGATTTGGATCCTCAGGGAAGGCTTGCCTCGGTGGTTTCAGGATTCCCTTGGGTTTGACCTCTGGAGCCTCATTCTTTTGAGGTTCAACCAATGTGACTGTTTTCCTCGGCCTGAGTTCCTTGCTGTCTTCATTCCGAAGATCTGTAGGGCTTCCCACCATCTCGTTGCCGTCATCACGGAACTCTTTGGCTTCATGATCACGCGACCTATGACGGCGGTGTCGGTGTCGGTGTCGATGGCGTTCTTTTGGTTCTTCAGTCATAGTACTGACGGGAGCAGTCCCGGCGGCAGTCGCCGTTGCTGCATTCAGTTTGTCTATCGAGGATTCGGAATCGATGATCTCTGCTCCCACACTTTCTCTGTGCCTTCGTCTCCTATGACGTTTCTCACGACCAGACTCGCTATCTGACTTCTCTTTGGTTTGCTCACTCGATCGAGGTTTATCGTGCCTGCGATCACGTCGGTCCATGTCAAACTCAGTATCTCTACCTTGCTGACGTTTGTCCCTTTCTGAACGGCGTGAATCGGTTTCGTAATCCTTATCCTTGTCTTTATTTCCTCTTTCATCATGCTTATCCTTCAAAGCAGCAGCAGCAACGCTAGTGACACCCAGACCAGCAGCTGCTAAGACGGAGTTGATGCCACTACGATCCTTGCTTTCGTGACGCTCGTGATGCGACCTAGAATGCTTTCGTTCATGATGACCGCTACGATGGTGTCGTTCACGATCACTGAGATATCGATCGTCCTCGTACGTAGGCCTATCATACCTCGATCCTCTCCTATCGTTCAGGTCATCTCTCTGTGATGAATAGCCCTCATCACGCTCGTATTGATGAATAGAAACAGGTTTTTTGCCACCATCTCTCCGTCGGTTATCCCTCTCTACTTCGCTGGTGGTACCCGATCGACTACCTGGCCGAAGAAGGTCATTTCTTTCAAGTTTGTCGAAATGTTTAACAGACGAAAGTGGGGGCTCCCTTCGCGAAGGCTGGGACGTTTTATAATCGTCGTAATCAATCATGCTGACGGGGCGGTCATTCCTTGCGTAATTGTCACGACGTGGACGACTTTGCGCCGCTGGATAATCGCGCTCAAATTGTTCTCGTGGCCCCGTGTATGAATATTCGTCCTCCGTTGATCGTACTGCTGAGGGATAACCTCGAGGACGAGCGACGTACGAGTTTCTGTGGCTCCGTTGTCGCTCAATCCCTTCTCGTTCTACGAGGCTGAGTCGACTAAGATCTTCCATGGTTGAACTATTGTGACGGTGATGATTACGATTTGATGACACCGCTGGGTACAGCACCCCGCCTTTGTCATCGTGAGGAGCGTATGTTTTTGGCTGGGGACTTCGTGGGGTGTCATGAGTACGTATGATCGGCCGGTTGTATGCCGAACCCTCAGGAGGTATCAGTGATAATGATGCTCTTCCATATGGCTCTGTACTTGAGTTGCGACGCGGTCGAGATGCTTG
This sequence comes from Phaeomoniella chlamydospora, assembly GCA_001006345.1. Lineage (NCBI taxonomy): Eukaryota > Fungi > Ascomycota > Eurotiomycetes > Phaeomoniellales > Phaeomoniellaceae > Phaeomoniella > Phaeomoniella chlamydospora. The sequence continues at coordinate 61,843 of LCWF01000109.1, read as the reverse complement.
AATGGAATGGGTGGAAGCATGAGGATGGGAGGTGTCGAGGGTAGACCGAGAGCTTGCTTGAGAGTAATATGGTCTTGTCCCAGCACGACTACGCCCATAGTCGCCTGTTGCGCGCACAGCGGGACCAAATCTTGCATCGAATGCAGTTTCGTAGACAGCATTAGTCGACGATCGAGGGGCCGCGCTGTACGGGTATCGAGCATCTCGGTAATTCGACATTGTTGTGTATTGCCAGGCTCTCCAAGTCGTGAAACTGCGTCCACGGCCAAAGTGTCGATAGTCTGTTAACCTCCGGTATAGTTTTTGATTTGTTCCGCGGGTTTCAGGTTCGGGGAAGGACTATTCTGTGGTCGATTGTAATGATGTATCAAGTAGATGCTGACATTTGTTGTAGGACGAGGGACGTCCGATGTCAGAATCTAGGTTGTACAGTATTTCCCAGCAGGTATGCGGCTCTGTTTACAATTTGCTTTTTGAGTGAGACCGGAGTTTTGAGGCTGAGGCGGGGCTTTGAGAGAAATGATACAGGGCAGAGGGCAGATGAGATTGTCAAAAAGGATGATGAATCAGCCTTTTGAATGGGTATCACTACGGTGATAGCCGCAACCACAAAGGTAACAAAGAAGTACGGTAGGGAGGAGAAGAACAGTGAAGGTGAAAATTTGGGTACAGTTTTCGAGAATGTGGAATGCGATGTTGATGTCTCGACCCTTCTTTCTCCATACTTTAGGCCAGAGAGAGCGGTTCTACAACAAGGGAAAAAGAAGTAGGAGGAAAGATCGGCGACGTCACCGTCGGGTCTCCATTGCTAGTGCAAACTTCTCACTAATTGGCAATACGCAATACTCCATAAATCAATGGCCCTCTTCCTAGCAGCAGCTACCTGATCCTGTACTCCGAGGACACAAGCATCCGCAGTATATGCAAACATTTGCGCCTCTGTGGATTGAATGGAGCGAGAAGGATTGATTCTTTTAACGCTATTCAATAGACTTAGGTGACCTACTCCGCCTTTGACCGACACAAGCACCATGAATCTTCCCTTCGACAGGGTTCAGGCGTCTATCTCGACAAGTCGGGCATCAACATTTCCTTAGCCCCAACGGCCAATCCAGGATCGCCTTGTTGCCGAACCACGGGGACACAGCTTTTCCCCCCTCTTGGTAGCGGCCCAATTGACATCCACGAGCCAGCCATTCCTGTGCCATAACAAACGAACAGAAAACCAGAACATTCTATTTCTCTCACTTCATAACCGTGGTTTTCCCTTAGGAATGACATCTGTCATGTTGTGTAACCTTATTGACCCAATGGCCAGAGTCTGTACCAAGTAGTATGAGGCATTATCGTGGTCAACATTTTGAATATCCCTATGTTGAATTTTGGCCACCGAAGTATTCGCGTGCCGCCCTTCGCAATGACCGGGAGACAGGGTTCGAACGGCGATTCCGGAAGAATTCATCGGCATAGGTCAACAGCCTCACATTGAAAAATGAAATAAAAAACACCAATAATGCACCAACAGCTTCGAACTCACGCCACCCACTCATCATCAAGAAAGCAACCACATGACCGCTGTACCGCCTCCTTCAAATTCACTTATCAACTCTGCGAGGCGAATCGAGCAGACATGTCGTGATACTGGACGTATGGAAAAACGATTTCTTAGTCTAACAACGGACAAGAATGCAGACTGTCGTAATTACTGCGTCTCCTTGTCCTTTGGTTAGAGGCTTCGATGTATAATGGAGAAAAGTCGCTTCTTGGCCATTGATGTGTCGCTGGCTTTGAGTTCCCAATGCAATATGCCAGCGCCGCTGCATTACAATGGAATGAAGCGGACGACAAAGAGAGCTGAAGTGAGTAGGATAGGTAGAGGATCACGCGCGCAAAATCTTACGTGGAAGGCTAACATCATTAAGTATTAATGGGAGAGACAAGGGAAAGAGCATTGGTATGAGTAATTCTACATGGACCATGGGACAATGTGGATTTCGTTCTGATTCAATCCCTCATCAAAAGCACTTGAGTAATTCCTTGACTCCCACCATGCTGCATCTCAGATATGCTGTTTACCACCCAACGCCGCGCTTATAAGAATAACTTCGGACAAACAAAGCAAAAATGTCAGAGGCCGACTTCTTCTTGAAGTCGTTCGACGATATCATTCATTTTGAACGCGCTAACACTACTTGTATGATTAGCACAGGGGCTGCTTCTGATGGGTAAAAGCCAGTCAAGCAAAGTATATCCCATGACTTGTTGTATATTCTCGAATGGGCCAAGATCAAATGGATTTTCGCCCTGTCTTGTGGATAGAATAGCAAATGTGCGAGGCTCAATATAGTGGGATGGTGTCCGTAGAGGTGGAAGAGGGATTTGGAGCGATGTGAGGGTTTGTTGAGTTGTGTTTGGAGGCGTGTATCCTCCATGTTGCTGAAGGATCTGCTGTTCCTCGGGCGGCCTTGGGTAGGTAATTGTCAGAAACTTGGGATTCTCGCTAATCCGACGTCCAACATCAGGGCGAGGTATATGGACAGCGAGGTACCATACTTTGGTCTTTCTGCTCAAGTTTTCCACAGTTGACACATTAATCATTGTCATCTGAAGCGTCGACAATGTCATGCCGAAAGAAAATAGGAGAAAGAGTCCTGCCAGTGCCACAGTAAGCACTTTGTGTACGTCCACTGTGCTGGTCTTTCGTCTCTCTTCGGCAAGAAAAACGGCCATACTGACTAGAGCATGCAAGGTGAACAGAGTAGTATATCCAACAAACTGGATGAAGAATTTGAGGGACGTTTCACTGACAATCCCACCGACCCACGGGCAAAAATGGTCCATCTTTTTCACACACCGATTGACCTCACTGCAGTGGTGTGCACGGTCGGGTTTGAAATTCATACAGACGTTGCACCAAGCCGGGCGGCCATCGTAGTTGCACACGAAAACATCTCTCTGCCAGAACTCGATACCATCCTTCTGCCAAACATCCAAGGCAAGAGTCCTTGTTGAACCAGATTCAATATCTGCCTCAGGCAGCGTAGAACTATCGGAAATGTCTTCCTGAGTTGGCTTTTCTCTTTGCGTTGCATTCCCTCGACGATATCCTCTAGATTTGCTTCGTGTCGAGTGAGAGTGCGATCGAGTATTATTGGCGGCATACCAAAGAGGTCCGTATGGAACGAACCCGGGATTTATGATAATCGTAATCAACAGTCTTGCATAGCAAGCGAGGACAGGTAGAAGGAGGAGGTAGTATATGACGAGTATCAGGATCGCAGAGCTAACGCGAGGTAGGAGGTCCGTGTCTTTTGGTGGGTGAATGAGATAATGAACTGTTGCATGTTAGTCAAATCCACTGAGACAAGAGAGTAAAACGTACTCCCAAGTATTTCTGTTATCGCCCATGATGCGTAACCTATGATACCAAGCAATATCACGGGGATGACACGGGCTGTCCAAATATTGACAGCTTTCTGATCGCATGCCATGTTGGCAGCGGTTCACAAGTGTGCATGAGAGTGGCTTCAGGGATCACATGCGCAAAGTCTCCTGAAGTCTAACGCAGGGAAGTAGATGTATCCCAAAGAGAGGGGGAATGTAGACTTGTTGCTGTACTTGCGCAGCTTGCTTCTTTCAACGACATCCATATGATCTTGACAAGGACTTAGGTATTGGTCGGCGGCAGATATTTTGGTTCGGCCGAGACTAAGGTACGGGCGAGTGTTTGGAGCCATCCGCCACATCGGTACTCAAATTTCTAAGTCCAAAATCGATAGATTTCGCTCACGTATTACGTGATAATTAATTATATATATAATTTAGATCAATTTATTCTACTCATTAAGAGGACTTGATTAGTATTAATTTTGTTATATATAACGTGCTGAATCAATAAGAATCGAAATACTAATTTTTGACTTCGATTTTGGAATTTGCGATGTGGCGGATGGCTCCAAACACTCGCCCGTACACTAAGGACTACCGGACGGACTAAAAGCATTGGTAATTGATTAGTTATTACCTTTTCCTTCACTGAACATCACCTTCATTTACCTTGTCTGCGTTGCCAGACTCTCAGCCTTATAATTGATGTAAGCTTAGGCGTATCAATAGTAAGACCTCCGGAGAATCAGTAAATGATTCATAGTCTGAATATCACGCTATGTCACTTGAAAAATGTGCTGCTCCTCATCTGGTCTGCCTGAGGCTACTGGGCGTTTTAGAAACATCATGACCTGCAAGGCAACAAGCAGATGCGGATACGCATGCCTATCAGATTTGTCTATTACACATATCTTCGAAGGCTTCTGAAGGGTCTCTTGTTCACGCCGAAGCATCTGCTTAAACGCCATTTGCCAAAGAAAGTACGACCTTGTGGGAAGGCGACTCCATTTCCTTACTCTTGTCAAATTTTACCGTCCTTATTTCCTACGTTATATGATGATGCATTGAAGTTTTCCAGCTCATTTGTCTGCAATTGAGTCTCTGTTGGCTTGGGATGGATCGTTCGATTATTTATGCCTTGAATGCCAATTTCTCAGTATGGCGCGGCAATCTTCAGATTTCCATCCACCTGCGTCTTTCCGATCTAAAAGTATTTGAACTTTTAAGGGGAAGGGCTCATCGTTCTGCACATTGTTTTAGATAGAGGCCACCGAGTAGCGATCACATCAGAAGTATTGCGCACAGCTTCCTGTTGCTCTTGCGCATGTAGCATCAGGCTTTCACCGACCATGCACCTTGATATGACAAGGTCAGAACTTTTCTGGTTTGCACCCGAAACCCGAAGAGCGTTGAACTGGAAGAACTCTACATGCATCTTTACCATGCTCGATATGTCATTTGGGTCTCATGATGCCTTCTCCTATCTTGAGTTTGCAGCCAATGGATCGTTTACATGTTCACCCTTGATAATACAGCCACGATGATAGAATCCTACATCACTGCTACTCTGCCTCTCTGCCTCTCTGCCTTTCTGGGCATTCAGGTCAATGTACCATTCGCCATGTGTACAACAATACCTGGGATCACTGCATGCTGCGCCCCCTGCTTCAAGGCTTATGATTCTCACAGCGATGCCCTAAAATGAGGTTTTCACGGTCTTTCAGAATGACCATTTCATTTTGCTGACGAATCTCGTCTGCGGTTGACTGCGCCCTTGCTGGTATCGGCTGACACCTTGCTACTTATATCACGATCCAGACATCGACAAAGGACGATGGATATAAGGCTGGGCTTTTTCTATGGGACTTATATAGCAAGAGGGCCACTGATCAATCGACCTCAGGAAGAGAACCGTGCTCATTACCATAGACTCCCTAGATGGTGTCTCACTATTTATCCAACCCTCTTCAACCTCATCATTGCTACTCGGACGTTGAGCGAAATCCCTTCATGGCACAGCCAGACAATCCGCAGGCACGAGCTGCTGTCCATACACGAGTATGGAACTGTGATTGGTGCGGTTTCGGGCCCATGATGACAGCTTTATACTTGCAGTGCATCAGTTGTGGACACCGAAGATGTCGTTCCTGCCCAGTCTCTGTGATAGTGGCCCGAGATCCGACACCATCACGGAGTGAACGCCGCAGCAGATGAGAATAAAGGATGCTTCATGGCAAATGGGTATCTTTGTATACAAAAGACTTCATTCCGCTTAAGGACATCTCAGTCATTGCTTCGAATCCTTCCACGTTGCTATCGAATTTGTACATGTTCTAAACGGGACTGGCAATGACCATAGTTGTTATGTCACATCCTTGATTGTTCATGGGGAGGAGGAACCCTGGACTCGACCTCGATCTTATATGTTGTTGAACCAGATTACTGAGTGACCAAAGACACGACATAGCGCTGCTTCATTGCTGCCTTCGCTCGTCAACGCCGCATTGACTCGACTGAGAACCTTCGCAGGTCCAGTTCGCACTTGAGCTCCTCCAGCCAGGCCAATTTCCTCGTTACCACACAAAAAAAATCCGTATAATAGCCTCAGAGACTGAGTGGTACTCTATCAGTTAGCTGTCAAGGTCGATGTCAATGATATCGCCTTCGGAACTTGAGTTGCTATTCGCAGCCTACGAGGAACTCAGAAGACATATTTGGGTTGAGTACCTGATCGCACGATTTAGGGATCTCGGCTGTGGAGGGTTGTAGCGAGAGTCCGTCCTGAGGATTGTGTTCCCAAATCAGAGCAGGCAGTGGCTTATCGGGTCAATTCGAGCATGCTTCAATGGCATCAAAGTACCTATTGAGGCTGGTGGAATGTCGTGAATATACTCAATTGTCTGCATGTGTTCACGCAAGGAACAGGAATTCAAAAACAGCTAGGAATACGCTGTGGAAGGTGTACTAGAATCAAAACATCATTGATGGCGATGATATCCGGGACCGGTGAAAGGCGGCGGTTGATCTGGTCTTCTGGTTCGACATTGAATTAGGTACCCGAAGTTATCACCAGCAAAAGCATAGCATTGTATGATCACGAACCCCGGATTTCTTCCCCCACCATATCTCCAATTTCCCAAGCACGACCGTTGTCGTCCACCCATTAACAATGATAAAATATTGCCATTTCCAATAATTGCTCATGTGTTCCAAGCCGATACCACTGTCCGCAGTATATATCAGAGCCATATAGTAGAGCATCGAAGATCTAAAATGAAAGACAAAGATTGAGACCAGAGTAAGAAATAGGGACGCTGACTGTCTGGGACTGGATATGATCATTATTGTCGTCAGCATGCTTCAAATATAATTTCTAGCTTTTCTTCATGGGCTCGGGAATGACTTTCAGAAGGAGGTCAAGTAGAAATCAGTGTATGAGGTACGCATCAAATGATCTGTCTACATAGAGCTGATTGCCAATAATTAAGCATACTATGAGCCGTATTGATGCTTCGTAGTAATCTTCAATGTCAGAATATGGACCCAAAGTGATCATATCGGATGCGTCAAATCCGTCAAGACATCGCGAGCGAATGGTCCGATTTGATGAGAAGAAGGGTTTTTGAGACATCCAATCTCGCTGAGCGGCTGCTTCTGGAGCTCAATGAAGGCGTCCGCAAGTCCTTCCAAGACCTTGAATTTTTGCTTCGAAGAGGCTACATGCCATTGGAGGGAGGTACCCGGAAGCTTCTCGATGAGCATGTAACCAACACCAACGGGATTACCATCTCCTTCAAAAGTATAGTCGAAGAGCTTCGGAGTTGGAACAGCAGTTGCCTCTAGGCATTTCAATGTGGCAATCTCGCTCTGAATAAGGTAATCCCGCAGCTTTGGTGGAGGCGATGAGGCGGTGAATCTGCGAATTCGCGCGAGCCATCGCACTCCATCTTCAAACACGATTTCAATGTGATAATTCTTGCCACCCATGACAGAGCTCGTTACCGTCGGATCATAGCGGAGGTACGGTGAAGCAAAGGAAGAGCTTCAGTGGTTTCCAATTTGCTCTGCAGGGAGATATTCAACTTGGGGGATCTTGCAATCTCGCGACATTCTTTCAGCATACCACAGAACAACAAAAAGACTCATGATTTCAGCTACCATACTTCTCGTGTCATTTATCACGCTATTGATCCTGACAACGTGACTTGTGAAATGAACCTGGCCCTGGCATAGGTTTTGATGAGAAGTGTTGATATTAGGATTTTGGATTTCCGATATTGCGGGGGGCCTAAATACTCCGCAACGCGCCCCTGGAATACGGGCGAGTATCTGGACAGCTCCACTTCAAAGGCTGTGGACGATCCCACATCAGGAATTGAGACCGATCGATTTTGGTCAGGAGATGTGGTCTAACTCTAGGATGGTCTATATCCAGTTGTGCTAACTTATGTCACCGTTCCAATTGACTCAACTTTAGCCTTGCCGATCATGGAAGCTGTCGAGCTTCGGTGCTCGGCTGGGTCAGAGCAAGAGTTCAAAAGGAAGCGTTCTCGCCTGCAACCGTGCAATAGAAGGTGCGTTCATCTCTCGACGAGATCGGTACAAAAGCACAATTATGGTTATGAACTTTTTGGTTGCTGGCGCCGCTGCCTTCGTAGCGCTCGTGCCAACCACAGCAAGCTCTTATGTATCTTCTATGCCTATAAATGCCCAAGGACTCTTTAATGAGTCCATGTCATGGATGGACATATTCTATGATCCGGCTGCTGGTTATCTGTATGACTCAAGCGCCGCGACTGCTCTGCATCATGAAACCCGCTCGTCTACGTGGTACGCTGTCGGCTTGCTTGCTCGGCATCAAGGCGATGATTGCAAGCACGCGGAAAAAATCATTCGAAACGTCATTGCTGGACAGTACAAGAATCCCGCTGATCAATGGTACCAGATCTTTCCTCTTGCTAGCAATATGGTTTGACCGACAAGAGTAGGTTCGGAGACTATCAGCAGGAACCAGAAGAGCCATCTGTTGGTTCCGCAGCCTATCCCGAGAAGATATATGGTACCTGGGATGCCAATTGGCGCGGCTTCATTGGAACGACCTTCATAGTTGCCCTAGAAGAATTCGGTCATCTGATCAGTAAGGATCTCACGGCACTAATGTTGGAATCTTTACGCAATGCGACCATTGGCGACTCGTACCGTGCTGGCGGTGTCGACGGTGACAACCTTTATCCCGCGTATAGCAATCCAGTAAGTCCTTAGTCGGATATCTGGTACCGTTCTGCTGACAGTTTCAGTCTTTAATGCGCGCTTTCTCGTCCGGTTGGGTTGGCCGACGACTAAATGATTCCAATATGACCCTTGCAGGCGAAAACTATGCTAAGTCAGTCATAGAGCTCTTCAACAGGGCTAACACTCTTTCAGAGTTCAACAGCGGCACATACACAGGTGTTTCGCTTTGGGCATTGAGTCTATGGGCGAAGTATCTCCCCGAAGATTCCATAATGTACAAATATGGCCGCACTATGTCGGCTCACACCTGGGAAGCTGTTAGCCAGCTTTGGCATCCACAGCTTAAGAACATGGCAGGACCCTGGGATCGCTCATATGGATACGATATGAACCGCTATGTCAGTTTGATGGCCCTGCATTATTGGAATTTGATAGGGAAGGAGAAGTCGTCGTTGATACCAAAGGCCAGTGTTGAAATCTTCGTTAGTGGGCTTGACTAACTTGTCGTCTCTAGCCCCAAGTCATGTCTCACAGCGCAGACTTCGAATATGCACCGTTGTTTGCAATTCTTGCCGATTTTGCCAGCACTCTGGTACCTGCAAATGTCACACAGAGACTGTCCGAGTTTGAAGGAGAGCATGCATTCACATCATCGACGTACTCGCCACCCTACGACTACGTGCCTCGTAATATCACCTCCTGGCTGGCCCCGAACATAAGTATCGGCTCCGAGACCTTCAACGAGACAGTCGTTGGTGGTCCAGCCATCAACCCAAGTACTTTCAATCCTGCGGTGATTCAGTGGAACACTGGTGTGGATATCGGCTTCATTACGGTAGGCTCATCCAGCTTTTCCTCATGCACCCGGACTAACTGATTGCGCCAGCTGTATGCAACCGAAGCTGCCGTTCAGGCTCTGACGACTCCATGGAGCCTCAATATCACATATCCTGCCGGCGACTCCTCTTCTATCTTCAGCTTCATTGTTTCAACCGTCAAATCTAAACCCACGATGAGTAGCTGGGACGACCTTGAAGGCTTGTCAGTGAACGTGACCGGCAATGTCAACTTGACATATTCCTTGTCCTTCGCCGGCCTTAATGGTGGCGCAGATGAAACGATAAAGTAAGTGCTGGGGGCTTCTCCTATGTACGTTCTTTTTCGGCTGACGTCGTGCAATCAGCGACTTTGAATTCTGGAACTTTACCTACTTCGTGCCAAAGGCACTAACAGAACCGCCCAATATCGTGTTGGATTTGGCACTCTACTAAGTGCTCATATGATTCTCGATGGACACTTAGCTACTTTAAGTGAGTAGACGGTGTGTTAGAGAGTGAATTGAAATTACTCTTGCTGAGGCGTTGATGGCAGACCCAAACTCCTCCAAACCATAGGCTCCCTCCGTACGACTATGTCCGTAATTGTGGTATACAGTAATAGTAAATTTGCCCAAGGACCTATAGCTTTTTCCCGCAGCGCTATAGAGCAGACAAAAGGGTTACACTTTGACGGGACGTTTTAAACGGGCATTCCGCCACTCCTAACGCAATGTGAGAGAGCAACTACCACGAGAGTTTACGGCTAAATGGTGAAGCGATCGACAGTGGCTTTTGGGTGGACAGCTGCGCCGAGATCAGGGAGATTGTGACGGGATAACATACGTTTCGTGCTACATGGGCAAGATTCGGCCTGAAATAACCTGGACTCGAGACAAATTCCAAGTGCTGCAAATATACAGGGTAGTCGTTATCTGATCCAAAGATGTCAAGATCCAAAGAAGCTGGTAAGCGTGTTTTACAGGGTATGATACCGTTATGATCTTGGTTATACTCCATGCTCCATTCTCATTCTTAAGATTCGAGACGGTACTGGACCGTTGCAACCTTGACCGAATTCCAGCGGTGGAAAGTCCATGATATGAAGATATTACACCGAGGCTGATTTAGATTCAAGCAAAACCAACAAGCGACAATACGAATGGGAAAGTAGCAGAAGGAGTACTGCAGGTTTTCCTTTTTCAGTCCATCAACCCGGTGTTGTAGCAGACGCTAATCCATCTTTCAGATGCCGATGCCAGTATCTATGCACATGACCTGGAAAGCATGCAGTTGCCGTGTTGAGAGATCAACAGCCTATTGAAGCTCGCACAGGACAGTGATAGTAACACGCTCTGAACAGATATCTACTAGCCCGAGAATTCAACTTCCTGGGCAGCCAGAGTAATATCCTATAGATCGGCATTCTTCGCAGATCCCGATATTATCATGTTGAGACATCTCGAATGACCCATACATGAAGGAAAGGAGACCTCTTTAGAAAAGGACGCCTTAGCATCAAATTGTCTTCAGAAACACAGGCGGCTCTGCGGGTGCTGCTTGGACCTTCTCAAGGCAATGGCTGGCATGGAGGAAAGTGACGAAGAGAGCATTCTTGCGCTCGGCACCGCGGTTCCTTCTGACACATGCATATTCACTCATCTTCGCAACACTCTCTGTTTTCGTTGGAGAAGTGACCAAGGCTACAGGGACAGAAAGATTGCTACATCCTAAAAACTGTGAATACTGGTCTCCAGACGCGTCAGACTCAAGTATCACATCGACCAGGGCTCAGACATTCAAATACTTGAACGATTCTGTACAGGCTGCCAACTACGCAGGCCAATGCTACGACCAGGATAGCAACTCGTTTGAGTGCCAAACAATGCTCAAGTCGTCATTACCCATCATAACACAAACAAACACTTCCTGTCCATTCGCAGACGATACTTGCATAACTCAAAGCAGTGGATATACGGTCGACTTGGGTCTGAGTGATTCTTGCGATGACTTGGGTATCCATGCTCCAGATTCAGACCGCGTGAAATTCAGAAAACTCACTACATGTCCCCCAATTACCGCAAGCCAGTGGCTAAATACCGAAAATTCCACGGTGGCGCCTGAATATCTCAACCTTCGATTCTATATGGGGCCGATAGTTGATGTACAGAATTATACCTTCGTAAGGGGTGAGAAATATATTGTGTCCTTTCTGTGCCAACTACCTGGCTTGATCATCAAAACAGACCTGGCTGCCTATTGATGAATTCAATCGTACCGACGCAGATGTGACTCTGGACTTTCTTGTCTCGAATAGCGTATACTATGACGAGCCAAATGATGACCCTATTTTTGGAGCCCATCAAATCATCTATAACTACACTTATGACAACGGCGAGGTTGCCCATATCTACATCTCAGATTACTATGTCAGTGTCATTGGATGTGTGGAGCAGTACCAAGTCTGCCAACCAGACCAGGGCACATGCACTGCTCTCGACGCTACGTCTAGCCTCTTGTCGAACGCGGCTCATGGCTCGGTTTCGTTCTACAAGATTCAAATCGGCGCCATCGAACGCATTTTCGCGATTTTGGCGAGCATGCAAATCTACAACATTATGGTCGGGCGTGGCGCCTCCGGGCTTCAGGTCCGGAATACTTTGGCCAACTTGGAACAAGGTGCCCTGCCAAATAATCAATGGGAGATTGAAGTCCTCGGTTGGGCTCGGACAGCTCTAGCCCGGTTGCAAGAGGCAATCCTCGAATACCCTTCCCAGGCTACAACCAATATCCCCGGATCCTATATTTACAAGCCAACGGACTGGGTAAGCGAAGCCATGTGTCATTCTCAGCTCGTTAGACAAACAAATGGTACGATATCGTTTTCCGTCCTTGGATTGAGCATCATTCTGGTCGTCGGTTTCCTTATTATCGCCCTGTCTCTATGCATCGAGTCCGTGACTGGCCATATCCAAACAAGATACCTAAAATCATGTCGATTCAGGTGGCTCGATTGGATCCTCGATGAGAAGTTCCAGCTTCAACGCATGATGTATGAAGCCGCGGATATGGGCGGCGAGTGGAAGAATGTCACCGACGAGATCCCAACAACGCGGGAAGATCACAGGTTTGGTGGATAGGACATTGTAGATGAATCGCATCCAACAGTAGTTCCGTCCAAGAGAACAGGCTCGAGTTTGACAGGCAGAGCACGGAGTCCCATGGGACCGCATGCTCAGCCAGAGGCTGTCGAGCTGTCGGCGGAAACCAAAACAGATACACCGCACGGCCACAAGTAATTCCGTTGTCCATATCTGGCTGGACTTGTCTCACAGCATTGTAGGGATATATAGGTTGGTGACCCATGACTCTTGATACCTGGAATGACGAAGTATGAAGGTATGGAAATTGATATAGCCATGGTCATAAATTGAGCATCCGTCCAGTAGAGCCACAGGCGACTCAACATTTTGACCAGGAGCTCACCGAATGCACCAATAGGATCAAATGATGTGATTTCAGGTGGATGGAGGCAACCGATGATGTTGTCTCAAATTGAAAGCCGGGTAGATAAGTGGTTCGGAGCTGCAGTTTACTGTAATACATAATACAGTACATAATTACTAGAGTACTGTATAGACAACAGCACTCTGATACTCGGTAATTACAACAAGGTTCCTTGATGAGATCTGGAAGGATGGGGAAACTAATTATGACGGAGAGATTTACTCCAGAGTACCCCACGAAATATGACATGCACCATAATACAGTACAGTACATAACTAGGTACATAGTAGGTATGTACATTAATAGTGACCCCAACTGATAATAGTCGCTTGAGTGTTGATATGGGCTTGCAGACGCCTCGTGCCACTTCCACAAAAGCCTGCTTTTTCTTTATCCGCCCAACCGATTCTGATGCTCGATTGAGCATTACCACGAGCGAGAGATTTATTATTGTACTCAAGGTTTTGGTCTTCTATCTTGAAGCATTGTGTTGACAAGCGTTGTGTCTTCTGTTTCTATTTATTTCGATGACCCCATGCCCTGACCACCTCCCCCGTTACCTGACATTTGGTCCCGAAATTTGCAAAACCACAGCAGATCTACTTTGCCTCACGCACCAGGTGTAGTCTGAACTTTTGCGCCGACGACTTCCCCGGCTTTCTTTGAGGTTCTTCGCCTGGATCTTTCATTGACCGATTGTTGAAAGTTATATTCTTTCGAAGCTCGTACTTGCGCGCTGTGATTGTGTCTGGATACCAATCCCAAAATGGCGGACAAGAGGAAGAAGACCATGATTCCATGGCTCTATGATTTGAACCTTTGGGTTCTGTCAGTCTTGATCGATTTATTTTTTCGAGAAGTTCATCCAAGAGGAGCATGGAGGATACCGAGAAAGGACCCCATTATACTTGTCGCAGCGCCTCATGCGAACCAGGTGAGCGTCAGCAACCTGCTGTGTCACAGCGCCATCACTAACAATTGTCAATAGTTCGTCGACTCGCTCATTTTAATGCGCATTCTCAAAACGCATGCGAAGAGGAGGATATCCTGGTTGATCGCAGAAAAATCCACGAAGCGCCAGTTCATTGGAACCGCAGCATTGGCGGCCGGCGCTCTACCTGTTGCACGGGCACTGGATAGTCAGAAGCCGGGCGTGGGAAAAATTCTTCTTCCAGATCCAATCAATGATCCTACGTTGATCAAGGGCATTGGGACGAATTTTAAGACTCCGCAATATCAGGTTGGTGGGCTGATAGTACTTCCACAGAAAAGAAAGAAGACGCCTAGTACCGAAATTGCAGAAGTTATCAGTGAGACGGAACTACGGTTGAAGAAACCATTCAAGACTCCCGAGGCATTGGAATCTTTGACGGGACGGGACGATATCAGTGAAGACGGAAAATTCCAAAGTGACGACTTGGAGTCAATCTCAAAATATGAAGGGACCAACTTCAAGGTTGCTCCTCATGTGGACCAAGGCCAAGTTTATGATGCTGTATTCGATCTTCTAGAAGAAGGCGGATGCGTTGGGATCTTTCCAGAGGGCGGTAGTCATGATCGTCCCGATCTTCTTCCCTTGAAAGCAGGTGTCGCAATTATGGCCTTGGGTGCCCTCGCCGCGAACCCAAATTGTGGCGTCAAGATCATTCCCTGTGGCATGAATTACTTCCACCCGCATAAATTCCGGTCCCGTGCAGTCATCGAGTTCGGCCCTGCTATCGAAATCCATCCCGAATTAGTAGAGGCTTACAAGCGAGGAGACAGGAGGAATGCAGTGGGTTCCTTATTAGAAACTGTTTATCAGTCATTAGTATCCGTCACTCAAACAAGCCCGGATTACGATACCTTGATGCTCATCCAGGCTGCGAGGCGACTGTACAACCCAACTGGCAAAAAGCTACCTCTGCCACTTGTTGTTGAACTCAACAGGCGCCTGGTCAAAGGCTATACGAAGTACAAGGACGATCCTCGAATCATAAAACTGAAACAGTCTGTGAACGATTACAACCATAGGCTCAAGTTCCTCGGTATACCCGACCATCAAGTCGCAGGTTGGGGGGATAATGTGAAACATCCTCGCTGGGAGGTTTTGCTCACCTTAATATATCGATTGGGGAAAATCGCTGTACTTACCATCGGCACGCTTCCAGGCTTAGCACTCTTCTGGCCAGTCTTCGTTGTTACGAAACTATATTCCATGAAGAAATCGAAGGAAGCCCTTGCTGCCTCGACTGTCAAGCTCGCTGGCCGGGACGTTATGGCAACATGGAAACTCCTGATAGCAATGGCTTTTGCACCAGCTCTCTATGCATATTATACCGTTATCATGACTACGTGGACCTGGTACAATCGGATTGGCGGCTATTACACCGAAAAAGTACCCTGGTGGATGCGTGCTACGACATATCTCCCCGACTGGGTCCCTCTTTGGTTGGTTGCTTGTGGCAGCCTCGTGGTTTGCATAGCCGTTACCTTTGCTGCTCTTCGAATCGGAGAAATTGGCATGGACATTCTCAAATCTCTTCGAGTTCTTCTAGTTGCGTTATCACCGCGTGGATCCAACCAGCTCATCAGTTTACGTCAACGTCGAGAAGAATTAGCCAAGGAAGTAACGGATGTCATCAATGATTTCGGTCCTGAACTTTACCCAGACTTCGATGCAGATCGCGTAGTCGCTGATCCATTCAGAGAAGGAGCCTATCAATCTCGCTTGAGACGTATTGATAGCAACATCTCAGAAGGTTCCGAACCAAGAACACCAGTTGAGGTCACTCCGGCAAGTCCGCCTGGATCTCCCGGACCTGAAGATCAAACAGGACTTCCTCGTCGAGACTCGTGGTCAAATATTGGTAGATTCGGATTTTTCAGTACCCGTCCTTCTAGTAGAAGCAGGAGTCGAAGTCGAAGCAGTTCCGCCGGAGGTCTTGTAGGATCCGCCGGATTTCCCATCAAAGCATTCAGTACGATCAACAATCAAGAAAGTTACGAAGAAGTCACAAAGAGGATTCGAGGCGCTATGCAAGAAAGAGGAAAACAGAGAAGAAACAATCAATCCGGTGATTGGGACATTATTAGTAATGGAACAAATGCTTCAGGAGATGGAGATGGAGATGGAGATGAAGCAAAGAAAGATCGATGAAATGAAATGAAATGAAATTTAAAAAAGGGGAAGTGAAAGTGGAAATGAAATCCCCTCCCCCGGAGATCCTTTTTAATTATAAAAATAAAATAATTGATAGGATGGACTTGTTTTATTGGGGGGGGGGATTTTTTTAAATTCAAATTTCAAGTAATTATTAACGAACGACTCATTCGTGAAATAAATTACTGTAACTACATTAACTAACTAATTCAATGACCTTTTTTTTTATACTCCCCTATATTCCGTAATTTTCATTGCTACTACTATTCCTACTATTACTGCTGCTGCTACTGATGATGATGATGTTATTATTAATCTCATCGTTGTTTATTACTAGTACTATAGATTTTAGGACATTGGGAAGTCAAACAATTGTACTAGTACTAGGATGATAAATGAAAACGAGAACCAGAATCGACTTTTGCTTAATTTCTATAAAGAAAAAAGAAAAGTACTATAGATAGTATATAACTAGATGAAGTTCTATTATCATCATTATTATTATCGTTGTCATCATCATCTTCTTCTTCTTTTAGTGGTGGTGGTGGTGGTGTCGTTCTTCTATATACATATAGAAATCGACGACGACGACGATGATGATGATGATGATGATGATGATGACATATATACTGGTGTTCATATTCATGTTGATGTTGATGTTGGTATTGGTATTGGTATTGGTACCGGGTTTTCAAAACGGTTTTTGTGCGTAGTGATTTGTTCTGTTGTAATGGAAGGGAAAAAAAAGAAATTTTCAGTTAGTTTCTGGGTTTATGGTTGATAAGGTGATGAGGATTTGAATGTGTGGATGATGATGATGACGCGGAAAGGAAAAGAAATGGAGGGATGTGTACAAGTTAATGAATGGGAGGGGAACATGATAGAAAAGAATGAGGAAGGATATTATAGATGAAAAGGATTGGGTGGGCTTGAATGAGTTGATTGATATCTGGGTCGTATAGAGAGAGAGAAGATATGGTCGGAATAGTTTGATTTAGGATTAAGAGGGAGGAAAGAATGTAGACACAGAGACCGGTGTAGGTAGGTAGGTCCTTGGTCTCGATTGTTTGTTGTTGGGGATTGTAGAAGTGAAGAAAAGGGGGGAAAGATTCGACAGGGTTGTAAAAAGGAAATATCATGCGGAAATAAAAGAAAAATCCTGATATCGCATTTAAAAGAGAAAAAAAAAAGTAAAAACATAATAAACTCGAATCATTGCATATAGAGATTCATTGTAATCAAAAGCGGAAAAGAAGAAGACAGAAAGGGGTCACTTACACCGGGAAATAAACATGCATGTTAAGATCCTTATTCGCCGTCCTACACTTGGCCAAAAACACCTCAAACTCCTCTTCTGACCAACCCAACACCCTCCTGAAATAAGCCACAGTGGTATTCACCGCTTCCGTCATGTTCGGAATCTGGTATTCACCGATCAACCTATCTCGTTCGTTTGATGACCAGGCTCCGATGGGCCAACGATGGTCTTGTCGGACAATGTTGATAAATCCTGCGTCGGAAAGTTGCTGGACGAAACGTTCACTGGCGGTGGTGTCAACGCCGGTTTTGGCGCATGCGTCGCGACAATGTTGACTCCATTGGATCATGGGATGGGAGGAATCGGCGGTACCGTCGTCGCAGCGGATAGGGAGATTGGGTTCGTGGACTTCGATCCATCCGCCGGGTTTCAAGGCATTGTAGGCTCGTTTGAAGAGGGCGGGCCAGTTTTTAATCCCACCGATGATGAAGCGTGAGTGAATGAAATCCATTGGTGGAAAAATCCAGTCGTTGTCAGTTGCTTCGCAGTCGTCGACGAGGAAACTGCAGTTTGGAGGGACCCATGTCGGTTGAATGGGTGAGAGGTCGGTGCCGATGACTGAACAAGAAGGATGTTGGTCGGCGAATTCAATGGCCCAGAGTCCAGTTCCGGTTCCGATGTCAAGAGCGTGGGTGATTTTGTCTTCTTCTATAGGTGCTGAGAAAAGTTTGCCGTCGTTAGCTAAGAGGCTGATTTGATGTTGGAGATCTACTATGGGTGTTATTTCTGAGATTTGATGTTAGAAGGGTATGCTGGGTATACCTAATCGATCGGCTTCTCGCTATATAGGTTGTCGTTAGATGCGATACAGAGAGAAGTCGTGACGGCTCATTGGGAAGTTACCTCGTCATTAGGCAATCGATATTCTGCAGATTGTTAGAAGGTAAAAAATCGAAGGTTATGTCAGTTAAGTACATACTTTCTTGCTCATATGCATGATATCTCCGACCGTTATCATAGCGATAGTCCATAGCTAACGATATCAAAGATTCTGAAATCCTTTTATTTGAATTGCTATTAGTAGGAAGAAATGGAATCAGATAAGAAACAGAATGGAATAGGTCTCTTTACGAAGAATTATCGTCTCCAAGAGTCGAGTCAGTCTGCTCTCTCTCTCATTAGCTGGGTTCACCGACATCTTCCCCCGTCAATGCAGACCATCCTTATCAGGTTAAGGGGAAATGATGTGAGCGGACAACTCACTTCCTCGTCTGTTTCTATCGCGATATTTGGATCGGCCATGATAGGCGGTCAGAAATAGCATATGGAAGACATGTGTCACGCAATGAGAACACGGCAAAGGAATTTATCATGAACAAAAGAAAATGGATGCCCCTCAACGAAGGATATGATCACTAGAAATCGCGTAGCACTTGAATCAAGGGCAAGTCGGAATCAACGTGGAATTTTCGGCATTCGAGTCCTTTCGAGAATGGTATGTTTCAACATGTTGGTGCAATGTAACCCCGTAGAAAGAAACCATCCATTGAGTTGCACAACCGAAGCGACACATGGATCCATGTGCCAGTGAAAGTATGCGGCACTGTGCAAGAGCGAATGTTCTCTGCAACCGGATATCATGCCAGGACGGACGAACCATCGTTAGTAACCAACGGCGCGGAGGTTACTTCGCTAGAGCTGTCATTTCCCATGATTTGTGCCTCATCGATATCTGGTGCTTGGCCAATTAGCGGTACACCCTTGCTTGGTAAAGTCTGCGGTGACGCGGCAATGCAGTCTTGAAGAAGCAAAGTGTGCAGGGGTGGGATATCGATGTCTTGGTCATGTCATGTATAGCCAACGGCTAGAATCTATCCCTCAGGTGTCGATTTTACGTACAGGACTCGATGAACATGCATGTCGAAATGGCCTCATGGTGCTGAAATCATCTGGAAAGTATTCTCGTTTGCCGGAGCGGAAGCGACTGCGGCACCGAGACATTTGATGAGTATTGTTCCTTAGGTCCGAACTGGAGGAATATAAATGTGATGGGAGACCATCCACGATCATCCTTGGCGTCATTTTAACCGAAGCACATTCCTAACTACCTAATAGCTACGTATACATGTACGGTAGCAGGCAAGATCCTTCACATTGTTGTGATCAGGTCAGAACAATTGAATGCTGAAATAGACTGCTAGCAAACACAGATAGAGCCATAGTAGCAGCAATCTGCTTCATGCATTATCAGTACAATGTCACTCCTACGACGCTTCAGACAAGCATCTCTACATAGTAATTACCTCGGCAGAACAACCACCAATCTACGGCATTTTCTTTCCACCCATGATTGTCCGAGGATGGGAATTCAATCTATTTTCCATCCCAAAATTCGATGTCAAAGTCCCGGCTATACTTCCCGAGATTGTACAATGCTAGTAGCAGTTTTCCGAGGACGTTTTGAGGGGTCTCGGGAAAAACCATGGGGTATAAATAGATCGGAACTGGTGTGTGTGGGTAGCAACAGAGCACGGCATCTAGATACTCTCGGAAGTGGTAGCTCGATTAATATAGGTACTTCAGCCATTGAATGACAGTCTATTGCATCTTCGGATCTCCCAATCCAACACTGTAAGAGAAGGTTTTTCCTGTTCCCTCCATATCTAAGATGACGCATTTTTTTTACAGAAGCAGGTGTAAAAGCAAACGCAATTGCAGTCGCAAACCGAGACATCAGTAACAGCAATCAGTGAAACACATTCTAAAGCAACTCCGCACCCCGGTCACCCGTCAGTCCGATAAAACAGTTTCCGCAAATCTAATTACAACGGTGTTCCTGATTTCGATTTTGCTTTTGTTCGTTCTTTAGGTGACGGTGTATCCACCATCAACTCTGAGATCCGCACCAGTGATGTATGCACTAGCATCGCTCAGCAAGAAAGTGACAGCGCCCATCAAGTCCTCTGGTCGTCCCATCTTACCCTGTGGAATGAGACTGGTCCACTTTTGGTTTAGGACTGGGTTGTCATCGAGAATCTTGCGGGTGAGGGCTGTCAACATATAACCTGGGGAGATACAGTTGACTCGGATGTTGGCGTGCGCCCATTCAACCGCAAGGGATGCGGCTAAGTGTCGAACTGCCGCCTTTGCGGCGTTATATGGTGCTTGAGGTTGGGGAACGTTAACAATGGCGCCGGACATGCTACCGATCATAACGATAGAGCCGGGGGATTGACGCTCGAGGAGGTGCTTGGCGACACCAGTAGCAAAGAGGTAAGTGCCATCAACATTGACCCCCCAAAGCTTCTTGATGCGGTCATATGGGTAGGAAATCGCATCGTAGTTTTCGGTAAATCCGGCAGAGGTGACGAGATTGTCAATCTTGCCATGCTGGCTGATGATATCTTGCAGGGTCGCGTTCACGGAGTCAGGGTCCGAGACATCACATCTGTGAGCAGTGATTTTCGGAGTTCGGAAGACATTGGGCTTCACACCGCCGGCGAATTTTCCTCGGTCGTAGAATTCGGAACCTGGGTTCGCTTGTTTATGGTGTGCTGTGAGTTCGGCGGCTTGATGTTCGGCTTCTTCCTCTGTTACGCAGAACATGATTAGCGCCCAATTGGACATAAGCCGACATTGTTGGCCTCAGTGACGGATAGGGAAATTTTACTTACTGTTCAAATCGACAATGGCCAAGTCGGCGCCACTTTGAATCAAAGCTTGACCCATGACCAAACCAAGACCACGGGCACCACCGGTCACCACAGCCACTCTTCCTTCCAGAGAGAATGTGTCTAGGGTTCTCTTCAAGTGGAAGGCACCTCGGCCCTGTACGATTTCGGATCGAGGAAGCTTGTCCTCGTCTGGGTACTCGACCCTCACGTTCTCATCGGTACGGGCGAATTGACCTTCGTGCTCCGATACTTCGTGTGGTTCGGCAGCTGTGCTGATGGCACGATAAGGATCATTCTTGGGGTCTTCTGGAATATCCAATCGACCGGAGGTGGTCGAAAGGCATCTGTTGCTGCGAATTGCCTGGGATGGGGCAGCTCGTGCAGCGGAAGTTTTGAGGGAGCTCGCAGATCGCGCAGCTTGTCTGAGGATTGTGGAATTGAACATTGTGTGTTGAAGAGGAAGGAGCAATCGCAGGTCGGGAATGATTTGTTATGTGTGTACGAGTGTACGAGCTCCAGGAGAGCTGTACTTGGGCAATTCAAAAAGAAGTTGGGGGGTCCCTTTGGGTGTGGTTGTTTGGAACGATACACCACGATGCAGAATACAGACGCGATGTTGTTTGAAGTGTACTTTTAAATGGAAGATGAAGGGGAGAGGGAGATGAAGACGATGATGTAGATAAGAATGTGAAAAGTGGTCTGAGAGAATCGTGTGCAGCAGGAGAGTCGAAGGGTCAGGTCTTGCGGTCTCCCTTAATGTCCGACAGGCACAGCCAGAAATTCTCAGTTTGAGCTTCCCCCGTCTCGGTGAGTACTCTGTACAGAATAGACCCTGGCCCCAACGTCATTTATTGGGGGGGGGGGGGATCATAGCGTGGGGAGCTTTCTTTAATTTTTTCGTTTAAAGGCTGACAGATTTTGAGTTACTGGAAACTACTATGGTACATGTACTGTACAGAGTAGTTACGAAGGTGCCCACCACACTGATCCCGTACGTGTATCCATACATGGGTAGGTACCTGTACCTAGTACCTATACTACTCTATTAGAAGAAGTACCACAGTACTCTGAGTATGAGAAAGCAAAAAACAGAAAAGGAAAAGTAACAGTGAATCGAGTGTTCCAGTGCCCACCCGGGTACCACAAAAAACAATTCGTACAGTACCCACCAAATCGCTTGGGTTTTCCCCCGGGAAGCAAACTATCCATGGGCTTTTACGGTGGAGTCAAACCCTTTTCTCACAGGGCCTGTCCACTTTCTGGGATCACCGACGTCGCAAAATGGACAAGAAAGAAGAAACAGGATCTGAGACCAACACCAAGAACTGCTTGTCTTCGGGATGTACAGAGTACAGTACTGGAGCACTACTCTGGAATATGATAGGGACTATGTAAAGCATAGCCATCATGGGTCCCGAATGGCCTGTTCGACCACGGAATGGGAATGGCCATCAGACAATGATCACCCAATTTCCAGTGCCATCCCCTTTATGTCAATCATGATGGCCGCATACCGAACCCTACCGTACTCTCATATGGTCCAGTATCCGAGCAATATCTCCTATTCCCATTATCCACCCTCACCACACCGTCACCTGTTTCCGGCTCGGTGGAGGGACGGCGATGCTGACTGTTGTTTTTCATGTGAGTTTTTCAAGTCCGCTGACTGTATGACAGTGAACCGACAGTGAACCCTCAAAATTCCCATGAGATTGATTCACGTTATCCGGTTAGAATATTCCTGCTACTCTGGTACATCTGTAATGTGATAATGTGCTGCAGCGATGGAGCTATGGTACTCCATATTTTCAGATTGTGTGATCGCTGATACACACCGTCACCTTCCACCGCCATTCTCTCCTGTTGCATCGGCCACCTCTCTTTTCCGCTTTTCGGAGGGCCCAATTATCGTTCAACAGGCAGGCAAGTTACAAAGTACAGGACACTGCCTGCCACCACCAACAGCGACCATCAGTGTCTGCGGATATCGGTTGTTGATCACGTTGTTTTCTGGTCGTGATGACTTGGTGCTTGGTAAGCCTGGAACGGTCTGTTTTGGATTTTTCCGCCCGCCGGACTGCATCACAACATTTGATCCCCCCCCCTGTCCTGGATCTGCGTACATTGCATGACTAGTCCTTGCGGCGACTGCGGCGAATCTGCCGATCTGTCCCTGAAATAGGTTGTCTCGATCCCTGATAGAACTGTTGCCCGCGATAAGATCTTGATATGCGATCTATTGGCCATCTCAGACAATGTGATTCCTCCTATCCGCCGCGCTGTCTCTGCACGTGGGGTGTTGACAATGCTTTTGGGATTTCCTGGTTTCTTCTTCGAAAGGCACTATGCATAGAATATCCCGGGTACATGACTCTGTGATGTGGCGGTGAGGCTGTCGGCCTGAGACATGGAAAGCTTGGACCGTCGCGCTGTTACCCCAGTCTCTCGCAAAACCAATTAAGACAGCTTGGCTTCCGCTTCCCCCCATGCTTGAATTCCCACATTCAGGGGCGCTGCCCTCGTCTACGCCAGCCACTAAAGATATTTTTACTCGCTTGTTGCCATCCGAAGATGCTGCGCAAACATACCATGTAGGAACAAGTCTTGTTTCTGATTTAATGGTTTCTTTTTTGGGTCATCAGCTGGTCGTAACGTCGTGAGTGTCTCATTTACTTAATGCCAATACACAAGGATTCTATTCGTCCTCCTCCTTTTCCTTGGGTAAACGGTACCTAACGCAATTGTCAAAGAAAGCATGGTCGTGTCCCTCGAACTTGCTCATGGCGATCGACCCTTTGTCTTTGAGATACTGGGCAACCAAGTTGGCACCATCCAGATCCTCGATTATTTGCGTGTTTTCCATTATGCTGGTCTCCAATCTTGATCCTTTTTGTGTTACGTTGCTGTCTAGAGCAGCATCTATTCCAAGCTTGTTGCTCTTCGTGATACCAAAGTACTGGTTAAATGTCTCTTCCAGAGGGAGACCAGCATCAGAGCCACTCTGCGACAATGTGCGAAAAGTTGTACAGCGCCATCTATTCTGGTTGTCTTGGTATATGTCTAGATCATGTGCAAAGAAAAGGGCTGGATCACGTTGTAGTATAGCCTTGAGGACAGCTTGTTCATGTCCAGGTGCATACACAAATGATCGAGGTCCCAGAATGATGAAGCCTTCGGGATGCTCGACGACGGTGATGGACAAATCTGCCAACAATTCTATGTCGAGCGCATTAAAAATCGGATCTTGGGCGAAAGCACGCAGGGGAGTGTCCGGTTGATGTTGTTCTGTAGGGTAAGTCAGTCATGCAACAACCCAGCCGACCTGCAATTTGGAACTGGGAAGCACATACGAATCAACTCAACCAGGGCCTTGAAAGCTGCCAACTGGTACATGGCAACATCTCGTCTGTCGAGATGGTACCTTGGAGCGCTGGGACTGGATAAGCCCAAACACACACAATTGTCGATGATCTGGTCTTCATGGAGGGCGTGCTGTTGCACCTGTTCTGACAGACTTCTCCAGCATGAACTCTCGGTGAACCGTGTCTTGCAGCGCTGGTATTGAGTCCGTAGCTTTTCGAGGTTGAGATCTGATGGTGCTTTCTCGATCCTATCTTTCATGCTCTCCGTCATCTCGCGCAGCAAATCATCGTCCAGATCTGCGATTCGTTGAACGTCCTGGTCTGAGGTGACATGTGTCCAACCATCGTCGTCCACCACAGTGACTCGTTTCGGTCTACTGGCGCCTTTCCTCTTACGACTCGTATGAGGCATTATCGGAGGAAGGAGACGGAGACGTGTTTTAAACTCAAGTTCGGGCAATAGATACTACGTGCGCACTTGCAATTGATCATGACAGGTACAGAAAAGTGGCTCTTGTACAAGATGTGCTCACCTGCACTGTATTTGTCGCAACGAAAATATTTGGCGCAACAAAAATGATACTGTAGCGTTCAGCAATTCAGTTGCATTAGGTCAGTCACGGGTGCTTTGTGTGTACCATAGTACTAGTCCCACAACCTGGGCATCGCCTTACAGAGTGCCGTAGGGTGGTCATTATCAGCCCCTTTACGGCTAGCTACACTTTAGCCATACCTAGGTAGTCCATAACTATAATGGTAGCGTACCTTACATGGGTAGGCAGCTAGGTAAGTCCCCATCAGAGTGTGGAAAGCTTCAACGGGGAGCCGAACTTCTCCACACATCAAATCCACCTAGGGTACATACTATGGTACAGAGTACAGAGTACAGAGTACAGTACTGACGGGGACGCTGATCCACCAAATCCACCGAACGAGTCGCAGTTTCCCATAGTGCCAGAGTACACAAAACTCTTGCTGTATCTTGATTCCACCTGGCCAGATTTCGAGCTGGGTCCTTTCTGGCTCTGGTCTTATTGTTGATTACGAGCTGGATGGTGACGGATCTGTCGAGCTCGAGGCATATGTTGTTCGATCGGGCTAGAGCTTGGGACTTGATCTACTCCGTCATCTACCGCAACAGGATCGGTTCCTGGCGATGTTGCCATTAGGACGCAGACTGCCTCAAACCTTGCTCAGCTGCCTGCACTCGAGCATCAACGCCGATACTTGTATGACACTCAACTCAAGGTGCACGTCTTTGTCCGACCGAGTGTTTACAGTGCTGCATCTCTAACGCACGTCGGAGGATGCGCCTTGGACTTGTGTACAAGCTTGCTACCCCAGGCAACCCTATCCAAAGTCACATCAACACCCTACGGACCTCTTTGCGTTGGGTGAAGAGAGTATACCGTTGAGGTCTTACCATTGTTGTCACGCTTATTCAGACTTCGTACAGCTTCGGCCGTCATTCTCGGATTACTACGACGGCTCGATTTGGCTGCTATTTGTGAGCTGTGAGTTGTGAGGACTGAGATCTGTGTGTCCTAGGACGACATGCCGCAGAACACGATGACTAGTGACTATCCTTGCGCATGAGATTCATGTCTGCGGCGAGCAGTACTTTCACACGAGGCTACGAAGTTCATCTTTGAAGTCGGAACTGTGGAATACAAATGGAATGACTGGCTCGGTTTGAGGTCGTTAGCAGCCGATGGTCACTGGACAGCACGTGAATCCTACTTGGATGAGTTTTAGATACTCTGTAAAGGTAAAGGAGTCAAGTACCCGAGACAGCCCTTGCATCCGTTCATTCGCTTTTCCCTGATCGTTTTTATGTCATTACAATCGCGTGCCATTTAGGTCTGTTGTGGGGGACTAGGAAGAAAATGTAGATATCTGATGTATGGTGCTGAATTCAAGATCTAAAAATAAAAGTGCTGCTGATGAGCGGCACACTACAGGTATGTTCCAGTAATCGTAACCTACCTGGTACATACTGTAGTAATTGCATCGAAGGAGCTCCAGCGGAAGTGAGTGTGGTAGAGTAACCTGAATGCAAGCCAAACCCCAAAGCATTTGTGGAGGGACGCAATCTGAATTGCCAAGCGCCTTCTCTCGCGTCCCGGCTCAGGGTGGTTGATGTGAAAGCAATCCTCTCGCTGCTTCTGAGTACGTTGGAGCTTTTAATTTTGTTTTAGCAAAAGACCTTCATGGCGTGACCTTTCTTCATCGTGAATCTTCATACCGTACAGATCTCGACTGATGGCCGGGCATCCGAGAGGCGAGAAGATGAGCATTCAAAGCGATAACCGCCGCGACACTGTTACAGTATGTATCCTGTACTATTACTCTGTACAGTATTCACGAAAAACGGAAGATCTGCTCGCACCAAGCCAGACGGGAGACCAAGCTTACCGCCCATGCAGCCATCACCTTTTTCATCGAGTACTGTACAGTAATTACCTACTTCTTCACAGTCCTCCACGGGCGCCTAATGGAGGAGAGTTGTTGGCCAGTGCCTACATTGTTTCCCATCAATCAGGAAAGAGAATGGACGATAGACGAGTGATTCGACGTGCAGATGGTCCCACACTTCCCACTTCCATCTTTCCCCACCTCATCAGGCGACCAACCATCGTCGACCTGCCGCTGATTTCTACTCTGACTATCCCATTCCCACACCCACTTCCCTCATTCTCATGCTACTCTGTGCTCTGAACTTTACAGAGTAGATCCATGCACTCCCATGTCAATCTCATGTCACCTTACCCCCTGTAAACTTCACTCGACACCATTCACCATTCACCATTCACCATTCACCACTCACCATGACCATAGGCTACTGCTCCATTCTGCAAACGATCAAAATGGGCTGCATTAAACATTCAACCTATCACAGCCTTTTTTGCGCTGTGACCAGGGCTAGGACCATGATTGAAACGACCTCCTCCAGTGGTTCTGTAATCCCGAAGTAAGCGTGTGTTTGCAGTCCCCGTTGCCGAGTCACATATTGCAGTTCTCCATTTCTGTTTGTGCTCGCCTATGTATCTCGGCGGTTGCGACCCTGGGTCAAAAGGTCTTGACCGTGTCGTTGAACACCCGACTTGTGGTCAGCTTCTCTTTGCCTTCCGTTGCGTGCAATTGTGATCCTGTTTCCTACGACAAAGCTGTGTGTTGAACTTGGCTTTCTTTCCTCTCGTATGCTCCAAGCCTTGATCAAGCTTAAGTGAATCCTCATATACAAACCCTCACAAGATGTTGTCGAGATCAATAACGAGAATATCAATAATTTCCTTATCGCTCCTCCAATGCATCTCCGCACATACAGTCATCACCTATCCAGGATGGCGGGGAAACAATCTACACACAAACGGAACTGTATATGATACGAATGGATTGGGATCTGGTGGCGGTAATTCAAGTGGTTACTACTGGCCATATGGAATGCAATGGCAGTATCCATGTACGTCCCATTGACTTCACCTTCAACGGATAGGAATTAACATTCAGCCAGGCGGTGGTATGACAACCTCGACCAATCGAACGAAATGGCCCGTCAATGGCGGCGCCATTGCTATTCAGCCTGGCTGGTTCCAAGGCCATGCGACCGCTTTCTTCTATATCAACCTGGGCTACGGAACGGTACCTGCAAACATGTCGAATCCCATGATCTCCGCCTTTGAAATCGTTGGCCCAACGAAACAACCATATCCAGGAACATTTTGTCTTCCTCAAGTTCCATTACCGGCAAATTCGACTGTCCAAGTCGGAGACAATGCAACCATTCAAATCATTGAAACAGCAGTTCATGGTGCTGCGCTTTACAACGTAAGCATTACCTTTTCATCCCCCATTCACCAGGAATCCCCGACTTTTTCCATCTTTCTCTTCGATCGCATTCCAAATCAGGTGACTAACTTTCCCTATCGCAGTGCGTTGACATTACTTTTGCTGAACCCGAAGACGTTGCCGAAGTCAACGAAAGCAACTGTTTTAATTCGACCGATATCAGTTTCGAACTCGTTTTCACCACCACGAGTCTGACTTCCGGTGCCGACCTGACATTCTCATGTCCATCGACTTGGAAAGCACTCTCGACGTTGGCTTTGGCTATCTTGGCCGTTACGGGATGGATGCCATTATAAGCGAAAAGAACAAGGAAGCGGATAAGAGAAGACCATCAAGCGACCCAGATGTAAATTCAGAGGAGATGGCTCAATTGAACATGACCAAAGTTCGACTTAGTTGAAACGGATCTATCTATTTTATTATACCTCGAGCCACGGAGTAAAGGAAAACGGCCTTGTATCTACGTTTTTCATGTACGTATTGATTTGGTATGAATTTTTTCTTTTCTCGTTTGATATACATTTCCATCGGATCATAACTCATTAGTATTGGAATTCAGTATTTTCTGATATATTGGATGTCAAGTCTTCTGATTCAGGGCTGTTAATATTTCCTTTCTTTCCTTTTTTGGCTTCTTCTCTCCCCCCCTGGAAAGACGAGAAATATAACTATCTAGTACATAACTACATAACTACATTTATTTACCTTATCTATCCATCCATCACCT